>JANIIA010000005.1:49651742-49665587 GCA_027478495.1 Erythroxylum alaternifolium
GTAATTATATGTTAGCTATAGCAACTATTTTAGCAAAATGGAAATGCCTTTCGCAACAAATATATTCTATTTTAGTGACGCATTGTTTTGTTACTAAATGTATAGAATCCACAACAGGAAAAATTTCCGAAGCAAGACGAGAGTTTATCTAGTATCGAACATGAGAATTCTGTTATGAAACCTTTAGCAACACCCCCTACAGTAACGGAATGTGACAGAGTCAATTTTCGTCACCACAAGTTTTGGTAACGAACTTCACATCTATAGCAACAGTGTTAATTCGACACAAAAGCCTTTTCATTTTGCAGTGCTTAATGTAACACCCCATTACCCTAGGGTACGCACCAGGATGCCCGTAGGTCATTCCGACACGTATCCTAAGATAAGGGAGCGCTACATGCGATCACTACAGAACTCAGTGAAGATCTGAAAAGTCTCACCATATAGATAGTGTCTCCAGATCTTCAGAGCAAAGACTTAGACAGTCCTAACCCATTCCAAATTACCAAAATACCCTTTCCAATAGGTGAGGGGATGTTATACTTAAAGCTACAGCAAATGAAGCACAAGTTCTATCTCAAGTTTAAATAGTAGGTTTTATTGTATTTTGGATGATTAAACCATTGACAACATCTTAACGAAAGAAAAAAAATATCAATTTGTTGAAAGTCTTGGAAGTAGAATCTCTCATTTGGATTGAGCAAACTCCTCAATGCTATTTACTTTGATTATCATCATTAGTCAATAATTGTTTATTATACTATGGGTTTTTCTCTTAAGCCTTTTCTTTACTAACTTTATATTTATTCTTCCTTGTATTCATTTTTTTCCATAAGATTCACCAAATAAATTTTTATTATGCATATTTTGAATAAAATTATATAATAGATTCTATATGTAGACATTAGATACTCACTTATTGATAGATTTGTTAAATACAAGGTATTTACTACACTATCTTTTTAATTTACTAGAAATTATACATTTAAATAATATATCTTCTTTATTTATCTAATCTTGTCTGTTATTCAGGTTTGCTACATCTGGTTTAGCATAATTATAAATTAAAGGTGATGGAAATTTCCAAGTGTGAAGTTCCATTCAATATTCATAGTTGCTCATGTTTAGATTTTGCTTTTTAAAGAAAATTTAGTAGCTTAGAAAAGCCACAATGAACAATATATTGGAAACTTTTTGCTTTTCACTATTGTTTACCTTACATTTTATAGTTTTAAGCATTATTAGACTAGTTGTTCAGAATCTGGATCACTATAAACATATGAGGGAGCAAATGGTGCAACAATATTGTAATATCCGATTTTCGGAACATGCTTAGGATTAGAACCCTAGATCAAGCATTACATATACATGCATAACATTAGCATTCATACATGAATTATAATTTGTACACATTACAAGTTAGCATATGCACTCAATTGTCATTTCCCAAGGTATGAAAGATGTTAAATAACTATGATGTGAATTGTGAATTGTTATGTCTTGAATTTTAGTATGGTTAGATTACAATTGGTAATTTGGAGCTAATTGTGATCAATTGGGAGATTGTTAAATTAATATGTACATTTGGATTAAGAAAAATGCCAAGTGATTAGATAATTTGATACAGGAAAAATTAGGGTGATTAAGCCTATAATTGAGTGACATTTTTGCATAGATTAATGAGTGACAAAATGGACCAATTATTATGTGACAAGTGGACTAATTATTAAGTGACATGTGGACTAATCATTTAAGGAAAAATGGCAACTTATGGAGTGGATTAATGGTAGCTTATTAGGTTGATACATATTTTCCATGCCTTAAGACAAATGTTGAGATTAGAAGTTAACACCTAGCATATTGACTAAGCAAAGTTTCTATCGGTTCCTTCATTCTCCATCACCACTGAAATTGCTTCAAAATTTTCTCTGTATTTTGCTTGAACCCTAGCTAAGTTTCTACACCAAAACCATACTTAGAACCTTCACCAAATAACTAAAAAATCTGTTGAAAGTGGTCTTCACTTTGCTGCCAAAAACCAGCTCATCTTCACCTTGAAATGATGTTAATTTTGCTTACTTGAAAGGATTGGTTAATCTGGACTTTTGAGCTAAATTGGAAGCCCCATAAGTAAGTAGACATTTGATCTTTATAGCATGTTTAATAGTATGAGAATGATTCTTGAATTGGAATGAAATGCATGTGATATTAGTGATGATATATCCTGGAAATGTGTCGAATGAATTTGGAAGTTTTTATGCTTAGTTTTGGAGCATGAAAGTCGTGGCATTATAGGTTGAATTATGGATGAATTAGGTCTATATTTTATGTATAATGAGAGTGAATTTACGCTAAAGGAAGATGATAGCATAGAGTTCTTAAATTGAGAAAGAATTGGGACTATATGCATGATAAGGTAAGTTAGTTTCTAGTTTGATTTTTAATGCATGAAAGACATTGATTTGTGGGCTATTAATTGAATAAGTCTGAGCTAGAATTGAATATGATATTGATGAGGAATTGAAGCATAATTAGTGCACAATTGAGGTATAGTTAATGGACTATTATAAAGGTGTTTTGAAATGGGTATCAAAGTGTGAAAATCTGGAAAAAATGCTGAAAAAGGGTAGGCGACGATTGTGGCACCCATCCCACAATCTTAGATAGATGCAGTAGCTTCTATCACAATCGTGGTCGTGGGTAGGGTTTTTACATGGTAGATTCTGAATTGTGCAATGGTTGAACCATATAAGGATAAGTCACTCTAATGTGGTGTATTTGGACTTAATTAAGGCTTAAAGTAAACCTAGATTGATGCTTGATAAGTTGATTAAAGTATTTGATAAGTTGAAGATGTTAATTGATGTTATACCTTAAGGAAAAGATTGTTTGATATCAATGTGTCTAAGTTTGGATTGTAGGAGTATTAAAGGAATGAAGATGTTTATGTGAATGCAAATGTATCCCAAAGAATATAAATAATGCATTAGGAATGAATGAGTGAGAATTAGGAATTATGTGAATACTTGTAATGTTTGAAAAGAGTTAGTAAATGTATGGTTAATGAATTGAGCGTGATCTAGTGTACTTAAGGTATTAACCTAATTGAAACTAGCTATGAACAAGCTATCATGTTAGAATAATCATGAATTGTGATTAAGGAAACATACCAGGGAAAGTCATTGAGCATGCATTGAAGATGGCACATACATATGTGCATGATTGAAAATGTATTTGAATGATCGACTTTGTAATGTGAATTACGTGTAAATTATATGATTTTAGACGCTCAAGTCAAACGCCATTAACAAGACATTGTCGGACCATCCAGGTAATAGCGTAATCTGGAGCGTACTGAGAGTAACTTAGATGTTCTCACTAGGATTGACTTATCGCTGTTTAATTCCCAATTATTGAACTGTTAATGATCTGATTGTGATTGTGATAATTTCGGACATTAATAGTCTAAGGAGATTGATATTTGGGAATGTATTGGAAGTATCCTGTTTGCATCTAAATTCTGAAAAATATCTTTATACTCAACGAAAGTTAAATGCCAGACTGAGATCTGATGAACATGAGATTTTGTCTGTGCATCATGAATAAATGATATTGATAACATATTTTGTGATTTGATGCATCACATTAATATGCATGAACAGATAAAAGCGTTGTGACTAGAGTAGTCAGTTTGAAAGAGCTTTAAGCTTAGAAATCTATAATCTCCGTGTAGAGCTTGACTCCGTGATTAATGAGCTCAGTACCCACAATGGGTACGGGATAGTATTTTTATCTATATTTGAAAGGCGCTTGGTCATAACAAATAATAACAATTGTGGAATCTCATATGTATCTGCATTTGTGCATTTATGATTATGAATTATATAATTATGAATCTATTTCTGAAATTGTGATGATAAAGTGATATGCTATATTTGATTATTTGTTGATAATGTGATTGATTGGGATAGAAAAGATCTAAAAGAGTATACGAAATGTGTGACATTCATTATGTCTTATTGAGATGAGAAATGTTGTGAATATGATTGGATGTGAGAAATTTGTGTATTTACCATGAGTGAGATCATCAATGATGGTTCATTCGCTAAGTTCACAAAACCCATCAAAATTGCAACATGGATTTTCAGGCATGAGAGAGGAGACATAGTTTCTAAGACTGACTAGCACTGTTGATTTTGGACTAAAGAATGGCTCAAAGGTCTGCCAGCTAACATCTAAAGAGTAGTAGACTATTTTTATGTACTTTTATGTTGTCTTATAAAACTTGTGTATAAAGAGTTTTAAACTCTCAAATGTTTTGGGTAATGTAAATATTGTTTTAATGATGATAGTGTAAATCATGTTTGCAAATGAAATGAGAAGTTGAGTTTTTAAGTGTTATGTTATTCTTTATGATGCCATATAAGAGAACATGACTGCTCTAACATGCCATTATCATAGGATATGTACTTGAATGTCCTCCGGATGTTCTGGTATATAATCTATGATAGTTGTACAAATATATTATGTATACCTCTATTATGTGTCCACAATTCAACCTCTTTATTATAAGATAATTGTGGTCTTATGCCTAGTAAGGTTTATAGGGCTTGTGATTTGGATAAAAATGGTTAGTTCTTTAATAGTGATTCTGAAATGTATATTTTGGTTTAATAATGACTTCTAATAATTTTTTAGCAATATAAGCATTGTTTATTAATGCTTAAAGATGGTTTAGGATGGACAAATGATGGTATAAATTTGGAATTTTTTATATAAGTAAATAAAGATGAAAAAAGTCAAGTAAATAGGAGTGAGAATTGAAAAAACCTTACAAAAGTAAAAAGATAATAGATATAGGCATCTAAAAATTTTCTTTGGATAGTAGGTACAACTTTTGGTTTTATTTATAAAACAAACATGTGATCAAAGGCTTGGAGTAGAGTGATGCATATGTTAGTAGAGTATTGTTAGATTTATGAATGGAAAAAACCCTTGGCTTGGGTCATCAAGAAAGTTAGCCAACTTAAGTATAATGCAATACTCTTTAAGACTGCTTTCACCACAATGATTTATTCAATTTTAAAAGAAATGAACAATAGACTCTATAAAGGAGTTGACATTGAAAAGCACCAACTTGCTGATACCACACTAAATTGGATTAAAGAAAGTTAACCAACTTAAGTAGAACGCAATACTCTTTAAGACTGCTTTCACCGCAATGATTTATTCAATTTGGAAAGAAAGGAACAATAGACTGTGTAAAGGAGTTGACATTGGAAAGCATCAACTTGCTAATACCACACTAAATTGGATTAAAGAGCTCATGAACAAAAAATGTGAAAAAACTCTCTCTTGACATGAAATGTAGATGGAATCTTTAAGTTTGAGTTACTTGTAACTTTTACCTTGATTGGTTAGGAGTTTAATGAGCATGATGTAACTAGAACTTCATTGTAATGTTGTAATAGCTTTTGCTAGTGTTAATAATTTTTTTTTCATTCACTATTAAAAAAAACATGTGATTAAAGGCTTCATATTTAAGACTCCATCCACAACAAAGCTTAAACAATGGGACATTAGTCCAAACTTTTTTTTTGGAATTTAAAAAGAGGTTTGTAAATAAAAACCTTAATGTGGCCTAAGTAAGAATACAAGATTAGATAGATACAATATAGAGACAACTAACTCGCACGATTGTCAACTAAGCCCTAGTAGAAGCCAAGGCCCTAAAGTTTTATTCTAGTTTCAATCCAAAGTGAGGGTTTAAGTTCAAGAGTGAAGCTCTACCAATTGAGCTATATCCCCCCGAGCTAAGTGGAGCATGCATGAAGGAGTTAGATGTTTCTTCTATTCTTTTCCTTGGTGTAGCTGGGCCATCTTGGACTTGAACCAGAAACCTCGCCTATAAAGTAAATCATCACACCTACAGTCCAACCCATTGAGAGAGAATCAATAGATTCCTTTTCGAGAGTGATTCATCCTTCTTGAATGCAGCACACAACTCTTCGTTAAACAGACTTATATAAAAAAGATGTTATAACTATAGGGGATCAGGGCCAATTTCCTTGGCGCTGGAAAATTCATCCTCCGAGTTTTATCAATTTGCAAATTATTTCTCAATTAGTTAAAAGAATGAAATTGATTGATATTGTGACAATACTAGGTAGCATAGATATCATTATGGGAGAAGTTGATCGTTGAAATGATACTTGATACAATATAAGCAATTGATATTAGAGAAGTAGAGGGTATGCATTCTTTTTCCAAATTGGTTGTTTCCCATGAGTGTTACTTCCCTAACCCAAGTAATAACCGTAATCTATAAATAAATTAGTTCACTCAAAGAGCTATGGAAAGTTCTGGCATTCTTTATAACCTATGAGATATAGACTATGTAACCAAAGGCCACCATGAAGAGCAAATGATCATCTTTAGAAAAATGAGTTAAGATTGCAAATCCAATTAGGGATACCTTCTCAATCCTTAGCACCACAGTTGACCTCCTATATGTGTTGAATGTAAACATATATATCATTGATGAAATTGCAATTGAAGAAGAAGTGAGGCAACATTTCTTGATCTCTACTACAGAAACAAAATCTTACATCGTTGATAGAGACCCAATGCACCTTGTCTTTAGTGTTCAACATCTGAAGCATTACTAGCCAGAGGATGAAGGAAACCTTGAGGAGTTGGAAGCCATTCAAGATAAGTTTATACCATTTCACTAAAGTAGCAAGAGAGCTAACAATTTATTAGCAAGATTTGCTGGGGAATGCACCTGAGGGATGTAAAATCCAAATTGTCTTGTTTCGTGACCTAGAGCAAGGTTTGTATGTTAGGAAATAGATCTTTAAAGTTAAACTAACTCTACCTGAATATAACTAGCCATTGCTTTGGATAATTATTTCCACCTTAGAATTTTCAATGAAAAAGTGTTTGATGTTTAGATAGTTAGGGAGTAGGTATAAGGGACTTGCCTCATAACTAAAGAGAAGTGTCCTTTCCATCTCTGATGTGGGATTTAATCAATGTCTGAAGTGAAGTTCTTATGTTAAGGATATGTGTGACAACCTATGAGTTGTTATGATGTATTTTAAATCCCTATATACTCTTATATTTGAGGTGATGACAATTGATCCATTTAATTAAAAGGGAGTTCAGAGTCTGTGAGTAAACTCCACAATTGCTTAGCTAATAAGATTTTGTTTGTAGTTGTTAGAGTCAAAATTCCTAAACCCCCCTTGTGGTTTAGGCAGACACAGGGTGTTCCAAATAACTTTTAAAGGGGGTCTCTTGGAGACTTCCTCACCCCATATAAAGTTCCTTAGCAACTTCTCGATATCCTTTACCAACCTTTTAGGCATAAGAAAAGTGGAAGATCTAATATGTTCGTATGCTATTTAAGGTTGAGATCACTAGTTGAATTTTTCCAACGTATGCGAGCTTCTTATTGCACTATAAACTAATCCTACATTTAATCATATTGTAGAGTAAAAGATAATCAGTGTAGCTCAATCTATTAGAAGAGATAGGCATTCTCAGGTAAGTGATTGGAAGAGGTTTCACCATTAACCTGGTAATAGTGCTCAGCTTAAATGCTAGGTGGCAAGCATTCACAGAAAGGACTACGAAACCTTTTTCCTTATTAATGCTTAGACTAGAATTCACTTAGAGATTGCATAAGTAAAGAGACTAAGGCAACATTTGGCTTAGGAAAAAAAAAGTCGCCCATAAAAAAGAGTTAACATATTTTAAGCGTTTTGCTTCAAGGTTCCTTGCAAAGTTATAAAGCAGAAGTATCAAAAGGACTTTAATGCAAAGGGCGAAAAGGTTGGAAAAATGGAGATCTCCCAGCCTAATTCCCCTTCTCTTTTGAATAGAGGAGAAGCTTCTCGATTAATAAGCAGCTAAATGTTAGAGAAGAAATGCATTCTTAGATCAAGAAATGCATTTTTAGATTAACGTAATAAATTCAAAAAGAAAACCATATGCCTATAATAATGCAAGGATGAAGTCCCAATGCACTTTATTTAATGCTTTTTGATGAAATCTATTTTAATGATGCTTTTTGGTGGTTATGTAGTTTATATGAGAATTACATAAGTTGTACTTAAGTAAATTTTTACGGGAATATGTTGCTTAATAGTTTTTGTTTTTGAAAAATATGAAGGTTAATAGTTAAAATCATTTGTCTTCATCATTTTGTATCTAAGAATAATATATTGTGTTATGACTACTTATGATCGATGCTTATTTTCTTATGATTATACTCCCGCACTTCGTCCATTAAGTTTGATTTTTCCATCATGGTAATTATGAAACATTCTTTAGTTATGGACCTGTAAGTTACAAGAATTATTTGGTGTTATGCTTAAGATGTATATTTACGTAATTAAGACATATATTATAGTATAATAAAGATCTTTAACATTTTCATCATAATGAGTTAAAATAGTTTTAATATTTTATATCATACACTTAGTATAAAATTGATATATAATTTAATTATATTAAATATTAATAGTATTTTATTTTTAATAATTATGATTGTTAATTAATTTAAGAATAAATTTCAATATATTAAAATAGATTAATTTAAAATTTAATATTAACATATAAAAACAAGATGATTTTTATCATAAATCCCAACTAAATAATTTTAAAATTTAAATATAATTTTAGTTAAATATATTTATATTAATCAAAAAATAAAAACTAAAGTCTAAAGACCACATAAAAACGGGATTAGACAGACACACGCATGTAAAATTGTTAATCAACCTAAAATTGAAATTCACGCTCGTGTCGCTCGAATTGGGATATAAATTGTCACCGTTTTCCAGCATGTTTAAGCTCTTCTTCTTCCACCATTTCGTGTACAATGCCTCGGATTACCCCTGTAGTCTTAAACAAGGCCGGCAAAGTGCTTGAAGATCTCGACTTACTAAAAGTCTTGCGGTCTGAAATCAAACACGAGCTCTCATTTATTCCCTTTCAGGTTCTTTTTCCTGTCTCTCCATCTATTCTTTTCTATGTCCTGTTAGCTTCAATTGATGATTTAGGTTTCAGTTTCTAAGAAGCGATGTTCCTTCATCTTTATATCAATGGATACTCGGTTTGCGTAGTTTTTAGAACCTGGAAGGCACCAATGATACGTGAAGTATAGATGTGTCATTGTAGGTTTACAATTTATGTTCAAGGCAAAGTCACTGGTGTCATGTACTGTTTTTTTAATTTTCCCTCAGCACTTTAATTAATCAATACATGGCAATCTTCCAGATACTTTCCAAATTTGGAGGACATTTAAAAGGTCCTTTTGATAATATTTACAATACATTACGTAACAGAGCAAGAAAAGTGGTTCTTGGGGAGAATTTGCTGTGGATTGGGATTCATCACAATCCCAAGATGTGGTTTTACGGAGAAAATATGATTCTGGTGAGGAAGTAGCTATATCGGCTTTGCTTGGGCCAGAAACCTTGGGAAATGGTAGTGCATTTCCTAGAGAAGTTCGAATGAAGGTTTGTGTGAGAAAGCCTGGCTTGAACTCGTTGTTGCAATTTGATTGTGGAGTTACAGAGAAAAATGTTGGTGGGTCTCAGTTTGCCATTCATAATGCCTATTATCTCCGATCAATAGCTTGCTCCAGGCGTTCAGCCTACAGAGGCCCCTTATTCAGGTGATCTT
Organism: Erythroxylum alaternifolium; assembly: GCA_027478495.1. Taxonomy (NCBI): domain Eukaryota; kingdom Viridiplantae; phylum Streptophyta; class Magnoliopsida; order Malpighiales; family Erythroxylaceae; genus Erythroxylum; species Erythroxylum alaternifolium. The sequence goes on from JANIIA010000005.1 coordinate 49,661,436, forward strand.
TGTGGCTTATCTTCTCAAATTTTTCTTGGTCTATGGTAAGAATTTATTTTTACTTTTAATGTACCCATGTGTCCGTAAATATGTGGCTTTGTTCTTAAGAACTGCAGTGCCTCTGATCTGTTCTTTTGGGCAAAAACATGAAATGGCTATAGACATTTTCTTAGAGACACGTATATGACTTTTTGTTGGACAAGACAGCAGCCTTATGATTGCAAAATTTTATTCAAGAAGGTTCTTTGAGAACCCTAGTTCTGTTTCAATTGTTCCATCTACAATCTACCCTGTTATAGTCCTAATTTGTTAATACCTAGCTACTCCAACTCATTCTGTATATCAATTGTCACTCTACTTCTAGTAGTTTTTCTTTGATCTAGAGCTTTTACTGGTATCCTGCACCCAATTATATTCTTGCTTTTACACATGAGACTCTGATAACCATAATGCTATAAGGAACATTGTGGTGCGACGAGGGTAGAAGCAGAATGATAAACCCAAATCCATGTCTTTTTTTCTTTTCACAGTGACATTAAAAAAAAAATTTTTGCTACCTTTCCAGCAGAAAAATAAAGAATGCTGCTCTGTGTTTTTCTTCCACCACTTAAGGTTTAGGGGCATGATTGTACAGGAAACTCAACTTCTCTAAATGGATGAGAAACTGTTTTTTGTTTTTCAAAATGGTAGCAAGTTGTGTCATCAAATTTCTATCTTTATCTTTGTCACTGTTCATGTTCAGTTGGTTGAATTGGGTTATTTGTTTTGGAGAATGATTATCTTATGAGCTTATGTGGATTGGGTGCATATATTATATATATAAAAAAAAAGTACTGGAAATTATTGGTGCTACTGTCTGCTGACTGTCTGCTGAGCATCTTTTCCTCACAAGTATCCACTTTGTCCCTCAATAAAGGAACTTGGTTTTCTCTAGAAGGAAAATAGAATGTTATAGGAAAAACAATGTATAGTTGGAAGCCATCCTACAAGCTGTAGTGTAAAAGTCTACAAAAGGCTGCAGCATAGCCACTAAATTGATAAACAAAAGAGATCCAGCTTACCTTAATGGATAAAAAATATATTTATGATGATACCTATATAGAAGTACTTGCTTTTTATGTTTTTGGTTGAAAGAAAAATTGATTTGACTGAGTAGGACTTTTGATTTTTCTTATTTTTGTTTTTCTTCAAGGAAGAGGAAGTGGAACAGCAGTGTGAGTTCTTAACTGGTAACCGTTAACGAGACTTATCGACCACTGCACTAGTAGTCTAGCAGGCAGGTGGGACTGAATGTTGAATTAATGCAGGTGAATTTCGATTAATGTCTTTGGATGTGCAATTTGGGCAGGTTTCTTTCAGTCCTCGTTATAATTACAGTATCCTTTTCAGAAGATCGGAAGTGATAATTTGGCAATAGCAAATATCATAGGGGAATGATTGATTCCTAAGGGTGAGCGTCTCATGTTAGGTCTGAAGAGAAGCATGATGGAATAGTCAATTGGATGGACGCACTAACTTAGGGTTAATGTCAAGGAAAATATTAGTAAAACCTATAGATAGTTTCGGATGAGTTACTACTTTGATATTATTTGAGGTGTTTCGGAGGTTGTACTCCAATAAGTTTTTCTATTTTGTTCGAAGTTGGATGATTCATAGATTTAGCGAGGATTTAAAGTTTAGGTACATCATCCTAGCGATCCACTCCTGCATATCATTCAGATTTTCAAAGTGCTTATGACAAATGTTGACCTAACAGCTAATAGTTATTAGTGAAGAGATTTTCATGACTAGGATGACAGGTTTAGGCAGGCCTGAGTCAATGATTCACATAAGTTCTTTTTTTTTCCCCTCAATATCTTTCCTTGGTTTAGGTTTTTTCTCCCAACCCCCCTCCCCTTCTTTGGGGTTTATGCCCTGTTTTCAACCCAAATAAATGCTATATCTTTTCTTTTCCTTTGGGGTTTCTGCCCCATTTTCAACCCAAATAAATGCTATATCTCATGTTTTTAGTTTTATAATAATTATGGTCTTCCTCAAAAAGATACCGTGGAATGCCTTCAAACATACGAGTCTATGGTTCAATTGTTATATAATTTAATTGGCTTTATGTGCTAACTTTATTTGTTGATTTGAGATTTGTGAATATAAAACTGAACTTAGTTGGATAATGAAGAAAAAACATAAGAATAAGCCAAAATTGAATTGTATGTTTCTCTTCCACCAGACTCCAAATGGGTCACGCTCTCAATCCAACATCCCTTTTGAAGACTTTGCATTGGCATTCTTTTTGCTGTAGGATACTTTTGCAATTTACCAATTAAACTTTTTTTTTTATTGTTCTCCCAAGTTTCAAGTGCTACATAAGACATGCATCACTTGATCTTCTTTTCATCTCTCTGATCATTCTTACCTTTTATCTGCAGCACTTTGGATCCGCATTTACAAAGTGCGCTTAAGGATTACTTGGTCGCCATGGGAATAAATGAAGGCCTAACTAGTTTCCTCTTGCTACACCTACATAAAAAGGAGCAAGGTCAGTATGTGAATTGGCTACAAAAGCTTGAATCATTTGTGGCGAAAGGTGACTAAGTTGACCACTAACGGGACTGGCTTAATTTAATTACACTTCCAACATTCCCATCTACACCCCAAGAAAAGAGAGGATATGAATTTATTTATGCATGTGTAAGCTTGACATGGGGAAATGTTTTTCTTCTTTTTGACATGTACACTTTTAAGGAAGCATAAGTTGGCCTGTGTGATTTTTGTGCAAAGACGAGCAAAGTATGTTATTGCCTTTTCTTGTTTCGTTCCTTCTGTACTTATCCGATGATAACTGCGTCTGTCTCTGTAATGGAAGTAATATTGCAGAGACATTTTGTTTAAGATAAGAAAATTAACGTGAAAATAAACATATATCAATAAAGTGCACTAATATTGCTCTCCGATTTACTGGAAAAGAGGTGCATAATTATTACTGTGGAGAATTTGTTGATGTAGTTTATGATGCTACCGACATTAACCTACCAAAACATACATGTGTTGTAATTACATTACTATGTATAAAAATAAATTTTTTTATTAACCCAAAAAAAATTGTGATAGAATAAATCATTGACAAACTTTAAATGTCCGTATTAATATTATTTCCTGTTTTCCTTGGATCCTAACCAAGGAGGAAGGTATCATAAAATTACAATGGTAAAGTTACGTATTTCTTCCTCTTTCTTGTCGTCTAATCTCATATAGAGTTCAATGCAGTTATTTATTTTTAATGACATTATAAAATAATACAAATATTAGCAGAAAAAAGTTTTTCCAAATATTTGCTTTTAATTTAACAAAAAAAGAAGAATGCAAATAATTACATAATATTTGGTATTATGCATTATAAGAGGTCTAACTTAATGGCTAATTGTAGGAGTACTTAACGGAATCGAAAATTTAATAAATGCATGGAAATTTGAATTAACATATATTTATACTTTTCAAGGGAAAAAGGAGTAAGTGAAATTATAAAAAGTAGGACATTCTGGAACTTTAAGTGCCAATTATTCTGAAGCGACATGAATGTGATTGTGTCTAGCTAATTCTCATGCCGATTCGTTCTCTTTTTGCTTCGACGTAGCCGTGGGTAACTTTTCTGCCGGCAAGTGAAATTGTGAAAAAGTTGAGAAGTCACATAAAGTGTTTGGTCATGATTATATCAAAAAGAAAGCTTTGTTTTAAAAGAGAAAAGACACATTTATGTAGTAATATACCACAAAGTATATATAAAGATGTAACATTTAGAACGATAGTCTTGTTACAGATATTCAATTTAACTTAACATAGTATTTTGGGATTTTTTTTAATTCAAATCGAGTTAACAATTGATTGATAGTTAATTCTTAGAGGTTATTTTTATAAGAATTGGATTCAATAAAAAATCACAAGCAAATCCCAATACTTAATACTTGTGGAAGCATCGGGGTCGTTTAGTTTTACTTCTATTTTTTCGTTGTAGTTTTTAGTTTTCGTTTTAAATTTTTTGATTCTATTTTTCTTTGAAATAAAAACAAAAACTTGTTTGGTTGTTAATGTAAATGTAGTTATATTTTTATCACTGATAATAATTACATATTAGATAAAACTTAAAGATAAATTATTTTTAATTAAATA
>JANIIA010000005.1:49770800-49784902 GCA_027478495.1 Erythroxylum alaternifolium
ATTAAAACACATTTATTCACACTTAAACCGGGAAAATGTCATGAATGCATGTACAAACATTTACATGTGCAAAAATTTACTATTCGCTATTCATGTGCATATATGAATGCATGAATATGCCAATGCAATATTATACGCTCCTAACCCGTGCCAAATTACCAAAGTACCCTTCCCATAGGTGAGGGGATGTTACAGTATGTATGAATATGAATTTAAATGAATTTTATGATAAGAAACGAGGGTTAGGGAAGGCTTTGATATAAAAAGGGATTAAATGATACAAAAGTGTAGATGTCAGTGAAAAGAAATGCATATGTTGAGAGTTAGAAAAGTGCAAAAAATGGAAACATGCATGACTATGTTAGTTTTGGAACTGGATGGGAATCTTAGATTTTTGACTAATTTTTGGTTGCGTTGAACTAAGAAGAAAGTGGTATAAGTAATTTATGTATGAGTTGAATAATATAGGAATGAGAAAATTAAAAGATGTGTAGAAATATATATGCAGTAACATTGCAGTAACATTGCAGTAAACTTCATGCTCTGTTTTTGTTACATATATGTTAAGTGTTTGGGAATTGGAGGTTAAAGTTAAAGAAAACATAGAGCATAATATGGTGTTGTATTTTAAGGAGTAAGATGATAGAAAAAGGAGGAGGGAAAAAAAGAAGAAGAATATAAGAAGTGTAGTTTTCGGTGGAGAAGATGAAGTCTGCGTTCTAGAAAGAGGAAAGGTGGTGGTTAACATGTATGGGTTATAAACTAGAGTATTTCATTGAACAGCTCTAAGTCTTTTGGCTATAACTTTTTCATCAGAACTCCAAATGACTTGAAACTTAGACCAATAGATTCCTAAGACATGTTTCTTTCTCTACATAAAAATTGAGAGCTATCTGAATTGATTTGAAAGATATTGATAGGATGAAAGTGTGGAAGTCTTCTGGAATGTTATGAACTGGAAATGTTTCATGAACATGCTTCGGTATTCTAATTATCACCTGAGCTGAAAATTTCTTAATGATGATTCTTAATTCAGATTAAAATAGAGACATATATCTACCACTTTCTTGAAGGAGTCGACTTTTAATTCTGTCTCTAAGATTTTCAAAATTGGCATGTAATGGAGTCTTAGCTTAAGCTGAAGCACTACCAAGGATAGAAATCATATCTTGTGGTTATTGAATAAACTGTATTGATGTGGGCCGAATTAGACTGAGGTATCTTCACCAAATTGGTATTTTATTCTCTTAGCTTTACATTGGTATAAATTACGTAATTTTTGGATATGGTAATTGAGAGATATGGGTTGTACAACTTGAATGCATAATCATGCATTAACCAAAATTTTAAATGTGCATAGTCTGTGGTATTTTGAGAATAACTCATAGAATAATGAACCAAATTGAGTGATCTTGATATCAATAGAGACTTAAGACATAGGAGAATAATTTGTGAAGTGTTACCAAATTCCTTCACGTTCCTAATGAAATTAATTTTGCAAAATGGACCTGAAAGTGTACTTTTAAACAAATCTGAGTTGATCAATAGAATGTGGATATCCGAATGATTTGTTTAACAAAATAAATGATCAAAAAACTCATAATTGTCATGAACATGCATTGTATATAGTTAGTATACATGAATTTCCATTAATGAATACAAAATTATGCAATATTGTGATATGTGTATATATTGTATGTATAGAGGAGCACATTGAACGACAACATCTAGACATTACCGGGACATCAAGGCAATAGCTATTTGGAGCATACGGTAAGTAACCTAAGATGGTCTCACCATATTGTTTTGTACTTTATTGAACTGTATTGTGATTTTATTGAATTGTACTGATTTTGTTGATTGTGTACTAAATTTTGGACAATATTGTTCGAGTTGTTTTGATGCATGATAATGATATTGGAAATGCTACTTGAATGTGAATGCGTCTATCTAAATGATTTTCTAATTCTCAACTAAAAGGTTGAATGCCGGACCTAGTTTGATGACCACTGCTACTATGACTATTACTATAATTGATATTGTGACTGATATACTATTATATTACATGCAAATGAAAGGGATTGAATTGATGACTGAATTGTGATATACACTTCATTCCAATGCATATAATATAAAGGAGTTGTGACTGATGTGGCTACTGATACTGTTACTGATATGAGTTTTAAGGTCCTGCATATGTGGTTCGAGCCCATAGCTCGTTGTGATCAATGAGGCACTAACTAACTAACTGAGCTCGATAATTCAGGATACTATAAAAGCACACAATCACAACAAAATAAAAATTAATGTGAGTCTCATACATGTCGTATCCGTATATAATTTGAATTCATTGAATGATTTGCAAAGTCGTGTGAATGTTGTTATATGATTGAACCGTGTATTTAAGAAATGATTTATCTGTGATAGTATTTGACGCTTGTTAAGTGGAATTGTGTTGTATGATTACATGCAATAATTAATCTCGTTTTATGACATGAGTGAACCATCGAGGATGGTTACTCTACTGAGTTTGCAAAATTCATCAAAATTGCACCGTTTCTTTTCAGGTTCGAGAGTGAGACGACCTAGCTTCTATGACTCCGTAGAAGCATATTTTGTACAACTGGTACAGTCAGATTTAGTTCAAATGTCGGTCAGCTGAGATTGGGGACTTAGCTATGTCTTTCATGTTTATTGTATTTGGTGTGTACTAAGTTGTTTAAGCTCAGAGGATAATGTTGTAAAACTTAGATGGTATTGTGTTGTATGAAACAATGTAAATTATGGATGTTGATTAATGTGATAACATTTTGAGTTTAGAAAATGTGTGACCGATGGTTTAGTGTATGATGTCGTGTTATGTACAGTGAAGGTGATATAGTTAACATGTCATTTTTTACCAGCATGTACACATGTACCCGATGGACACACATACATATGTTAATTCAAAATGGGGTGTTACATAATCCCTTCTCTCGACATTCTCGTGCTTCTTGAGGAGAGATTTACCGAACAGGAGGTAATGCTAAAGTAGGCATTGTGCGAGGAGCTGGCGGAGGACCCAAAAGTCAAGGAACTGACTAAGATCTCAAATTTTGAGCGACTGGAGGCCGATAGGATTTGGTGGAACATTTCTAGAGGTTGTTTCTTTCTTCAACCAGTCTGGCCACCCCTATGGTATTGGTTAAAACTCTAGGCTGTTTAATTTTGACATCCAAACAAATGTCATCCTGGAGACCAACTATGAAACACCCAACCAATAATGATTCGGGCAGACCATCAACACGTTGTGAAAGGTTTTCAAAAGCTTCTTGATACAGGGTTACAATTATGGTTTGTTTCAAGCGGGTGAGCACTTCATAGGGATCTTCATAATCTATTGGTCTAAAACGATGAAGAACTGCACAGGTGAACTCAAACCATTGCTTTGGCCCTCAGCACTTAGAGAGCCATCGATGCCATTGAAGAGCAATTCCTTCTAGATGAAAAGATAAAAGCTGCACCTTTTGCTCTTATGGCACTTGTTGAAACTCAAAGTATTGTTCGGCTAAGTGAATCCATTCGGTGAGGTCGTCACTGTTGAATTTTGGAAAGTGAAGTTTGAGTGGGGTTAAATCTCACTGGGGTGTGTTGGCATGGTAGTGTTTCGTTTGGTTCTTGGGTTGGTGTTTGAGGATTCTACTCAGGCAAAGGGATTGACGTCAAGAGAGGTTGAGATATTGTAGGTGGAGATTTTGGTTAGGCGAAGCTCCTGTGTTTGGACTTTGGTTAATAGAGTTTGCAAGGTAGCATTGATCTGATTGAAAGTGGATTCATACCGTGCCATTGCCTCTTTCACTTCATTACGAAACTCAGTATTGGATTTGCCACAAGTGTCCATTCCTGCTTTGATACTAGTTAATAAGGGATTTTGAGGAAGATAGGTAGATAAGAGACAGGAGACAATATTCAGGTAATTGCTTAACATTTTATTCATTCACAATCTTTACTTATAGAGAATTCAACAAAGTAGTTACAATAGAAGAACAAAACATCTAGCCAGTAACCCTGGCACTAACTAACTGGGAATGGGGAAATTCCTATATTCTAGCTAACCACTAACAGCACTACAAGTTATAGAAGACAGGAGTCTATATTATTCGTATCATATAGTTACTCTTCCAATGGCCTATCTCACTCATCAATCTTGTCAGGATTTTGGGCGTAAAATCGTGGTTTCCCACCACCTGTTTGATCTATGACTCCTCAGTTATGGCTTCAATGGTACAAATATTTGTCTTTTTAATCAACCTATAAAACATTTACAAGAAGAAGAAAGGTTTATCAAGAAGAAGTAAAATAGAGACTCATCAAAAGATAGATAGAGATAATCTGAAACAAAAAAGAAACAAAATATCAAAATGAAAACACAAAAGGGGATTTCTTTTACGATCCATCCTATACACTTTTGCATAACCAAAGAGTGTTGGTGACAATTTTTTTCAAATTGTTACTAAGAAAGTTAACCTTTTGGCAACAATTTTAAGAAAATCATCACCGATAGTAGAACTTTTAACTATACTTCACAGAAGATTCAAGATTTTTCAAATTAGGGTTAATACTCACTTTATGGTCCTAACCTAATGAGATGTCATAGCTCTTTGATAAAGAACTCTGACAAAAAAGAAGATGAAGATGTCACCTCTAGACAGGAAACCACATTTTGCTATTTTCCTCCAGTGCGAGATTGATGAAATCCCTCGATGTTTTCTAACAAAATAGACAAAATGACAGTTAAGAAAAGTGGAAGAAATATATCTTTAAGCTACACAGAGTTACCTTTAATGCATTCTTTATAATGGTGAGAGTGAAGATGACTCGATTGCTCAACCTTAATTTAGAAGAGTCAAGATCCCCTTTTACAATGGCCTAGTTTTTTTATCTTCAAAAGGAAATATCAAGCATTAAAGGCTTGGATATTGATTCTTCTACATCATCGTCTTGGTTTTGCTTGAGTTAATTGTTTTCATGATGTCATTTGTCTATTCATAGCTTATAAACGTAGGTGTTTGTCTTATAAAGTTTCTTTTGGTTGTAAGAGAAATTTATGGACCTTGTTAATATGATTCATTTCCTTAATAAATTTTTTATTCTTTAAAAAAATGATTCTTAAGCTTCTCTTTACTTTGTAAGGTTTTTGCATTAACATTCTTTTGGTACTCGTCAGGTTGAGACAATTACATTTCTTCACTTTGTGATGCTAGACGATCGAGAGCTTTCGCTAGCTGACCCATCTAGCTTACGAAGTTCTTGAGTCTAGAGCTTATTTCTTATTAGAATTGAATCTCTTCCTACTAAAATTGCCAAGCATTAGTAACACAAACATTAACTAATTCTTCTAAGGATATACCTGAGTTTTGTTGCCTCTCCAATTCTTAGACAGTAGACCCTTATCTTGTGAAAATTGCCTTACATCCTGCTGGAACTACTGTACACTATATTGAAGTTGAATATTATTAGTAGTTATAATATTAAGTAATTCTTTCAAAAATGTAGCTGAGTTGGAATAAGGTGCTTCTGGTGCATATGGGAATTGTTGTGCACATTGTAGCTCATCTAGGTAGTATTCTTACTGGCTATCCCATCCATAAGCTAAGTTTGGTTGATCACTCCAAGCTTGGTTATAGGATTGGGAATATGGGTTGTAGGCAAAATTAAAATACTTTTGCAATGATATACTCCCTTTATAGTGTCTTTCTTTTCTTTTTCTTTTTTAACAAATACAAACAAGCATTAAAAGATTAAGAAATAAATGTAAAAAATGATAAAGAAATATATACAAAACACTAACTAAAATAAAGAATAAAAACTATAACAACATAAAAATAATGAAAAGTGATGAATGTGTTGGGGACCTGGTCAGTGTTTCAATCTCGGCCTACACACAATTAAACAAACTTCATTGAATTGTTGTTATCATACCTCTCCTAGCAACTATTAAGCGTAGGTTAACAATAAGCTCTGTTAATCTTGGTTTTCCCTTAAGTCTTGTTTAATTAAGAAGGGCTTATTAAGCTCGGGCCATTTAACCTAGTTTATGTTATCCCTAATAATTAAAAATCATTAGTTGCCACAAATGAATCTCAATATAATAATTATGAATTATATTAAAATTCTAGTAATGGGTTCATATATAAAAAAATTAAATAGAGCATTTAATCATTCTTAAACAAAACCTAAACATTAAACATAGTATAACATAATCAATCCTTAAGAGAAAGAATAATAAACAATCAGAGGAATGTTTAACTGGGTTCTTCAGCATCGATATCACCTTCGAATTGATGTCAGGAAGCTTAGCTCTCTATCTTCTCCATAAGTCTTTGACAATGTCTAGCTTTACCCCTCATTCGTCTCTCGAAACCACCCCTGTAATGATTCCTTAAACCTTTCATAACATTTCCACAATCAAAATGATGTATTTATACTCAAAACTAGGTTTTTATGTGAGCTGGCAGTATTTCACGGTTGTGCTTTGTGGTGTCACAAGGGTTAATATGAGTCACGGGCATGCATGGTGGTGTCCTGCCCATGAAAAATAAGTCAGGGGTGTAACTAACATGTCCAGCTCTCTTCATCTTGATGTTTTCAACATATACTCGTCATTTTTATGCATTTTCTTATATCTTCTTGCTCTAATCCTTCTCATTCTTGCTTTATGAAGACAAATGATTGTGAATCTCTAAAAAACAACTGAAATATTTTGCTTCAAACTCACTTTATCTCTTTCTCTTTGAAATTGTATCTAAAATCAAATATGAACGAAAGTCAATGTCTTAAGCATTTAATATCATTAATCACTAAGTTTTATGGAATAAATGTATATTCAATTAAGCACATATCATATGAGAACAACAATTTAATGAAGTATGTTTAATTATGTGTAGGTTGAGATTGAACCGATGGCTAGGTCCCTAACATATTCATCACTTTTCAACATTTTTAAATGTTTTCTTTGATTTGCTTTTGTTAGTTTAGTTTTATTTTATTTTCTTATTTAAAATCAAACCAAATCCCCTATAACCTAAACACCGATTATTTTTATTTCAAAAGCTTTACACATATTCTCTGTGGGATCAACCTAGACTCACCACTAGCTATAGTTTTAGGTCTGATTATTTTGTGTAGTGTTACAATGGGCTACAACAACTTTGGCACCATTATGAAGGATTACGGTGTTTTACTTTTTAGTTTTAATTTAAATTGGCGTTGTGTACATAATTGTTTATAATTAGTTTCTTTTTAATTATTTCTTGATCTGTTCACCTTTTGCTTAGTTTTTGTATGTTAAAAAAATAAATGGAAGGAAGTAGTTTTCACCATAACTCTTATTCTCAATCATATAACCAAGTTTGGAGGTTATGGATGGATCATACAAACTTTAGTTATGGACGGGATAACAAAGAAAATTACTTGATAGTTTGTATGAAAAAAAAACAATTCCCACGTAGACCAGAAGCTTCTTATTATGACTCAAGTACATCTTTGAAAGATTTAGTTATGCCTCTTGCTACTAATAATCTACAATTTCAATAGGATAATAGTTCTAGAATCTAGAACTTGGTAAGCCATATGAGTCAGATGATGAAAGCTACCAACCTCCTAGAATCACAAAGAAAAGAGATGTAACCATCTCAACCCGAGGTGAACCTAAGGATGTTAGTACAGAGACTTTATAAAGTGAAGAGGAGCTTAAGAATATTGAGAAGACTACTCAAAGAAGTTCTAGTGAAGAGGAATTGGAGAAGGAGCTCGAAGCAGAAAATAATCTATCATTTAATTTGAAGGTAAATATTAAGTTCCTAATTCTTGTTGAAACGAATCCTTCACCTTTACTTAGCAGATCGAAGAAATTGAACTAGTAGGAGAAAGATGAAGAGATATTCCAAGAGTGCAGGAAATTGGTTCAAATTAAAATTCTAAAGATAGGTAGTATGTTGAAAATGAGAGGTCGTTGATTTAAGCCCTATCCTTGAGAAACTCAACTGGAGAAATCACATGTGACACTTAAAGATCATAATTTTGTCATGTGAGGAGGAGAACAAGGAGTCGAGCCAGCAACAATAAAAAAAGACACTACTTGAGAGGCAATCCAAGGTAAGTTTATTTCTTTGCCTTTACTTTTTGGCATTTGTTTCTTATATATAAGCGTGTTTTTAAGTTTGTTAGTTTCTTACATGTTTTTAAGTTTTCTAACAAAAAGAGAGAGAGAATCAAACGAACAAAGAAATAAACTTTTTCTCTTTTTCTATTGCTTCTAAGACTATATAGTCATAATTAGAGAGTGAACTGACTAAAAAAATCTATGCCAACTTGAGCATGTACTTTTACTCGTTTGATTATTCAATATGCATTATCTTTATAAGATTAGTGACTAGTGGTAAACACAAGCTGATCACAGTTTGCCGATCTGTGCAAGTTTTAATATTTAACCTCAATAATTTGCAAGCATACGGGTCATTCGTGTAGTACCTAAGGTGTCGATCCTATGAGGAGGGTTAACCTAATCCTAAAATCTAAGGCCAAAACAATTCATAGTAGTTCAAAATGTAACAAAACTAAGGTAAGAATTTCATTCAATCACGTGACTTAATTAATTCCAATAATCAATTACAAAAATATTAACAAAGTAGCAGTTACAAGGCATACATTCAAGAATCAACCTAAAGAACTACCAATTGAGAGAAAGGGAAATTTTTTTACCTATCTTTAACACTAACTTAATCGATTATGAATTATTGGATTATTGGTCCTAGACAATCCTAAGGTTAATGACTCTCTCTTGAGTTATAACCATTAACCCTAAATTGTAAACTCTAATCAGATTATGGAAAATTGCAATCTCATAATTAACAAGCTATCCAAACCTTAATTAAGTCTAAAGTTTTCCAATAGACTACCGGGAACTTATGTGAGACCTCTGTCCACACAATTACCGATTGGATTAATTTCTCATTCTTATTAAATCACCTAACTCTTGTTAGATCAATTTAATTATTTTTCATTCAATTCACCCTCTCAGTCTATTACCGCATTATGCAATCTTATAAATCAATCACAACGAATCCAAATAACATAAAATAATCATATTTTTATTAAATCAAAGATACAAACAACCCGAAGGTGAGTTTAGACATCCTCAACATTCATATAATCCTATCATCAACGGTTATTCCAATTCTATACATTAATAAAATTGAAACTACATCATAAACAAGATCAGAATGGATGATGGAGGTAGCAATTTTGGGAAACCTCCTACTTTGAGAAGTACTTCTCATCAGCTTCTTCTCCATCTCTCTCTTCCTTCTTCTCTTTCTCAATCTCTTAATGAACTCTCTCTAGGATTTCTCAATGGTGGCTAATACAAAAGCTCCTTTTTTATGTTCTTATTGTTCTATTTATGTTCTTTTGTGTTTAGGTTTGAACTAGGATTTTTTCGGGGTCCGAAAGGTACAAAAAATCCTTTAAAATGTGAAGTTTCAAAGTTATTGCGCATATGCCCGATGTAGGCCATGACCGTGGCCTACTTCTAATACCACAATCGTGAGCTAACTCTGATGCTTCTATCACGATCGTGGGTTGTTGTTTTGGCCCGAATGTCTTTGAAACTTCTCCGTTTTTCAATGTTGACCCTGAAACACTAAGAAACACATCAAGGTACCTTAAAAACATAATATTTAAGCTCAAAGAATTGTACTAACCTATAAAACACTTAAAACAAAAATAATTAACAAACTAACAAAATTTGAACCTAAGCACATACTAAATGATTGAATTAATAGCTAAACACATATCAAATTATGCCTTAAAACATGATGCAATTTACACCTATCACAAGCCAATGAGATTTTGAGCCTTTATAGGATAATGCATCCATATTAGTCTCATTAACTTTTGTTTATGTGTGACCTTTATGACATCTACATCTGGACTTTGCTTAGATTTTGTATTCAAGACCACATTTCTATCACACACATTAACATGGAAATGACAAAGGCAATCTTTATTTTTATAAACTACATTAGCCAAATAGCCTACACGTTGATATGAATTTTTCCTTTATTAAGCCTCTTTGAGCTTTATTAGCCTTTATTTTTATGCTAACCACATTACATACATTAAACCTAAGCAAATGTCCTAACCAAACCTTAAAGCTAGTAGAGCATTTGTTGATTGTTGATGATTATGGATGTACAAGAGTATAAGTGTGGGGGTGTGCATATATGTGAGTTGGTTATTATAATCGTTACAATTTAATTTTATGTCTTATCAACAGATTCTAAGGTTGATGTAGCTTCTTTTAAATTTTATCAAAAAAAGAAAAAATGTATTTAAGTAAAAGTATCTAGGAGGAAATACAAATTGTTTTTAAAAGTTATTCATGCTTAGTCTCTCCTTCTAAAGTTGTATGGAATGGGTGACTTTAGTATAATGCATATGAGGTAGATGTTGCTTTGAAGTATCACTCTTTATAGTTTCAATGTATTGTTTATCATTAATCTTTATGAGTGGTCCCTTTTAATTAGCTATGCTTTATGTGGTTTGTGGTGTGAGAGCTTGAATTTAGGCTATGAAACATAGTTTTTGCATTCATCGTATTTGATGTACACAATTGTAAGTAAGTGTTATATTTTGCTCTTGATGGTATATTGATTGTTTTCTTGTCTTACTAGCTTTGATGGATTTTACACTAAATTACCTAAAAAAAGTTCTTTAATTCATGAATATGCATATGAATCCAAGTGTTGGAGAAATGAAATAATATGCAAAGTTGTGGAATGTCATGATTATGAATGGTGTTTAAGTGTACCTATGAATTTATCATATTTAAACACATTTTGTAAAGTCTACCTCTAGATTGCTTAATTTCTAAAGGTGGTTATTTTTTATTGATCATGAGTATAAGCATTGAATGTTGAGTTTTTGCTATGGTTTTTAAAAATTATTCCTCTTTTCTTATAACTATCTATTCTTAGGAAGTATGAAAAATAAGTAAGTGTTTCAGGTTTGTGACTTTGATTTTTGATGTTTTTCCCAAGAAAGGTTAAAAACTAAGTGTGGGGAATTTGATATATGCCTAATTGATTGTACATTTATTCCATAACACGTAGTGATTAATGCTATGAAATGATTAAGACATTCACTTTCTTTCATATTTGGTTTTGGGTATAATTCTGAAGTGAAAGAGCTAAAGTTAGTTGAAAGCACTCATTCATTCGTCTTCTTAAGATTCACACTCAATTGTCTTCATGGAGTAATAAGTAGAAGGATTAGAGTGAAGAGGAGACAACAAAGTGTATAAAATGAAGAGTACGGCCATGAGTATTGCAATTCATGGCCATAACTAATTCTTCATGGTTGTGACTAATCAAGTTATACCTATGACCTGATATGTCATGGTCATGGCTCACTTGCATGGGTGTGACACTCCAAGTCACACCCATAACTCAAAGTCACGCTTATGACACAACATATCATGGTCGTGACTTTCACACCTGGGTTACCAAAAAACTTAATTTTTTTGTATAAATAAACATGCGACAACAAAAACATGTATGAAATATTTATGAATTGTTTAGGGGGTTTTAGGAGAAGAATAAAGAGCATAGATAGACACCGTTAGAGACCTATGGAGACCACGGAGGGCTAAGCTTCTCGAAACTAGGAAGTGATATCGACACCAAAGAACCTGATTAAACATTCTATCTTTGTATTTGTTGTTCTTTCTCTCTCTAGGGATTTTTTAGGTTATCCTATGCTTCTGGATTTGGGTTTTATGTATGAATGATCATAATCTCATTATCGTTAGATTGTTTATGTATGAACCCATTGCTAAAATCTTAAGCACAATTCATAATTATTGTGTTTGAATACTGCTAAATCTTTAATATAATATGTAATTGTTATGTTGAGATTTATTTGTAGGAACTAATTGCTTAGAATCATTAGGGATACAATTCATAATTGTTGTGTTTCCAATTGGTGTTGAATCATTCGTAAATAATGTAACCTAGTTTCATAACTAAGCATATGTGGTTATTGCCTTGATTAATCTGTTTTTCTAACTCATAATGCAGCTTTCCAATTAAATTTAGAGAGCTTGTTCTAGGTTCTTAGATATCTAGGTTTGGTCAAAGAGCTTGTTTTCATTGAACACGACTTAAGGAAAAATTGGGTTAACAGAGCTTATTGTTATCCTATGATTAATAGTTGTTATGAGAGGTATGAGAACAACAATTGAATAAAGTATGTTTAATTATGTGTAGGCGAGATTGAACTCATGACGGCTACCTAACATATTTATCACTCTTCATCATTTTTAAATGTTTTCTTTAATTTGCTTTTGTTAGTTTAGTTTCATTTTATTTTCTTATTTGAAATCAAATCAAACCCCTATAACCTAAACATCGATTATTTTCATTTCAAAAGCTTTACATACACGCTCTGCATAATCGATCTAGACTTACCACTAGATATAGTTTTAAGACTCGTTATTTTATGTAGTGTTATGACGCGCTACCAAAATCCTTCCAAAAGATTTTTCTAAATTTTTCCATATTCATTACCCTTAAGTTGAGCTTCTTATTTATAGTAATTGTTAGTGCTAGACCTTTGGCATATCAAAAGATTCACTATATATGATAAGGTTATAGTAACAGTGGTTGGTCTAATTATATGGACTTCTATTTTGATAACTCCTTTTGTAAGGTCTCAACTATAATCTTCTTGATTTTTCTTTAATCTTATTGATTGTCATTTGAACAAAACTTATATATAAAGAGATTTGATATTATTTAGTGGATTTTAATGGTTCTATCTTTGCAGTAGATAGGAAAACACTCACTAATTTAAATATATTTTGTAAATAATTTTTAAAAAAATCAAACTTCTTAATTGTTTTTAAAAATTTAAATAAAAATTATATTAATAAACTCCACAAAGGATTCATAAAAAATATTTGCAAAAACTAGTGTAGTAAGAAACTAATAATGCCAGTTATAGGGAGAAATAACAATGGTAAGTACAAACTGATATTAAAGCAGAAGTTCAAATGTATAACATCTGCCATAAGAAAAAGAGTAAAGCCTCATACATCTACCTTTCATTGCATGAGGGAATTAACATAGATGAATTCTCCAATGAGTGGATTATTATCTGCTAATCCACCATCTAGTAGCTATTACAGTGGAGATCAAGTTGGTAGAAATATTTGATTGAATGATAACTCTAATCCTATAAAGTGTTTTAGAGTAGAATGAATTGCTACGTAAAACTTTTCCATTGAAGAAAGGCTCATTCCTTTCCTTCCATAAAGCATAAATAATAGTATAAAAGGATAGCTTAGTGATGATAAAATCAACATCATTTAAATTTTACTATCAAAATCACCAAAAGATCAACTAATCCCATTCTTCCAAATTGCAAACATGAGCAATTAATTATTAGATAGAGTTTTATAAACCTTTAGAGAAAACATATTTAAAGAATAGATGATCCCCACCTTCATCTTTATTATAACATAGTTGAAAAAACGGTGAAATAAGATGGGAACTTTTGATCCTATCATGAGTAAAGAGTTTATTTGTATTGACAAGCCATACTATAAATAAAAGCTTAGGAGGGATGTTATTATTCCATACTAACTTTTTCCGGTAGACTTTAGGAGTAGGATTCTTAAAAAGTTGGTAAACTGACTTGTTGTTAAATAATCCTGAGGAGTGTCTGATCTAATGGATATCATCATGGATTAACTGATTAGGAAGGTAAGTAGGCAAATTATCTTTGATAAGCTGGAAACCCCTATGTTTGATGAACCATTCATTACCGTTGATAAGCCTAGAGATTTTGGATTTTGGCTTCAACATATGTTTCAAATGGAATAATTGAGGAAGCGAGTAAAGAGGGCCAATATTATACCAATTTTTATGCCATAAAGAGGTGGATTTGTCATTCTTAATAAAGTGTTTGAATTCTTGGAAAATTTTGTTGGACCAATGGTGGTTGACAAATAAAAATCCCTTTATGTTTTGATAATTATAAAATAAATAGAATTGGTTAAG
>JANIIA010000005.1:49810098-49824185 GCA_027478495.1 Erythroxylum alaternifolium
GCTTAACAATAGAAAAGCTCCTTTAACTCGGATAATCACAACGAAACCCCGCACCATCATCACATCCTCTCCCTTTCTCTGTCTTCCGCTGCACGAATGTCCGGCTATCCCAATTATGGTTATGGTGACAGCTATGGCGGCGCACCGCCATCCCAGCCACCCTACGGAACCCATCCTCCGCCACCTCAACAACCGTACGGCGCACCATCAGCACCATATGGAGCACCTTACGCGGCCCCGCCCGGTTATAAACCTCCCAAAGATAAGCCTCATCCTCATCAACCTTCCGCTTCCGCTGGTGGTTATCCTCCATCGTCGGCGTACGGGAACCCCTTTTCCTCTCTAGTGCCGTCGGCTTTCCCCCCGGGCACTGATCCCAACATCATCGCGTGTTTCCAAGCTGCGGATCAGGACGGCAGCGGCTTGATCGACGACAAGGAGTTGCAGAGAGCGCTCTCGAGTTATAATCAGAGCTTCAGCTTGAGGACTGTTCATCTTCTGATCTATCTCTTCACCAACACCAACAATAGGAAGATCGGTAAGTTAATGAATTGGAGAGAATGAAGCTTGTGCCTGTAGGTCTTCTTGATTTAGGTTATTGATGTGTACGCTCTGCAGGTCCAAAGGAATTCACTCAAGTGTTCTACAGCCTTCAGAGTTGGAGAGTAAGTGGAGATAAATTGAATATAAATTATAAAATTAAAAATAATAAATGATGGATGGTTTGAATGGGAATGAACAGAACATATTCGAGAGATTTGATAGGGATAGGAGCGGGAAGATCGATGCGAATGAGTTGAGAGAAGCGTTGTTGAGTTTGGGATTTGCGGTGTCACCTGTGGTCGTTGATTTGCTGGTGGCGAAGTTTGATAAAACTGGAGGAGGCAAGCAAAAGGGTGTTGAATATGACAATTTCATTGAGTATGTTTTTGTTTTTGTTTTTGATCTATATAATTTTTGGGTTTAATAAATATAAATTAATGTAGAGCTTTTGGTTGAATTGCAGATGCTGTCTTACTGTGAAGGTGAGGGGTTTTGGTGGTTCATTTATTAGGCAGCTTTAGCGTTTAGCTTCAGTTTTGGTTGTGATATTATTGTTTCAATTGATGCAGGGTCTGACGGAGAAGTTCCAAGAGAAGGACACAGCATATAGTGGCTCAGCCACATTCACATACGAGGCCTTTATGCTTACTGTTTTGCCTTTTCTTATAGCTTAGATAGACGCTACCAGCGTTGTGTAATACTCGGTCGTCATGTTTTATGTATTTTTATACTATGCATATCGTGGTGTGGAGAATATAATATACGAATTTGATTTTGTTGAGCATCAGTTTTAAACAACTTGTCTGACAGGTGTCACCTAATGGCAAGTATTTTTGGACCGATGCGTGTCTTAACATGGCCATAACCATACGTATCAACAGCGTGTCAGGTGAGTGCAAGATGATGGATGGACGGATGGATTGATGTATAAGTTTATTGGTAAATTTGATCGCTGGGTCGGACCTGAAATTTTGTAGGCCTAGGGTGAAGAAAAAAATATGGGCCTTTTATTTTAATTAAAAAATAATTAAAATTTTTTTTAATAAACTATATAGATAAATTTTTTATAAAAAAAGTGAGTCCTGGGTAGGGGTCCAGCTCGCCTCTGCCCAAGATCGGGGCTGAGTGATCGGTCCAACATTTATTTAATGGTATAGTGTTTGTTGCACATCTCAAGATCGGAAGCGATGAAATGGCTTAATAATGTAAAATCTAAAGGCTCTCTTTTATAAGAGGTCTAAATTTGAGTCATGCAAAAGGAGGGAAAATGAAAAAATTGTTCAATTGATGATTCTCTTGTCTTTTGGGTAAAGTTTCTTGATCAGATTAATTACGGACATTTCACTTCCAGCAGCAGTGTGAGAATTGAAGCTATTAGGAAACTCGAGGATTGTTAGGAACCTGATGCTGACCAGAGTCAACGATCAATCAGCAGTTAACTAATCAAGTATGTAACGACTCCTTGTGCGTAAAAATATACAGGCTACGTAAGAATTTGAGAGATCTTGAGATTTCAGATTTACATCTTTTAAAGCTCTTAAAATATGGTCTTAGAAATTTATGATTAGTCCGACTAAACTAAAATAAATAATGTAATAAAAAAAGATCGAAAGTGATGGAACTATCGAGGTATTTTTATCCTAAAAGTTCTGTATATGTAGTCAGGGCTAGCTAATTGCGTTTTTAGTCTTAAATGAATCGATTTATATGCTGGTAAGCGTATTTAATGCTACTTTTGTAGGTGGGTAAGCGTGTTTAATGCTGCTAGTATTTATCCAACGATCTTTGTGGTCAGACGTTGTCGGTGGAAGCATTCTAGACAAGGCATTTGTAAACACGTGATTTGTCAGGCAAGGAGTTAAACCCCAAATTCTTTTAGAAATTTGAAGTAAGAGAGTTATAGTAATTTAAATTAAATTTATTATAATGAAAAATGAGATAAATTTAACATGGCAACATTTAAAAGATATAAATTAAAAATAATTGGATACAAATTAAATTTGATGGGATGACATAAATTAAAATATAAAATAAATAGATATAAAAAAGGTTAAACAAAATTATCACAATAATTAATGATTTATCACAAGCGAGAGGAACAACACTCTAAGAAAGTATTATTCTCATTTAGTGAATCCATGAATGATCAATTGATTGATTTTTTTCTATCTTTATACAAGACTATAGAAAAGTGGATGAGTCATTTTGTAATAGTGTAGTGACAAATAGAGTATCGGTTCCATAAAAATAAAGTAAATACTAGTCTAACTCTCTTATTATTATCTAGTCAATTATTGGAAAGAGATTGGTTTAACCTAACTCTAAATTAAATTGAATTGATCAAGTTACCGTTAAAGCAAGCAAGAAAATTGAAGGTCTACGATATATCACACCAAAAGAAATAGTATTAATAGCCATGTGCTCCGCCTACTATCATAAATAAAATAAGCTCTGTAGAGGTCGTGAAAAATGGAGAAAAGATGACCTAGGACACAAAATTGTTAGTGCCTGTCTTTTTCTAGAAATCAAGTTAGAGAAACAGTGATAGACATAACCAAGGACACGAGTTTATTAACGCTTGTGTCTATCCATGAAGAGAAATATTATAGAATAGAACGAAGAACATTGGTGCATTAGAGCCCGTATAATTCCTAGATAAGAATTAATGAATCGTACAACTTGAGACATGATCGTATCTTGATAGATGTATATTATATTATATTTTTAGAGGTTTAAGTGTACTTTTAAGTACTTTTTTAGATGATAATAATGAGAATTGTGTTTTTAATGTATTTTAATTGTTTGATTGTTTTATAGTAAGAATTTGATTTTAATTTTATGTTTCAATAGTTGTTTGATGTGTTTGTTAGTAAGTATAAACAGAAAAATTAAAGAAAAGATAAGGACACTACAACAAAGTTGATTTTTTACAAAACTTCGCCTATAGTTATTTCCTACGTTCAAATTTTATTGCACAAAGCATTGTCTAGTTCCTGACAGTGTTGGGGCTGCCTGGCTTGTGACCTTGCCCAATTTATCGTATTTTTTAAAAAGTGACAAAACGATGTAGTTTTGTCAATTTTAGTCAGGCCAAGCCAGAGCGGTCCTGGCCCGAGCCCAACTCGTGGTCCGGTTAGGCCAGGCAATATCAGCTCTTGACTTGGTCTGGGCCAAATTTCCATCGCTATAAAGAGGACCTTCACACTTTGCTTACAACATTTAGTGCTTTATACTGTTATTAACAACACTATAACAGTATCACTTGGATAAAAAAAAAGTCTAACAACATAATAAATATAAAAATCAATAATTATAATAATAACATTTAAATTATATTGAATTAAGTGAAATGTGACAAAAACAAAAAACTGAACAATATGTTATTTTCAAATAGAAAATCTAGATTGTAGACTACAAAAAATGTGAATCTTTAACTTGAAGAAAACCATATCCCACATAATACTATACCATATCTAAATTTCGTAATTCAATGAAGTCAACATGTAATGTTTAAATTTTTAGGCTATTCCTAGTTCTACATTTTTATTTGCGGAAGCATTGTTTACCATATAAATTATTGTAGATAACTAATAATCATATATATTATTCTACTTAAAACCCCACAAAACAAAAGGAAAGAAAAGAAAAGATGAATTTGACAGTATGAAGAGAAAAGACGTAACAAATACTTCTTCCATAATTAAAAAATAAAACTAAAGGAGATATAATTAATACAATCCGAACAAGAACTATATAGAAAACTTGATGGTAGAAAGGAAACAGGTTAATTATTAAAAAAAGCCCAAACTTTCTTCAATTTTTCAATTATAGTCTAAACTTTAAAAAATAGCAATAAAATGTCCAATCTTTTATTTTTTTCAATTCTAGCTCGACGTTAGTCTCACCGTTATTTGAACTGACATGGCACAATTACGAGTCGATGCCCCTCCCTATTCAGACACCTCAAATGGTTTAGGAGAAGATTGTTTGATTAGTGACAAGACATTCTTTAGTTTTGATAGTAAAACGACGTCGTTTCAACTAAAATCAGATCTCCTTTCTTCCCCCTCTCTTCTTTGTCTCTTCTCTGTCGATTAATGCTTAAAACTCTATAACCTAAAATCTCCCAAATCCTCCAAAGTTCATAGGACTAACAAGCGTTGGTGTTTCTTCTATCGCAAAGTTATTTGCTCCATCAGACTAATAAGCATTCTCTGTGATTTCGTGCGTGGGTAGTTCATAGGAGAGTGATTTCTTCGTCAAGTAAAAACTAAAGATTTTGTCGTTGGACTTCTTGTGGTGCCGACTAGGGTATGATTGATCCTATCTCTTCCTATTGTTCTTTCCACTCTGATTTAGTTTTTGGTTGTGTTGTTGCATTAGGGTTTCAAATTGGATTGTGCAAGGATTCTGAAAGCATAAATCCAATTTGTTGTACTAGGGTTTCAATTTGGATTTGTGCTTCCAGAATTTTGAATTATATTGTGCTAAGGTATTAGGGTTTCAAATTGGATTGTGCTAGGATACAATTTGTTTGTTATTGAAAAAGAGGATTGACTTGTATGTGTATATAGCAAATTGAACAGTGAAAACCTTGACTATTCATATACTTAGTTTTTAGTATGAAATGCAAGTTGAATAAAAAAAATCAGAGTAATTGAATGCATGATGGTCGACTTGAATTTCATCTTGGTGTTTAATGAAAAATCTGATTTCTATTTGGCTGATTCTATGCTCTAATATTTAATATTTGGTTAAACTTGCATTCCATGGTAATTACTGAAAAATATGATTTCTATTTGGTAATTATTGAATGCATTCCATTTTGTTTGTCTCAAATTTTTGAGTGTAGTTCCTTCTTTGTGTGTTGTGGATACATTCTTTTTTAAGTGGTACATTCACAAAATGACTTACTTATGATCGTTTCAGTAGGTGAGGCTGTTAAGTTATGAGGTATTGTGAAAAACATTCAGGAAATTTGTAAGTGTATGTTTTTGGTGCCTTTTCATCATTTCAGTTTGTATTATTCTTATATTGTACTAGCCTTTTATGAAGCTTCTTACATCTGAATATGTGGGTGTATTATTCTGATACAATCATACTAACCTATTTCTGTGCACTGTTAGTTGTTGCTTCTTTTTTTCTTCTTGTAATATTTATCATTTCGTATTTAGTCACTGTTTTCTTTTGTAGATGTTGGTAAATTTTGAATTTCATTATGGGGGAGTGTTGGAAAGGCAGGAAAATAAATATGCTAAGGGTAAGATTAAAAGAACAAAGAATATGGGTATTGATGAACTAAGCATGTTAGTTCTAAAAGGGATTTCCAAAGATAAAGGACATAATCTCTATGTTTTACAAATTTTCATATGATTTCATTAGAAGCTTGATGGAGTTAGGCTTAAAGCATGACAGGGACATGTTGGATATGCTAAAAAAATGGAAGAATTGAATTTTCAAAATGTTCAAATATACTATGATCATGGTTATAAGAATCCGACGACAGATGGTAAGGAGTAAATTCTGATGATGAATTGGAGCAAGACGAGGGGTTGTTCCAAGTTGAATTGGAGCAAGATGAGGACTTCACTGTTATGCAGGATAATGATTCTGGTGATGATTTAGTTGATGAGGAGCTTTTGGGAACTGATGATGAAGAATATGTTAATCTTAGACCAAATGAGAGGAGGTGTGTGAAGACTTCGTAAAGTGGGTATAAATTCAACAATGTTGTTAATGGTGTTGGTGGAAGTTAAAATAATTTCAATGAAGTTGGTGATCATTAGAATGATACTGGAAGAGCAGAAAGAAGTTCACATTGTGCAAATAGTGATTATGATGACAGTGATGATGAAACTCAATCACCATTTTCTAGTGATGATGAAGCATCAATACCAAAAAAAATATACATTAGTTTTAATCCAAAAGTTGAAATGAAAAATTTTAAGTTTGAAATTGGAATGAATTTCAAGGACGAGAAGTAGTTGAGGGAAGCTATAAGGAAATATGCCATTATAAATGGGTATAATGTTTTAATGGCGAGATCTGGTGTATGAATGGAAGCAGTTTGCGATGCACATTGTCCTTTTCAGATGTATGCTAGCTGGATTAGAAATGAGAAAACATTTTTTGTGAAGGCGGTCGAAAAAACTCATAACTGTTGTAAAGTGTAGAGGAATAAGCAAGCTAGTCGGAAATGGATTGCCAAGGAATTCATACACAAGTTCAAAAGGAACCTCGATTGACCTATTAATGAAATGATGGATGATCTTCAATCAAAATATGCACTAAAGGTCACTAAAATAAAATGTTATAGGGCTAAGTGGGAAGCAATTACTATACTTCGGGGATCAACGAAAGGTCATTATATGAAGTTACAGTCTTATGGACATGAGTTAATATGAGCTGACAAAGATGGAAAGTTCATTATTGAATGTGATTTTGATGAACAAGCCTGGAGACCAATGTTCAAAAGATTTTATGTGGGTTTTCAGTGCTTTGAAGTATAGTTTTCTTGGTGGACGCAGGAACATTATTGGGTTAGATGGATGTTTTCTGAAGACTTTCTTTGGTAGTACATTATTATCTGCTGTTAGTCGTGATGGAAACAATCAGATGTTTCCTATATGTTAGGCTATAGTTGAAGGAGAAAACTACCAATCGTGGAATTAGTTTTGACCATTCTTGTTAAAGATCCCCACATAAGTGAAAATTTATGGACTTTCGTAAGCGATTAGCAGAAGGTAAACATTGAATATCCACATATCTTATGTTCATTTGTTTATGTGATCAACACTCAATTAATTTATGTAACTATTTATATTATAGGGTTTAATGGAAGCATTAAAGAACTTGTTTCTAGAAGTTGAACATAGAAAATGTGCCCGTCGTGTATATGTAAACTGGCATAGTGTTCATAAAGGGCACACGTATAGGAATTTATTTTGGAAAGCTATGAATTGTACAATGTAAGTTGATTTCGATAAAGTAATGAAGGAGTTGAAGAGCTTGTCAGTGAAGGCTTATAAGGATTTTAAAAGTAGGAATTCGGAGATGTTTGTGAAGGCTTTTATGAGCAGAAGACCGAAGTGTGAAATAGTACATAATAATATCTCAGAGACGTTTAACGGATTCATTTCTAAAGCTCGTGGTAAAAGCTTGATCAATATATTAGAAGACATTCGAGTTTTTTTAATGACTCGGATACATGAAAAAAGGGATAAGATGATGAAGTGCACAAATGAGATTTGTCCTAGAGTGAGGAAGAAAATAGAGGTAGCATAATGAGATGCAAGACATTGTATGCTCAGGACAAATGGAACTTTGAAATTTGAAGTTAGTATCTTTGCGGAAAAGTACATCATTGACTTGCAAGCACGAACTTGTCAATGTAGACTATGAGTTTTAACCGAGATTCCATATCAACATGATGTGGCTTGTATATCTTATCAGAGGGAGGATATCGTTGTTTATGTAAATCAATGTTATAAGCGTGATTCTTATTTAAAGACTTACCAGTTTTCTATGGAACCTATTAGTGGTCCTAAGTTTTGGCCAAAGACTGAAAATCTTCAGCCAATATTACCTCTACTGATTAATAAGATGCCTAGAAGATCAAAAAATCCAAGAAAAAGGGATCACACTGAAGAACCTCGCAATCCTAGAAAATTGACCAAGGTTGGAGTAGTTATGAGATGTCATCATTGCCATAAAATTGGCCACAATATAAAAGGATGCAAAAATAAGAATCAACCTCCAAGCCATCCTGAAATTGTTAAGGTAGATATTTTAGTTGTGTAACAAATGTGTTGTTATTCATCAAGTATTATTAACTTTGTGTTTATCTTCAATGTGTATAATGCAGTGAAAAAGAGGAAGGCCACCAAAATCAGTATCTATTGAATCCCCTTCATTTAGTATTCGTAGTGCTGAAGTAGGAATACCGACATAATCAGTATCTACAAGATCAAATATTGCATCTTCTATATTACGAAGAGAGATAAGAATGATTAGTTAACTTTAAGTAAAAAATTTAAGTTGTTTTCTAACTTATATAACATTATACTTCTTTTTGTTTTTATAGGCACGTAGAAGATATGAATTAACATTTGGGGAAGTTTTTGGCAATAACTACTTTATAGTAAGTCATATAAGTTTAGGTTTATACTAATTATATGTAATAATAAGGGAGATGATAATATTTACATAATTGGTTGCTTATACTTCACAGACAGGTGAAGGTCAATGTCAAGTATTACAACCTCCTAATACTAACACAACAGCAACATAAGCATCCCAAAGTACACCTACTAATGCAACTCAACCTAGGAGAAGGATCAAACTAATGGTTAAAAGATCTGCTACTAGGAAATCTTCATAGTTGGTGAGTATTGCTTCATTACCTAACTCAAACATATATATGTATTGATCTTGAATCATTAGAAAAATGGCAGAATCAAAAGAAGGTTTGATGGCTTTTGTGATAGATTCAAACTATGTATGTATACTTATAAACAAGAATGCAGGAAGATTTAATTATTCATTGCTTTTGTTGTTGATGATGCATTGCTCTTGATTTCTAATAGAGTCTTGCTTCAGTTATGGCTGGTTTAATGTATTTACTAATTTTTTGGCCCTCAGTGGCTATGGAAGTAAGTTGTTGAATGATTATGGTCTAGTTTTTTTATGACATTTGGATGAAAACTTTTTCTTGCTCTTTTCATCTGTATGTTTTTGGTGAAACACGTGATAGTTTCTTTGTGTTTGCGTGTTTGTGTGTGATCTTGATGACATCATTTAAAGCTAAATCATACTTTTAAATTTCTGCTAGTTCTGATTATGTAAGGATGGTGTGAGTGATCAAACAATGAAAAAGTCCCTGGATTAAGCCTTTGGAGATGGAGCTTATTGCACACTAATCTATCTGAGAAAGTTGGAAGTAGAGGCATGATTTTGAATTTAGAGCTTTAGAAGTTAAAACCATTTGGAGAAACTAGTATTTTTGGATATTGTTTCAGTTTGTACAATAATGTCAGTGTCTGTAGCCTATTTATTTGCTTGTTTGTTTGATCTTACTCTACAATTTACTCTTCAAAATGATAGACTTTAGTGTTCTTATATATATAATTCAGTACATTTCTCCTTTTACAAATATATTTCATATTTAAGAATACTGGTTTTTTGGTCTCCTATTTTTCATTCTTACTCTAATATATTCATATTTTAAAAAGTAACAATGGTCATTTGACAAAGATAGAACATTCATTGAATTACCAGAGGATAAGTAACTATGAATTATACAAATGTAATTATAATTAAGAGATGGAATTTTGTAATAATTGCAGTTACTTCTACAACGTAAAACCTTGTAATAATTGCAGTTTCCTTAATAATATGAAAAGCTTACAACTGAATATTAAAGTAGTAGATGATTGAATAAAAGACAAAAAGAGTCATAATAGTTACATTTGCTCTTTTAACTATTACAATGTCACCATTTTTTTGTACTTACATAATAGTTACATTTGCTCTTCTAACTATTACAATGTCACCATTTTTTTATACTTACATCTGATGACCATGAAATTGAATGGGACCTACAAAATAAAGATATGAACACAAATATTAGGACTTATGAGAAATTAGCATTATGCACTTAAATTTTTACACATACTTACTTCTTGTGAACAACAATATATCTTCCGATTAAAACTCTTACCCCAACACACAGAATTTGTTTGACATATTTTACGACAAAAACAAACTTTCATCTCTTTCACAAATACCAAGTACCTACAAGAGAACTTCAATTTGAATATTGATTAACATTAATTTATACGATTGCCATTGCTACAAACAATAATTGAATTACTTACTTTCGTATTAATGCATTCATAAAAATGTCGATTAATATTAGGCTTAGCATTTGAAATCCGTAACTTCATCAAGTCATTACAATTGGGGCAATTAATATTCAACATCTGTATTATATATAGAAATATCAATATTAATTATATTTGAATGCAATTAAATTATCACATATAACAAATAATATATATTATAGTTATTTTACCACTTAACATAATGCTCTCTCTTCACAAAATTGAGAATATATCCTTCCAGGTTCTGCTACACTATCAAAAGAACAATAAATAGCACCCTTGAATCCATTAATAACACCTTGACACTCTTCCCATATGAAATATATACCAGGTGCATGCCCATCGAAAGCTACATGTACTTTATTTCTGCCCATAAATGGTTATCCAGTTACAATATCATCATATAAATATTTAATTACTACCTTAAATACAACACTGCTATGATTTCTTTTCAAAAATTTACCCAAAAAAGAATTAAATTTCCAAAATGTTAGCATAATATCCCCAATATTAACATTTTAGCTAAACTACCATTGCATTTACAAAATGAAAGAGAGGAAGCTTCTTCCCTGCAAATTTAGGATGAAGTATCACATAATTGAATGTTTAGGCTATGGACTATGTAATGTCATATTTTTCAGTAATTACTAAGATGTATATATTCTGCATACAACCCAAAACAAAGTATGAATCAACCATCATGCATTCAGTTACATTAATTTTTTTATTCAACTTACATTTCATACTGAAAACTAAGCGTATGAGTATTCAAGGTTTTTACTGCTCAATTTTCTATGTACACATACAAGTCAATCCTCCTTTTCAATAACAAACAAACTGTACCCTAGCACAATCTAATTTAAAAACCTAGTACCCTAGCATAATACAAGTCAATTTTCTGGAAGCATAAATCCAATTTGAAACCCTATTACAATAAATTGGATTTGTGCTTACAAAACCCTAGCACAATACAATTATATTTTCTGGAAGCACAAATCCAAATTGAAACCCTAGTATAACAAATTGGATTTGTGCTTTCGACACAATCCAATTTGAAACCCTAATAGAACAACACACCATTTCATACAAATACCGAATCAGAGTGGAAAGAACAATATAGAGAAAGAGGACCAACCATAACCAAGTCGGTGTCATAGGAAGTTCGGTGATGAAATCTTTAGTTTTTACTTGACGAAGAAATCACTCTCTTATGAACCATACATGCATGAAATCATAGAGAATGATTGTTACTTTGATGGAGCAAATAACTTTGCAATAGAAGAAGCATTAATGCACGATAAAAGAAGTACCAATGCTTGTTAGTCTTATGAACTTTGGGGGATTTTAAGTTACAGAGTTTTAAGCGTTGATTGATAAAGAAGAGACAGAGAAGAGAGGGAGAAGAATAGAGATATGATTTTAGCTTAAACAATGTCATTTTACTATCAAAGCTAAACGATGTCGTTTTACTAATCAGACAATCTTCTACTAGATCAGCTAAGGTGTCTGATTAGTAAGGGGCATTGACACATGGTTGTGCCACATCAACACAGATAACGGTGAGATTAATATTGAACTAGAATTGAAAAAATTGAAAGTTTGGGCATTTTATTGCTACTTTTTAAAGTTTGGGTTATAATTGAAAAATTGAAGACAGTTTGGACCTTTTTTAGTATCCCAAAGGAAATCAATGCATATTATGAGTGCCCACTAACAATGCATTTTTGGCTTCTTATTAAAGGTTGTGAAAATGAAACTAATAATAATATTGTTCCTTTGTTGATGATTCATGCAGCCGTTTTGAGAAAAAAAAAAGAAAAATTTACAAACTAAACACCAAATGTATATGTGAAATAATCCAAATAAATGCAATATAAGCTTGAATGTTAATAGTCAACTTTGACAAAAGAGTGCTAGTAAAGAAACTATCTGAAGCTTCAGAGAAGCCTATGAAGTTAGAATTTTTATTTATAAAGCTCTTTTTGTTTTTATTTTGTAATAAACAAATAATGGTTAATTTAGTTCCAGATGATGCTGACATGTGCATGTCGAGTTTATGAAATTCATAGCTCCATAACCATTCACCTTCCTTCTATTAGACATTGATTAAACTCCAAACACTTTAAATATCCCCATAATATAATTACTTGCAACAAATTTTTTAGTATTTGATGAAATAACTAATAAATCTCCTATTAAAATTGAATAAAGAAATAAATTTATTTATATTTGAAAAATATTCATAAATTATTGTCTTAAAATTTGAAGTTAAGATATGAGTATCCTTGTATATAAACTGCTTCTCCTATAAAAAAATAACAATAATTTACTCCTAACAACCTATTTAGTATTCCTATTTTTATTAATTTCTTATATTTTCAATGATATTAAAAGAATCATATAAAAGTTAGTTAAATAAGTCATTTTCATAACCTTTAATATTATTTAAGAAAATTATTAAAATAAATTCCATTCCCATTTAATTTATTTTTAAGATTAATTAAATAAATTATAGAATATTGATAATAATTTATTTAGTTAATAATAAATTGATGATTTTTTCTGAGTTAGTTAATGTTGAATTAACCGCAAATGGATGATGTAGTTGTAGCTAGTATCGACAAATATGAGTCGATCCCACGAGAACAATTATTACTAGTAGTTACGACTGTCCCATTATCTAGTCTAAGAATTTGATTGTGATTTTTAATTAAAAGAAAATAAAAAATTAAACAAGTAAAATAAATAGGCAGCAGGATTGAATCACAGAATTAAGGAAGCATTAAGAAAAATTACCGATATCAAAAGATTAGTATCTAGGTTTCAAATCCTCCTAAACCCTTAATAGATTGATCTGTAATTAGGCAATTGTTTTGTTGATTTATTAGACCGTGAAGACTTCTATGGTATGCTAATAGTTGACTTTGAGTCTATTAACTAATCCTAAGGTTTTCAAACGAATTACTCAGGTTAAAGTTTATAGGATGGCTTTACTGATAGATGATCCCACTATTAAGTTTGACCCTAATCCACAAGATTTATGTCATCCTATCTCTAGAATTGCAATCAACTCCTTCCAATTACGGTAAATTCATAAATAGGATTTTTCAATCTTTATGTATGAAATCAAGCTATGATCTAATATTTTAGATCTTCTAGAACATAAATAAAACATGTAATCAAATCGTAATATATCAATCAAACCAATTGCATTAACAACAGAACAAAATCATATTAAAGTATCAACATAGGGTTCATCTAACCTAAATACTAACAAAAAGTTTATTTACATATAATCGAGCATTAAATGAGATATAAATAGAAAGAAAAATTAATTGAAGATAATGGGTTCATAATTCTAAATCTCTCTGGTTGTTTTCCATTGAGTATTCTTGTAATACACAGGTTTGATCTTATATTCCAATGGACCTTTCATTTCTTCTTCTTTTCCCACTTCTTTGGATCAAAATCGCCCTTTGATCTGCCTATGAGTGTTTTAGAATGCCTTTATACCTATCCTTATGTTGACCCCTGAAAATTTTTTTTCGTTAAATTAAGCATAATAGTTTATGGAATAAATGCATACGAATGAATTGAGGGCATTTTTGGCATGTAACTTATGTACCAAAAGAGCCTAAGCTTATAAGGAAGGGTAAAGTGGAC
>JANIIA010000005.1:49847271-49871039 GCA_027478495.1 Erythroxylum alaternifolium
AGAGGATAGATTATGGGCCAAGGATTATATGAAGGAGTTAAGAAGTTATTTGAGTTGAAGTGCATCCTCTGTGTTACCGTACACACTATCGTTTGGGTTACTGTTTATGGTTATCTTCTGCCCTATTTTTGACCCTTCAGAAGATAAATTTGGCCTTCAAGGTCTTCATAAAAGTTGTAGCTTTTGAGATCCTCTTTCAATCTATCTAAAGAAACCCTAGTTTTGATGCTTATAGGAGAAGTTATACTAATAACCCCGAAGCAAGTATATGTGTAAAGTGTGGGCTCACCAACGCTGATCATTGAGGTATTCAGGTTGAAAAGGGATAAATGGACAAGTCGACCACCATCGTAGTAGTCGACTGTTCTAAGATCTGAGTTGAGCCTAAGAAAAAAAAGGGAGTTTTGAACGATAATCCGACAATGGACAAGGTGTTCTCTTTGGAAGATAAACTCATGTTTTAAGATTTCTGCATACGAGTTGGACTTTGGAAACGGGGTCCAACAACTAGTATTATTTTGTTATGAATTGATTTAATTTATTATAAAGGATTTTATTTTTGATTTGTTTACTCTTAAAACTTGATTTAATTTATGCTAGAAGTTGGATTAGATAATAATTTTTATATGGTCAATTCGAGAGAATTTGCATATGAGTGGATCATGAAATTAATATTAAGAGTTATATGAGGTGCTAGAGATAAGCCTACATAAATCTTTTAGTGTTAAGGTCAAACATTTCATTAAAATTTACATAACTTAATGCATTTTATGAGGATTTAATGATGATAGAAATATCGATTAATCAACTTGATAATGGCTGGTTGTAGCTCAAGAAAGATAACTTTATAAGTTAGGAAATTTCACTGGTCTAGGTTAAAAAATTTTATTTTTTTAAATCATAAATATAAAGATAATGGTTGAGGGAGTTCTTATATAAACATTATTCATATATGATTTTGTACTTTGATTAATTGCTTTTTTTATTTCTAGTGGCTTTCTTCTATACTTAAATATAGCTTTATTTTATTATTAAATATCAATTAACAAATACAAATCCCTTTATTTAATTGATTAGATAGTAGTAAAAGAGTGTACTAAATTTTTATTGCTTCCCCTTTGTATCACACCCTATTCACCATTATGTTACTAGCAAACACCTAGTTTACTTCTCTTAAGTTTTTGTGTAATAATATTGTGATAAGAGAAAATTTGAGCTTCAAACAAACATAATAATTTTTTGGCACCATTGTCGGTAAAACAATTAAAGTTTAGGAGACTCAATAATGATTGTTCTAGTAATTTAATTTCTTTAATTTTAATTTTATTTAATTTAGGTTTTTCTATTTTTGTGTTTGATCTATTTTGGTTTTAGACGTGGTGCTTGGTGTGAAAAGGAGTAGAACTTCCAAATTTTTTTGAGGGCACGTAAATTAAGAGGATAATTTATCAGATGCTCAAATAATGGAAAAAGTTTCAACTTAAGATTCACAGCCTGATACAATTGAAGAAGAGCACAAAAAGAATAAAGCCATCTTTATGGATATGCAATTTAGTATCCTTAGATCAACAGTCAACCTAAACTACTTTGATATTAAATGAAACATCATCTAAATGTCATAACTATTTGTGCAGTTTGACAGATTACTATAATAAGATCCCATCACATATATCATCAAATTATTGGAGATATTTGACACATTCAAAATTAACAGAGCAATGAATAATGATACAAAGCTGAGGATATTCTCATTCTCACTAAGGGATTAAGTAAAGAAACAATTGAATTCGCTACATACAACTTTAATCAACATATGAGGCAATTTAATGGACACATTTCTAACCAAGTACTACCTTCTAATCAAGACTACCAAGTTGAGAGAAGACATCTTTACCTACATAAATATGATAATGAAACATGCTATGAATTGTAGGAAAGATATGAGGATTTGGTGAGATAATGTCTACATCGTGATCTTCCTATATAACTATAAGTTCAGACATCCTATAATAGTTTGAGTCTTATAAGGAAATAGATGATCAACGTATTTGTTAGTGGAAATTAAGCAATAAAACTCCATAAGCCACCTGTAAACTTATTGAAGAGATAGTCATGAATAAGTACAAAAGAAGATCAGGCAAGTCAGGATAAGAAAGCAAGCAAGCGTGTATACACAACATGGAAGTTGATACCATTTTGACAACTTCAGTGGAAACTAAAAAAAATTGATAGCAAGAGTGTACCTGTAAAACCAACTCAAGTATTATATTGCAAACTGTGTAGGAAATGACACAAAATAGTAAATATTAAGGCGAAAACCTTATGGTTGAACAAGTTAATAAAAAATTATAAGGTAACCCTTATAGTAACACCCATAATAGAGGGTAAAAAGTCATCCAAATTTTCATAGATTAATCAGACAACCTGTTAGCCATCTCTATTTGGATATTATATATAATAATAACATGAGAAGAAATCAAGCATATAAAAATTGATGAAAATTTTTTATTAACATTCTAAAGATTAATTTCAAAACCAAGATTACAAAATCAACACACACACCAAATAGTAGCTAAAGAAGTGCTCATATGAACTTGAATACTATGAGCTAGTATAATTAGTCTTATCCAACTTAATATGTTTTATGTTAAAGCTTGGTGATCTTGATATTTTTTCAGAAAAATACATATGTTCCTTTCTCTCTAGAGAAAAGGCACCACAATTAAAGACTATTTTGAAGACCTTAGAGTCTCCTTAATGATTGAAATGCATTTGTTATCCCTATTATAAACAACTAAACCAAATTATAACATAATATCGAGCCCTACATAACAAAAAAATATGGAGCTAGAAAAATATTGCACTGAATTTCTACTTCTTTCAATCTGTCAAAAGTTCTAAGCTTATTCTAAATGGAAAGCTAGAGAATGAACAAAGTTTTGGGAGAATGAACATTAATGCATACTAGCTTTAAACATAAAGCTATTTGACTAGGCATCCTTAAAAGATATAAATAAGATTTATTGACGAATCTATTAGAACTGTGAACCATCCATATTACTTTACCCTCTACATCAGGATTATAGTTTGACACATGCTCAAATATGTGACTGAAACCTTTGAACTTACAACTCCATTATCCATCGACAATAATGGAGTTTAATTTGGCTTTTGGGGATATTAAAAGCTTGAGATTACTTTTCCTTTAAATAGTAGATAAGATTCCTAACTAATTCAAGTTATTAAACAAAAAATGAGTGTTATTTCCATTTCTGCTAATGGTCTTCACATGTTGATGCATTATGCCCTTTAATTTTAATCTTACTGAGAATCCAAGAATTGCGTTTTTTAGGCTTGATACTCTATAAATATTCTCCTATGATATATGAGTGTACCTATGTGACCTAAATGGATTCCTTGTCCATAAAAAGTTTCTAAATATTTGATGTATTTAGACCCAAACCTCCTTTCAAAGAGAAAACCTTAGTCCATATTAATTTAGCTCCGTAAGCATTATCAATGATGTTTGACCATAGGAAATTCTTTATGATTCTCTTTATATACTTAATGATTTTGGAGGCATATATAAGTGACACATCCAATGTATACATAGATTGATTAGAACTAATTTGACAAGATAGAATATACCATCATAAGAAAGGAATACATTATTATAATGATAATTTTAAGAAAATTAAATAAAAAGAAAGGCTTATAATTTGAGTAGCTGATTCATTTATCATATATAGGTATCTTTAAGTTTTTGAAAGGAAATTCTTGATGATTGAGACCAAAGATATTTATGAGGATATCGGTTAATGCTTGAGCATAAGATGAAATATAAGAGGTTATTGTAGCTCCTATCTTTACTTCAAGAGATTATTATAGCTACTATCTTTACTTCAATAAGATCCTTGCTGGTGTTTCTACCTTTCTCCTGTAATAACCTCTTTAATTCTCCTTTTATCGCTTGCAACTTTTGCATACATTTAAAAGAGTAATGCCCCTCAACTTAAAGTTTCATTCCTTTAGAGATAGCGTCCTCAAATCTATCGACCTTGGTTGTGAAATTATTAAACCTAAAGGATAAATTAAGCTTTAGAGGCTTAACATCCACTGCAATCTTAGTAAAATAGTGATCTAAGCAAAGGGGACAATTGAAATGTGCCTTAATGCTAGAGAAGCTAGAGAGCCATATATTGGTGATTTACTAATGCCCTATATAACTTCTTCTTTATAATCTAGTTTCCTTCCTACTTATTACTTTACATACGAAAAAACCATCATAACTTAAGTCATATAAGCTACAAGTTCTAAAAAATTTAAGCAAGTCCTTGTTCCTTACTTTATAATTTAGTCTTTTATCTTTATTAATACACAAATCTGAGAGGTTATTGAAAATGAGAAATGAATTCATCAAAGATTTCACAGCATCATCATTAAAAGATAGGCTAAAGATCCTTAATGTTTTGTACTTCATATGAAATATTAACTTGCCCTCTAAAGTGATGTTATGACCAATCAATCTGGTTAACAACCCAAGTATAAAGTAAACAAATAGGGTAAAAGTGGATAATGTTGTTTGTTGCTCATAATGGTATAAGAAGTGATAGTGATGCATTTCTTTATACATTTGAAAAACTAAGATGGAAAGCCAAATGCTTTAAGAGATTGAAAAATGAATTCCCAATTAATGGATTCAAATACTTTATGGAAATCAATTTTCATTGCATAACTTTTAGTTAAGGTTTTCCTAAGGTAGTCTTTGAATATTTCTTAAGATGAGAAAATATTATCTCCTATATTCTTCCTTGAATAAAAGTACCTTGTGTTGGATTATTGGTAGATTTTAATACTAATTTCAATCTTGGAGTTAAAAGTTTAGAGATATTTTTGTACATAGTATTATAATAAGAGATTTTCCTAAAGTCTTTCAATGATGTTGGATTAGGAATCTTTAGTACAAGATTAATATGAGTCTTATTTAATTCCTTCGACATAGATCTACTGTTGAATAATTTTATAATGGCATTGATCTCTCGTACTTTAAGCTTACTCCATGATTTTTAGAACAAGTATTCATTTAATCTATTAGAGCATGGAGCCTTATTAATTAAGGTTATGAAGAGTTTCTTCATTACTTTTGAGGTCAAAAAGCTTAGTTAGGAGATCTACTTGCTTTTCTATTATTGATTAGGAATGAAAGAACTATATTCATGCACAGATGAATAAATGTTAGTATGAGTTCCCAAGGTCTTCTAAAAGGAATTTTACGTCTCTTACTTCAATTCCTATTGCTTCCCAATCACTTAACCATCTTCATGGTAATGAATACTTAATTTTCATCGTGATACTTTTTGTATAATTTAGGAATATTTTGACTTAGAAGTGAATTTTTTCTAATCATTTTTGTATCTTACAAATAAATAAATAAAATAAAAATATGTGAATAAGTAATCATAAATAAATTCACTTTGATGACTTTAATTTAGGTGAAAAGGTTAAAGCTTAGGAGTGTTACTAATAGCCCTTTAAAATAGTTACCTAACTAAGAAACCAGGATCATTTATGACAAAGTGTTTGCTTTCACGTTAAAGGTTAAATAACTTTTCAAATAAGCATTTAAGTGATTCTTTCTAAATTTAAAGTTTAGTTCTTTACTTTTCTACTAATTTGAGTTATTAAAATGTATGAAAGCTTAAGCACATTACTAGTGTATGTCTACTTTTTACATTAAATTGAGTTTTGTAGATTAAGATAATGTTTGAAGGCTCGTTAGGTTAAATTAAACTAATTTATCATTTGATGTAATTATCTAAAAACGTATTTAATTGATAAACAGTGCAATTGAATGAACGATGAATATTATTGATTTTTCTGGTTAGGTTAATAAATTTTTTGTTAGAATTTTAACTTTTTTAAGTTAAGAGTGATTGAATTGATTACTTAATGATAAGTAAATACTTAAGCATATGGATATTCATGCATATATTTTCTTAAGTATTTTTTAATTCTAAATTTCCTTTGTTTATTTAGTTTCTATAACTTTTCAAGCAATTGAGAAAATTGGACGTTTGGATGCTATTATTCAAGAATTGGAAGCCATTCTGAGCAAAATCATAAACAAAATTATAATTATTAGAGGAACACGATGAGACCCATATTTGTGGATTAATCCATACCCTAGAAGGATGAAATGTAGTAGGTGACATAACCTAAAGTACAACTGTTTTCAAGTTAGCTAAGAAATAAGAAGATCTTTAATTTAAAGATATAAATATGATAAAGGCTATACATTAGTTTTAAATAGGTGGGAAGATCCATGATTTACTGGTATGATCATTTTAAAGGTCATGCCCATCACCTAAAGGAAATAATGAGGCATATGGTCGGGGCCACAAACATGCTCTAAGCATTTATTAGGCGTAAAAACATATTTAAGTTAAAAAAACCTAAAATTTTGAGGATTTTAACCATTTTTAGACAAAATACATATTAGAAACACCTATTTCTTTCTGGAAGCTAGGATTTAACCATTTGGAGGTTTCTATAACACTTGAGAAGTCAATTCTAAGTCATTTTTAAATAACCAAGATCTAAACGTCATATTAATAGCTCAAGATGTAGGTGGGCATCAGAAGTTCATATATATTTATTTCTATCATGCTTTATGTCGTTGATTTGTCATAATGTCGATTTATTCATGCTAACGTCTAGATATGATCTAAATTTACTTGTGAGCAGACTATAGCTAAAATAGGAGGGTAAATTAGGTGCTTGAGAGAGATTTACCTGATTTTGATATTATTAAGATGAAACCTTTTATAAGATCTACAAAGCTTAATGCATTTAACAGGGTGTTGGAAATGATAGAGATACAAGTTAACCAACTGTAGAGTATATAATTATAATTCGAGCAAGTGTAATTTCAGTTCTTAAAAGATCCTATTGATGTAGAGAATACATCAAATCTAGGTTAATTGAGTCATAAGATAAAAAAATACTACTAAAGAAGGACTGATATAAATATAACTATTTGATTGAATTCTTTTTTGGTAAATTGTTTTATCCTTAATCTTCTTGATTATTTTATAGGTTTAAAGTTTTATTTTATATTTTTTATTCAAAAACCATAAAAATTACTTTTTAGATTTATTATATTATACTAATTAATAACTAGGCTTTCTAATCTACACTGCTTTTTTGTAAGATATGACTTCTTCTTACTATTATATTGCTTGCCAATACTAGATTAATAATAAGAAAATTTTAATAGTATTAATGTATTTACATATAACACACTCGCTACTAACTTTAATACATTACAATTGGAGATATGACATACTATTCAAATAGAAAACTCTAGTAAATTGAATCTAAGAACGAAGTTATCTTTGTTAATGTGATATATAAAGTCTTATACCCTTTGGGAAAACTTTTTCTCATATCTTTTTATATTAATGACATGTGGCATTGCCTGCAAATATAGTCAATGATTTGATTTGGGGATTTTTAAGGTTAGGCTTTATACAATTCAATCTTCTATCATAGATAAAAAGAACTTAATCACATGATGAAAAATGGTGGTATCTTATAATTATGACAACCCAATTTGGTTAACGATATAGAAATTGCAAATATCCAAAAGTATACGCTTCCTCATTTGGTGTATGTGCTGAAAATTGCTAGCAATCTATCGAAACCTTTAAAAAAACCTTAGGAAAAAGTGATATCCATAACCTTAGGAAATAATAATTTGAAATACGTAAAGAAAGTAGCCAAACGTTGAGATTTTGACAGAAGAGGAGAAGAGAAGAAAGAAAGAAGAGAAACAATAAAAGAGAAAGTCATAAAGAATATTGTATTAAAATTGTCTGTCTTTGCAAATCATCCATGTGCCATTATATACACTCAAGTTTGTTGTAACTAAATGACTCAAAATTGTAAAATAGCAAAACAGAAACAATGACGTAAAAAATGAAAATGACTTGATTCTCTTCTAGAACCTTGTAACGGTTCTATCATTTGGATCATTTCATGGGTCTCCATTTTCGTATGGGCTAGGCTGGGTTCATAACATTCCATTCCCCATAGAGTGACCATTGACCTCAAGGGTTAAAATTGGGAAATTGGCTTCGGATGTAACAAGGATCTTCCCATGTAGCATCCTCTACTTCATGACCCTTCCACTTTACTAACCACTTCAAACCATTTGAATTCTTTCTGAGTTATGAACCTCCTCTCAATCACAGCTTCAGTTTATTCCTCCCTTGTACCGTATCATCCTCAATTGGTTTATTGGTTAGTGTGGTTCCAAACCCTAACTTCTTCTTTAGTAGTGACACATGAACCACTGGGTGAATTAGACTCCCAACTGGTAGATGTAGCTCATGCGCCATAGCTCTTACTTTCTTCTTGATCTGGTAAGGCTTGTAGTACTTAGCACTCAGTTTTTGACTCTTTCGTTTAGCCAACGAATTTTGACGATAAGGTTTCAACTTCAAGTATACCAGATCACCTTCCTCAAAGGTTCTCTCGGTCCTCCCTCTATCTGCCTGCGACTTCATCCGTTCCTTGTCTTTGAGAAGCCACTACTTCAGTGTTGAAAGCATGCATTGACGTTCCTCTAAATAGCGATTAACGCTTTCTACTAAAGAAGGTAATTCTAGAGCTGCAACCTGTAGTGGTGGGGGGTAACTATACAAGGCTTGAAAGGGCGTGATTTGGATGGCGTTGTGGAAGTTGGTGTTGTACCACCATTTAGCTATATGCAGCCATTGATGCCATTTTTCTGGATGATTATGTGTCATGCACCTCAGGTTTGTCTCCAAACACTGATTTGCTCGCTTAGTTTTGCAGTCTATTTATGGATGATA
The DNA here is from genome assembly GCA_027478495.1 of Erythroxylum alaternifolium. Taxonomy (NCBI): domain Eukaryota; kingdom Viridiplantae; phylum Streptophyta; class Magnoliopsida; order Malpighiales; family Erythroxylaceae; genus Erythroxylum; species Erythroxylum alaternifolium. Next base: position 49,856,148 of record JANIIA010000005.1, read on the forward strand.
TGAGGAGCTCATCTTAAGCTGAGTGCTCATGTTTTGAATAGTTCCTTCCAAAATAGGCTAGAGAATACCTTGTCCTCATCTGAAATGATTGACTCAGGGACCTTGTATAATTTATACACTCCCTGTATGTATAGTTTTGCCACATCAGAAGCTGTGAAAGGATGAGATAGAGCTAGGAAATGTGCGGATTTTGTATAGGTCTACTACCACCAACATAACATTCTTTCCTTCAAAAGTCTAAAGCCCTTCTATAAAATCCATTGATATATGTTTCCAAGCCTCATTAGGTACTTGAATAGGCTATAATAGACCAGGATATGGAACATTTTCATGATTACACTTCTGACAAGTATCACAAGCTTACATGTAAGCCTTCAACTCACTTTTCATACTAGGCCAATAGCATAGTTGTTTAAGCTTGTGATATGTAGCCTTAAACCTGGAGTGGCCCCTCGCTGAGGAGGAGCAGACTTCCTGTAGTATTGCATCCCTGAGAATGCCTGTAATTCCCATATACAAGTATCTCTTATACTTGAGAACTCCTCCTTTAAAGCTGTAGGGAGAGTTTGCCTGAATGTCTAAGGCTAGTAGGATAGCCTGTTGGACCTCAATATCCCCTTCATAACTTGCCACCAGTTGCTTGACCCAGTCAGGTTGAGTTGTAGATAAAGCCTACAGTTTTGCTTCCTCTAATTCATACTTGCGTGAGAGAGCATCTGTCACTTTATTTTCTTCTCCCTTCCTGTATTGAATGGTATAATTTAGACCCAGGAGTTTAGTCAGACTCTTCTTTTGCAACTGAGTTTGAATCTTTTACTACAAAAGATACTTTAAGCTGTAATGATCAGTCTTAATGATGAATGAAGTGGCTTCTAAATAGTGCCGCCATTTGTCTACAACTGAAGTGATTGCTAGCAGCTCCTTCATACACAGATAAGCTTTGGTTCTTAAGACAAAGGGCTTTGCTGAAGTAGGCAATAGGCCTTTTTCCTTATATTAAGACTGCTTCAATTTCCCAGTTACTGGCATTCGTTTCTAAGATGAAGTGTTCCTGGAAATTTGGAAGGGCTAATACTTGGGCTGTTGTCATGACCTCCTTCAGTTGTTGGAAGGCTTATTCAGCTTCTGGCCCCCAACAAAATTGGTCCTTCTTAAGTAGAACTGTTAAAGGTTTGCAAATCCACCCATAGTTTTTTATGAACTTCCTATAATAACCAGTAAGACCTAGGAAGCCTTTCAAGGATTTGACAGTAGTTGGTGTTGGCCAGTCCAACATTATCTGTATCTTTGAGGGGTCAGTAGCCACTCCTTCTCCTAATAGAATGTGTCCCAAGTATTCCACCTTATCCACACCAAAGGCACATTTCTTCTTCTTGGCAAACAATTATTGTTGTCTCAATGTTTGTAAGAATATCCGCAAATGTTCTTTGTGAGTTGCTAGGTCCAGACTGTATACTAAGATATCATCAAAGCAAACAAGAACAAATTTGCATAGAAAAGTCGCAAACACCTGGTTCATCAATGCCTAAAAGGCATTACCTTGAATTCATAATGTCCCTGATGTGTCCTAAAAGTAGTTTTGGGAGTATCTGTTGTTACCATCCTGATCTGATGGTAATCAAACTTTAAGTCAATCTTTGAAAAGATTGTAGCCCCATGTAACTCATCCATCAAGTCTTCTACTATAGGAATGGAAAATTTGTCTTTGATGGTGATGTCATTAAGGCCCCTATAGTCTACACAAAACCTCCATATTCCATCTTTTTTTTACCAACAAGGCTGGGGAAGCATACGGACTATGGCTAGGTTGTATTATTGAAGCTTCTAACATTTCTTTAACAAGCTTTTCTACTTCTGTTTTCTGAAAAAAGGGGTATCTATATGGTCGAAGGTTGACAGGTTTTTAATGAGGTTTTAGCGCTATTTGATTATCTAAAGCTTGGTAAGGGGGTAGGCCTTTAGGTTCTACAAAAACATCACTATATTCTTCCAAGAGCTCAGCTAGATAGGGATTGATTTCCTGATGTTCTTTCTCCTCAATCATGAAAAATGAGTGTCCAGTTATGTTCTTGAGTCCATTTTTGAAAAATTTCTGGACTCCCTTCCCTTTGAGAAGCTAAAAGGTTTTGTTCTCCTTCTGTGCCTTTAAAACAGTTGTATCCTCACCGTTGTTCACAGTAACTTCCCTAGATTTCAAATAAAAAAAGATTGGATTATGAGCTTCCATCCAATCTACTCCTAAAACTAAGTCGCAACCTCCCAAACTGAGTACCTTCAGGTCTGCACAGAAATTATATCCTTGCATTACCCAACAAAATTGCTTAACCCTGTAGGTGGACATCATTTTTACCCCATTAGCAATAGTCACAGTTAGAGGTACAATTTCTTCAGTCGGTAGATTAAGCATTCTCACAAAAGTCTCATCTATGAAGGAATTAGTACTGCCAATTAAACACTAATCCCTTATTTCCCTACCACTCCTTTAATCCGGAAGGCATTAAGTGAGGATTTCCCGCTTAGTGCATTTAACTGAATTACTGCACCCACATTTTCGTCGCTAGTTTCCTCCATAGTAGCCTTTACCCTTCCTTCAGTAGTCTCCTCTAGAGATTCCTCATCATTGATATCGTCAATGAACATATGCAAAAGCTGTTTAAGTTTGCATTGATGCCCAGGAAAATATCTATCCCCACACTTATAACACTTGCTAGGCTCTCTTATAGTCAGGTTTGGTAGTGGTTGATTTGTTAAAGGTTGTTGTTGTTGTTTTGTTATTTATGGAAGAAGTAAGATAGTGGGGTTTGTTCGATATGATAGAGGTGGTTGTTATTTTGGTATGGAAGGGTTTGGTGGTTGGTAGTGTATGGGTTTTATGGATGGCTTCATTCAACCTTGCCTGTTCATAAGCTTCTTTAAGTGTAGAGAGTTTAGACCTCTTAATTGCCCAACCCAGATCCTCTTGCAGGCCACTTATGAATACTTTCACCAGGTAATCCTGTGTTAGGCCGGAATTCATTTCTAACAAGAGACTTAAGTTCTTCAAACTTCTCCTGATAAGCCTCCATGGTGTTGGTTTGCTTGAGCCTGTGGAACTCCTCCATTATGTTGGCTTTAGTATGATCAGTAAATCTGCTGTACAATTCCTCAGCAAACTCTTCCAAGATCAAATCTGTTTTACCCTCCTTCCAATCCTGATACCAGACATCAGGCTTCTCATCCAAAAACATAGTCACAGATTCGACCTTGTTTTCGTCAGGTATGTTATAGATTTGAAATATTTTTTGGCATTTCCTAATCCATAATTTGGGTTGTTTACCATCAAAATGACTAAAGTCCATTTTTGGCCATAACATGTTGGTGGTTTGGAGTAGTGGAAGGGGATTTGTGTTCGAGAAGGTATGTGTTTGGTTTGTGGTAGTATTTGCAGGTTGTTTGGTGTTCGATATTTGCAGGGGTGGTGAATTGAGGATTCTGGCATATGTCTTGGATGAGGATGAGGCGACTATATAGGCGGGGTAGGATTTTTGTTGGTTTTGATGGTTTCCAAAAGGGTCAGTATGGATTTCTGGTTTTCTTCAATTCTTTTGTTGGTTTCGAGTTGAGATTTGGCTATGTCGGCTTGCACTGTTTTCATTTGTATTTCTAATGCCTCAACTTGTTCATCCAGGGTTTTCAGTCTAGTACCTTCATGAGCCATTGATTAAGGTTGTTAGTTGAAAGCTCTGATACCAAATGTAAAGATACTGGCCGAGCGTTGAGATGTTGACAGAGGAGGAGAAGAGAAAGAATAAGAGAGAAAGTGATAGAGAATCTTGTATTAAAATTGTCTGTCTTTGCAAATCATCCGTGTGCCATCATAAACACTCAAGTTTGTTGTAACCGAATGACTCATAATTGTAAAATAGCAAAACAGAAACAGTGACCGTAAAAAATGAAAATGACTTGATTTTCTTCTAGAACCTTGTAACGGTTCCGTCATTTGGATCATTTCATAGGTCTCCATTTCCGAATGGGCAGGGCTAGGCTGGGTTCATAACAAGATATTAAAACGTTACACTAGGTTGCCCAATAGGTTGGACTATTTGGCTACTAAGTCTAATAGCTTTGAGAAACTCGGCACGTCAAGATTTTCATGTTAATATCTGATTGAAGAAGTTGAAACGAGCAGGTTCATTGTTTGGTTAATCTGTTTCATTCGCAACAGAAAAATGTCGAAGAAAAAGAGTTACAAACTTCTAAGTTAGTAAAAAAGAAAAAGGCTACAAATTTGTAGAGAGGTTATCAAATGCTAAACGATATTGAGCCTTCTGAAAAGTGTAATATAGATAAGTTTTCTTGGAAAGCACCGCCTACAGCAGTGATTCAAAGTGAACGCACACAGCAATATTAGCGAAACGCAAATATGGACTGGGGGCAGCCATTCAAAACTATCTACGTAATGTGGATATTGCTAGAACTTTGATAAAAGAAGCTAATTCGTCTATGCCAAATTCAATAAGGTATGAGATTCGATTCTAATTTGGAAAGGGTTAATTTTAATTTGATAACTTAAAAAACTATTCACATGTTACAAGAACAAAACTAAACTTTAGTTATTAAAGAAATAAACATATTCAATCAAACCTTCATGCATTACAGTTTAAGCATGCTCGTAATCAAAGTCTAGCTAAATGTAATTTACAATTCCTTAACAAGGAAACATCTGAAGATGAATTATCTTCTTAGGTGCGAAACCCAGTTTATTGTGATGTAATGCAAAACTAAATGTTATGTGATGTTAATATATGGAGAACATTTTTATCAAACAAAAGACTTATCGTGAAAACAAGAATGCTGATACTTTCGATTTCCAAAAACGAAGAAGAATAAAATAAGTTTGTAATGAGCAAAGCAAAGGGAATACAGTAAATACACAAATTTTCAGCAGAATGTGTTTTTTTCTGGTGAAGAAGAACGAAATAACAATTGCATTAGTATTTAGTAAACGTCTCAAGGGCCAGCGTAATTTGTTTTATTAATATAGTATGAAGATTACAGGAGCATATGATTCTGTATTCAGTAATAACATAGAGGTGGAATTTATCAATTTAGGCTGTGGTAAATGGTACTCAATCAAGCAATTGTGAGTGTGAATGTTATTGATGTGGAGAATTACCACAGCTACAGGCTGCATCATCCGTAATTGCAATCATATGAATATTTGAGCCCTATTTGCAAATGAACTCACAGTCGCAGGTTAGAACCTTGGACTATACTCATAAATTGGTCTTCCACCCAAAAGCTGAGAGGGTCTTGCATTGGCCTCGAATCCCTGGAACAGAACAGACAAGCAAGCATTTATTCTCAACAAATAAAGCATGGTACACATTAGAATTTTATTGTTAGTTTTGCATATACCAGACTGGAATTACTTACATCATGAACAGCGTCCCTCAATGCCCTAACTTGTTCCCTTGAAACTGTCCTCACCTATTGACAGACCAAACGGTGTTTCACGCATGTTAATAATCATGTGTGAAGTCCCAAAGTTGAGAATCTTCTAATCCATTAGTATTGGCATCAACGATCATTTATTAGATATGAATTAACCCATTTTCTCACATGAAATATATTTTCCTTTTTAAAGGAGAGAGATGACTAGAACCTTCTTGACTATTGTCCAAACAACACCCTCAGTGCATGGAGGAACTGTAAGAGAACCAATGTATCTGTAATACTTTCGACTTCCAAATTTAATGTCTCCAGGATTAACAAAACCTAAATCCTTCTCTTCTTTCCCTACTGACTTTATATGGTGAAAGAGCTGTCAAAAATAGGACATATGTGGTCAATATAGGATAGAATCATGTACGACTTTATATTTATTCATGCATACATGTTTATTATACTGTGCCAATGAAAAGCAACACCATTCTCTTCAGTGTTATGGAGCCTCTACTACCAATATAAACATGCGCAAGTCATTTAGATTTGTGAAAATGGATATACCCTATTGAAATATACTATATATAGCAAAGAAGAGAGGAATTTAAAAAAGAAAAATGTAAAAATCATTTTAGTTACTCTTTGAAGAAAGCGATCAGGCTGTCCATATTTGTAAGTGATTCCAACCACAGCAATAGCTCCCTGAGAGCTTTTATGGACAACGTGAAGCTCCAGGGCATACCTAATGAAGAAAATTATAAACTAATAGTTTGAGTTGGTCTTGGATATGCGCATGGAAATCAGAAAGGAGGAAAGTTGACTAGCTAACTAGTCAGTGTATCAAAAAAAAAGAAAAAGAAAAGAAAGTAAATAACCTTGAACCATTGAATGTATGCTCTGAAGGTGAATGCCAGTGACATTGCAGCAATTTGTACTCTGTTCCATTGATAATAATTTTTCCCGCATCTTCTTTCCAAAACACCTGGTGAAACATTCATTTTGAGGGAAAACCTCATCACTGTTGAATTGATTTGTGAAATGGGGTAAATCCACATGTTAATTAATTACTTATTGCTAGAACTGAGACGCTTCACAATGGAACAGAATTTTGTGCATTTGTGCGAGGATAACAATCAGCTTACTGCAATGTCATGTCCTCTATTCTTCACAACAGCAGGAGCCGACTGATAGTCCCTCTGCAATTTTCCTAGATTCGGAAAAACTTGGACCCTATTATCAAGAAGGTCAATAGGTGACTGTAATTGTCCCTTCCTACAAACTTGCCAATGTGGGTTAATATTACCCCAATCTTTTGGCCCTTTTCCAGTGCCTTCGATGTATGTAAATGGAGTTTCATCGACTGTCAGAGAAAAGAATTATGCTTTCAAAATAATCCAGCTTACATTCCAAAGATATAAGGCCTTCAAGAAATAATTAAAATTAAGACCGCCCCATTAGTTATGGATGAGAATGAATTAGTTTCCCTGCATTGATTTGAAAGATTATCTACTTCACTAACTCTGACGAGTATCAAACTTACTAGTGTTGGAATTTAGAGGAATTTAAAGCAAGACGCAGTTAGGCACAAGAAGAAAGAACAGGTTTTACGGAATGATTTGATAGTGAAAGCATAAATAATGTTGAAGAAAGAACAGTTTTATGGAATGACTTGATACCGAAAGCATAAAGAATGTTGCAGCCACAGAAGATATAAAATAATAAAAAAAATCTTTACAAAATATTTTCAAACTTTAAAAGGAGATTTGGCCGTGTAATCTTAGCCAAAAGTCAAGTACAATGACATAGAAATGAGAAGCAAGATTTATCTTCTGGAAAGCAAGAAAAGCTTAATCAACATAGTATCTCTAAGCAAGCAAAGAATCTAATGTCATACCTGCATTTGCTAGAAAAAAAAAAAAAGCACAAAACCCCAACATACAGAACCAGAAAAACTGATGAATTAGAAAACCCGTAAATTTCCATGACTGTATTTTTCAAGGTTAACTGACACATTACAAATTTGCACTATGTTCAAGAAACGCCACAAGTTCAAATTTATATTTTAGAACCTAAGGCAAAATTTTGTGTATCAGGAAAGTGTCTTGTTAAGTAGTAGTTGTATGGGAAGTGGAAAGGTAAAATGTCCGGCCTAGCTAAGCTGACTCATTAGTCAACAACTAGTTCTTAACAGATATTCAAACAACTCTATTATTTCTGTTAATGCTCCTAGGATATTTCCAGAATCCCAATGAATTATTAGGCTTTCTACGACAGCAACTCTGGTAAATGGGCATTTGCGAAAGGAAAATTCGAAATAGGTAACGACCATAGAATTGAAACTATCCATTAATCTCATCAACCATAGAGAGAGAGAGAGCATACCAACTTCAGACACAGAAACAATGCAGGTGGTGAGTGAAGAGAGAATGAGAGAAACGTGAAAGAGAGACATGAGGGCGATGCTGGTGTATAATTTGAATTCGCAATCAACCATTTTCACACTACTCTTAGTTCCTTGATGTGAGAGGTTGATGAATGTAAACACCTCCTTCCTTCCAGTTTTAATGCAGAAGCAACGAGAAGACAGAATTTTCCTTTTTGCTACGGACAAAATCTTTGCCGAAGAGGAAGGAATTTTTAAAACCTTAGACCACGCGCGCGTGAATTACAATTCTTTGAACGGTAAGATTGCTTTCTCATATTGAATGACATATTTATTACTGATTTAATCTCCGTAGATAAAAACCATACCCATGACCTTCCCTCACGAACATCTAATCTCCGATGCATCTTTTGTTTTATTTAAAGATTGATTGTAAAATTTAACTTAAAACATTACATGTTATAAGTCTAACAAAAGAGGTAACACAACAAATATAAGATCAACAGAAAACTTCAAATTTAGATTTAGATCAAGAGACATAAGATAAATCCAAGCCTCAATTATTTCTAATAATGAATCTTCTGAACAATATTCTAATGAAAAATTTGAAGCCTTAGGCTATGTTTGGTAAGGCGGTTAGTATGTAATATTATTTCATCATTTAAAAGGAGGGTTTATAATGAAATGAAATGGAATAGGATGGAAGAGGAAGGTTTTACATTACATTCTATTCCATCCTAAACAGTAAAAATGAGTTACCTCCGATCTAAGAGTTTTAGAATGAAAGGTAAAATGATAAATATTTACTACCTAATATACTCTCAGTAATTTTTTATAATATGCATTATTCTCTATATAAAATGTTGTAGGTTCATTGATAAATAAAAATACTTTGGTCTCTTATTGTCACCCTATTATGTATATTTTGATGATAGTTAATTTGAGTGCAAATAGTTGTGTTAACAGAAATGAGAAGGAAAGCAGAAGAGAGAGAAAAGTAGAGAGATATGCAGAAGGAGAGAAAGAAGAGTATAGAGAAACACAAAGAGAATTTCAATATATCCCCATTATCTATTATTATAATGTCTTAAATAGACGTAAGGAATGACTAGTATAAGGGTTGGTGTTTAATAACAATGGTGTGGGCTTATTTAAATGTTGTGTTTCTATGTAAAAGTTCGAATGATGATTATAATATTTTATACGTAACATTTCCTTCTCTTTTAGAGAACCTTGACCATAAGGTTTAATAAAAATTATCATCAAGGATTATCACAAAGTGGGCAAAAAACAAATTTCCATATGATCTTCTTTTCATCTCCCGCTTTAGCAGCCTTTGCGTCATTAGAGAAATTTATTCCGGCATAATCCAATGAATAGACAAAAAGAAGGGACGAAACATCCCCACGTCCACCTGATGCTAAGTTCTTAACAACCCATTTTTAGTAGCCATCCTTATTTTTCTTGAAGTTAAACATCCTCTTGAAGTAATATTTGAATCCAAAGTTGAGGGCCTGGATGGGAAAATATCTTTAAATGAAAATATCTTAAAATGTTTGTAGTATTACCTCTCCAAAGAGCAATTACACCCTTATCCTCGATGGTCCTAGTAAAGCAGTCAGATATGAGAGCTGACCAACTTTAATCATCTCATTTTGATTTTGAGTCAAGAATTTAACATAATCAATTGGGGCAACAATTGTCTTCCAAATGACAGCTAAGACTCTTTCCATAAGGAAATCCATCATAAAGTTGCCTTTAACTTTCTCAACTACTGCTTGCACCGATATTGGTGAGAGAGAGTGTGAGATCCTACATTGATTGGAGAGGAGAACAAAGTATGCCTTATAAGTGTACATATACCTCTTCCCTATAGACGCGTTTTCTTGGATACAGGAAGAGCAAAACTGTGAGGGCTTTGGCCAGATGGGCAACCCAAAGCGGACAATATCAATGGGAAGGTAGTTTAGGTTGTTACAAATGGTATCAAAGTCGGTTCCCAACCTATTGTGCCAGTAAGGATGCTGGGCTCTAAAGGGGGTAGATTGTGAGATCCCACATTAGTTGGAGAAGAGAACAAAGTACACCTTATAAGGGTACGGATACCTCTTCCCTATAGATGCATTTTTTTGAATGTGAGAAGATCAAAACTATGAGGGCCTTGGCCCAATGGGCAACCTAAAGCGGATTATCTCTGTGGTTGGGTGGTCTGGGCTGTTACAGAGAAGACATAGGCATTAAACCATTTCCATGACATATAGGGCTATAAGGGCTTTTAATATCATTTAGTCATATAATAATTCACGGAATGGAAACGGGGAGATAGTTCAAAAAATATAGAAGTCTGACTACGAACCTTCAGCTCTAGAGTAACTAGAATAGTCGCTCCTGATTTCACTCCTTATAGCTTCAATTCTGCAAACATAGTTTTAAGTTCAAGCAGATCCTTCTCCATTCTTTCTGCTATATTTTGTGTTTCTAGGAATAATTTCTCTTTCCTGATCTATGCCTCTATCAAATTCTTCACGTTTTCTTCGATTCTACCAGCACAGCCATTTTCTCCAAGGAACATATGTCTCTAATACCAAATGTTATGTATATTTTGATGATAATGAATTAAAGTGCAAATAGTTGTGTTAATAGAAATGAGAAGGAAACTAGCAGAGAGAGAAAAGAAAAGAGATAGGCAAAAGGAGAGAAAGAGGGTAGAGAGATACACAGAGAGAATTCTAAAAGAAGAAGACAATATCCAATATGTTATATCCCCATTATCTCTTACTATAACGTCTTAAATAGACATAAGGGATGACTAGTATAAGGGTTGGTGTTTGATAACAATGGCGTGAGTTTATTTAAATGTTGCATTTCTATGTAGTAGTTCGAACGATGATTGTAATATTTTTATACATAACACACCCTCAGCGACTACTCTCTGAGTCTATCCACTTTGTGCTCTAATCGCCTGCTCAATGTTATTGCATCTCCTTCTTTGTTGTCAGCTACTACCTGTCATGTTGTTCTCTAGTTTTCTCTTCGTAGGTTGTTGCCTTAATTTTGCTGGAGATCCAAGGCCTTTGAAAGTTCCAAAGGAAAATTGAAAGCGCAGCGACTAGTGAGCATTTAGGGTAAGAGATGTCGTTTTTATCTTTTTTTTTTGCAATCTTCTCTTTCTTTAATTGCATATAAGGATATTTAAAGCTCATTGTTATTGCTAGACAGGATGAATCAATTGGAAAATAAACATAATTACTTGTGTTGATAAAGTTTAAGTGTTTCATACCTTAAAGAAGAGTTTTAATAATTTAAATAGATTCAACAAGGTTGTCTTTTGTATCTACTCATAAAGGAAGACGTTAACATCAAACATCATTAATACTTACTATATAAAATCCAGGTTGCATCAAGTCATTGGTTAGTTAATATTCAGTATAATGCCAAAAAGAGCTTATTACTAAAACATAATTATTATTGGATATGTGTTTTGATCTATTAACCTATGTTTTGTTCTATTAAGGGTAGAATAGTCATTCATTATTATTATACACATATTACATTCCATTCCATCCATCTTTCAAACAACATTTCATTATATTATATTATGAACCATTCCATCTCTCCCAAACAACAACTTTCTAATATTACATCCATTTACATTTAACAATAACTTTCTAATATTACATCTATTTATATTTCATTCTATTATAAACCATTCCATTTCATTCCATTCCATTAAAAACCTTACATCCAACTAAACATAGCCTTAGAATTAGAAATAGATAGTTCGACAAATACTGATCAAACGTTATACAATGAATAATCAAATTTAGAAAAACAAGTCAACGTGCTAATTAAAGACTAAAGTTTCTTTTTAGAAGTAATAAACCACATTTAGGAGTCTCAATTACAAAAATAGTATTTAAAAAACTGCAACAATTCTTTAAAAACTTTATTCAATAATACCTATAACTTTGACCAATGTCATAGATAAAGTAAAGAAAAAAAACTTAAAATATTTTACAACGTATAAAAAATTTCTAACATTTTGAAAATTGTTTGAAATATTCCTCAAATTGATTGAACTCTAAATCTTATGATTAACTTGATTGAAGTATTTTAACACTTTTCTTATGTGACTAAAAATGCATTAATATAAGATTTATAAGGAGTTAAGTAAACTAATCCACATGCAAGTTTTTGACATCACCAAATAAGAGAGGGTGATTTTAAAAGCCAAACACCAATAAGTAATAGGGGGACTAATGGCAGAGGAAATGAATCAAGGAGAACAATTCCCTAGAAAACTGACCTATTCGAACCTCTATATTGTGAATAGAAGATCCAATCTCTTCTAGTTATCTTCCATATCTGTGAGGTTATCTATGATTTTGTCCAGCTTGGAATCCTATGATCTAGATTCACTATGTTGAAACTCAAATAGGTCTTGATGTCCCTTATGAGTACTTGCATTGTTGAACTAATAGAAATCGAGGTGGTTCTGCCACCCTAGAGTATACGAGTCCATATAAGGATGATGATTTTCCCAAACAAATTGGGGCTTCTTAAATTCCACAAACATCCCTTACTCCCTATAATATTCATCCTCCATGATCGTTCTTTTTATCTCATCTTTGCATTTAATTCTTCACATGCCTCTTTCTCACTTTAAGATGTCTTGATATGTCTCTACCTTATGCCCAAATTTGTTTTCAAATATAAAAGATAGTGAAAAAGCCTTATACTAAAGGACTAAACTAATTGCCTCCCCAGCAACGGCGCCAAAAACTTTATCGCAAGGTTATGTATGCTAAGTTTCTTGATCACAAGGTTACCTATGTTAAGTTTTAATATTTATAACCTCGATATTTCTACAAGCACATGGTTTGTTCATGTAGTACCTAAGGTATCGTTTCCACGAGGAGGGTTAATTTAATCCTAAAATCTAAGGCTTGACTAAATTTTGCAATAAATCAAAATAAATAACTAATGCAGAAATTAACTAATCAAACAATTAATATTAAGAATTGAACTCATAAAATATAAAAAAATAGCAATTTAGCACAACTCAATCGCGAATCAACCTAGAAACTACCAATTGAGAGAAAGGGGGTTTTAATCTAAAATTAATGAAAATCTAATTAATTATGCAATAATCTAATCACTAGGTCTAGACAGTCCTAGCGTGGATTACTCTCTCTCGAGTTATAATCTTTAACCTTAATTTATCCCTAATTTAAATTATGGAATTGTAATTTCTCGATTTCCAATTTACCTAAAACCTAAATTAATTATGAATTTGTCTAATAACCTACTGGAAACCTATGCTCGATCCCTCATTACACGATTTCATAGGTTTGATTCAATTTTTATCTATCAAACTACCTAACTCTCATTACCCCAATTTGATGATATTCACTCGGTTCACCCTCTCAATTTATTACCGAATTATTAAACACAAATATTGAATCACAAATAACACAATAAAAACACAATAAATCAAACTTCATTAATCTCAAAGATCAAAATCCCTAAGGTGAGTTTAGACAAAAATCAACATTCAACAACAACTATTCTCACAATTAGCCTAATTCCATACATCAATAAAATTGAAATAAAAATATAAAATACTGTTGGAACGAACTTGTGGAGGTAGCGACTGCAAGAAATCACCTGTTCTGAGAAATACTTTATGTTAAGCTTCTTCTCCATGTCTCTCTTCCTTCATCTCCTTCCTCAAATCTCTCGATATGCTCTCTTAGATTTCGGAATTGATTGATGGAAAAAGGCTTCAAAGGCTCCTTCCTTTTTCGTTTAATGTTCTATTTATATCTTGGAAGCCCTAGGGTTGATTCGGGGTAGAAACGGTCCGAAACGTCCCAAAAAATTTGTCGTTTTCAGTTGTTTTTGTGTCTGCCCGACGTAGGCCACGATTGTGGCCAGTGCCTAACTATCTCTGTCACGATCATGGCTCAAAGTGCACGATTGTGACCTGGTTCAGAGCTCTTTGTCACGATCATATCCTAAAGTGCATGATCGTGGCTTAGGTCCTGTCAGCTTGCCTCTTTCTATCACGATCGTGGCCTATTGTGCCACGATCATGGGCTATATTTTTAGTCCTAAACTCTTTAAAACTTCTTTGTTCTTTATGGTTTACCCTAAAACACTAACAAACACGTCAAGGTACCTTAAAATATAACATTTAAGCTCAAAGATTCATACTAACCCATAAAAAACAATTAAAAACGTAAACTAACACAATTGAACCTAAATATACATTAAACACTCAAATTAACACTAAATACCTAACGATTGGAACCCTAAAATATAATGCAAATCATAACTATTAGAGCTCATAGCTTTAGGCTGACAGTTATATTTACATTTGACAAAGATTGCTAAGTATGGTAGTTCATCTGTCTATAGGATAGAGAAAAAAAGAGTATAGCTATAAACACCATTTATGTTTCATCCTTACAGAAAGTCTGTGGTGAACATTGTGAGCCAATATGCAAGCTCTAATTTGGTTAACTATGCGCTCAGCTAGCTGGTATTTCTTTAGTTTCCTGTTAGTGAATTGTCTTCGATTTTGTTCTCTCCAAATATTTTAAATGGTGATGGTGTAAGTTGCTTTAAAAAGAGTGGAATTATTATTGTCATGCTTGGAGTTCCTGATGGTTTAGTTTAACACCTACTCCCATTGATATCCACTATTATTAATAGGTAACTGATTGGTGTGTGGTTGAGTCTTTGGATCACTCCCTTGAAAATCGAATCAAAAATTTAATTCCAAGGATTGCAATATAGAGTGCGACCCCGAATCGTTTCATTTGATCGGGACCTAGAGCAAATGATCTAAGCTAGTCTAATTGTCACGAAATGCAAACTAAATTACTTAAGAGTGGGGTTTTGGAATGTTTTGATTTAACCAAATGAATTGAACTAAATGGAAGAAAAGTGTATAAAAAAGGGTGTTTTTGGATATTTTGGGAAATGAAAAGTGAAAACTCAAACTGTAACATCCCGTTTCCAGAGAACGGGTCGGACCAAAGAAACGGGTCCAGGTGTGGTAAATTACCACATCTCATGCT
>JANIIA010000005.1:49957749-49971157 GCA_027478495.1 Erythroxylum alaternifolium
TTCTCATCATCTCTTTTCTAACACATATGGTCTCAAAATATCCAAATCATCATCCAATAGGAATCCAATCGAAAATCCCATAATACAAAATCACTTAAATTGATTCTAGTATACTTGAATCCAACATTTTCTAAACTCAATGAACTAAAATCCTTCAAAAGAATCCAAAAGATTCACAATTATCTCACCTTCATTCTTTACCAAATGAAGGAATACTTGGCTCAAAGGGAAGCTCTTCTCTTCCTATACTTGTTTCCCTTCTTGATCTACTCCAAAATCTCTCTTGTAGGCTAGGGAAATTGAAACCCTAACTTGTTGTCTCTTCTTTCTCTCTTTCTCTTCTTCTCCGTGTACTTTCTCTCTTTTTCATGACACTCACTCTCTTTTCTCTAGAATTTTCATTCTTCTCTTTTCCTTTCTTCCATTCACGTGTTTCTACTCCATTAATAGGCAAGATAACACTTCTTCTTCCAATTATACCCTTAATGATTGAGAAATGTCCCATTTGTCCTTCAATTTATGCCTTATGTCTTTTACACGTAAGTGTTTTACCAAAAACACCCTTGCACATTCTAACACAACACTCTCTTCTAGAAGACTCTTCTCTATTGCCTTACGTGTCCAATGACACCAAAAGCACTCAATTTGGTTCAGTAGTGTAAAAGTTATACTTCAAACATTTTGGGACTGCTCTTTGTTCGTAACAGTATACTATGAACAACTTCCATCTGAAATTTGAACATCTTATAGCCTGAATTAGATTTCAAGTTCTCCATAACATTTGTAACTCCATGTCTCTAGTTTACCAAAAATCAGAAATCACCTCATTTGGATCTGTATAGCTCCAGAAATTATAAAAATACTGAAATATGTTTAGTGGAATAACATCAGTTCATATTATTAAACAACACACTCACTGTACCCGTCCCACTCTTTTCACTAAATCTTTCTCATTTCATTTCATATGGATATTATTTTTGTCTGAGATATATAGAAACATCTTACAAATCCAATGATTCAAGAATCAAGTCATTTGGGTCTCTATATAAGGAGTTATGGCCAAAATGAGACGATGCTGATGTCATTATGAGACAAATTGGAAAAATAGGTATAACTTTCTTTACAGAACTCTGATTCAGGTGTTCTTTAGATGGATAGAAATATACCTTCTATATAGACAACTCTCATGAAGACCTTAAAGACCAATTCGATCATCTAGATGATCAAATTTGGTATAGAAGATGTTCTGGCCAAAATGAGATTATGATGACGTCATTATGAGATGAATTGAAAAAATAGGTATAACTTTCTGTAAAGAACTCAGATTTAGGTTTTCTTTATATGGATAGAAAGAGAACTTCAAGATATACAACTCTTATGAAGACCTTAAAGACCAATTCTATCATATAGAGGATCAAATGTGGACTAGAAGATGTTCTGGCCAAAATGAGACGATGCTGATGTTATTATGAGACGAATTGGAAAAATAGGTATAACGTTCTGTACAGAACTCGGATTCAGGTGTTCTTTATATGGATAGAAAGAGGACTTCAAGATCTACAACTCTCATGAAGACGTTAAAGACCAGTTATATCATCTAGAGGATCAAATTTGGACTAGACTATGTTCTGGCCAAAATGAGACGATGCTGACGTTATGAGACGATTGCTGACGTCATTCTGAGACGAAGGAAAATGAAACGGTTAAACTGAGACGGAAAAAGTCAAACTAAGATGATGAACAGTAACTGAGATGATGATGATGTCATTCTAAGACGATGCTGACATCATTCTGAGACGAAGCAAAATGAGACGATGATGACGTCATTGCTGACGTCATTTTGAGACGGAGCAAAATGAGACGATGAAACCTCATAACTTGAGATGCTCATATCTTTCGACTCCGATATCCAAAATTTACAAACTTTATATCGTTAGAAAGCTGGTAAAAACATATACAACTTTCAAGAAGATAATTTTGCCAAAATCTATCTATGTAAATCCACATTTTCTCCCAAAGTCAGAACACGAATTTCACCTTCAGCTCCCAATGTACTGAACCCGGTTTTCACTTCATGACAAATTGTAAGACTCTTAGAGATAGAATTGAATTTCGATGTTTTCATACTAAGTGTAGCCATATATCTCTAGGTTAATCAAAATCAAGAATCATCTCATTTGGGCAACTAAAGAAAACGTTGTAGCTAAAAGACTGAAGGATACTTAGTGAACATTTTCCAGACCACTACCACTTTTGTTTCTATATATTTCCTTATCACAACTCAAACCAAGATCATCTTCTTTACTTCATTTTCAACCCCATATCATATATGAAGATATTATAGTCCATGATTAATCATGAACACTAATAACAGAATATACATTCATGTATGTATATATATATATACGTGTTCTTCATCACTTTCATCCTAATTCTGCCCATTTCATAGTCTCTCACTATCAAAATCACCAAAGAAAAAAATGAACTTCTCCAGATTTCTCATTTATTGGTTCTAGTCTTCTAAGAAAAGTTTGGGGTCCAACAGTGTTCCCCTATCATTTATGATGGCTCTTGACATACCAAATCTAGAAGGATGTTAGACTTGACAAAAATTGCATCAACTTTAACATCATTAGCCTTGGTGGCTTTAGTTTCCAACCACTTAGAAACATATTCAATTCCAAGTAAGATATAGTGAAAGAAAAAGATAAAGGAAACGATCCCCTAAAATCAATTTCCCAAACATGAAATGTTTCACAAAGAAAAAAGGTTTGTGGTATTTGATTTCTACTGGATAAGTTGCTTATTTCTTGGCACCTATTATACGGTTTCCAAAAGACATATGCATCCTTAGATAATAAGGGCCAATAAAGTCCCCTCTCTAAAAACTTACGAGTAGTTCTTTTTAATCTAAATTTCCCTCTAAAGTAAATGGGTGATAGAAAATCAAAATAGAAAGTTTCTCATTCTCAAGAACACACCTTCTTATGACTCAGATACCACAATGCCTCCAAAGATAAGGGTCATCCCATACTTAGTTCTTAGTACTTCACTATTTAACTTGTCCTTATAAACCTTTGATAAGGTTTATGCAATGTGCATCCTTATCTCCAGTTTATGCAATGTGCATCCTTTGGTAAGAAAATGTACAAAATAGGCATTGAACATCATCTTTTCTTGATCCTCTAGTGCAATAGAGATCTAAAAATAACCTTAAAATCCATACAAAATCAATACATTAAAAAATAACCTCTAGTAAGATTCTTATTATATAGAAGCAAATTAATAACTTATAGGAGTATATTACAAGGAATGCAAGGAAACTACCATCTTAGTTAGCTCCTCTCTTAACTTAACATCATCAATGGCTATTAGCTCTATATGCTTGGTTAAAACTACTTCTAATTAATCCCTTCAAGTTAACTTAAAAAATTTACTACACAAATAGATCATTCACATCAATAGAAAAACTAGAATGGCCATCTTGGGGGTATTTCATAGCATCAAAAATATTAAAATGAATCACTTTCCCATCAAATTCCATTTTGGGAGTGCCTTCCCAAACATTTATCATAGTTTAGGTCATGTTAAGGATAGTTCTTTACAATAAGATAGGAATAGGATCATATGAAGTTTCATTAATAGTATCTACCATATAAAAATCTGCATGAAATATTAGTTCATTCACCTACACAAGCACATTCTCAATCACCCCATCTAAATAAGCATTAGTGCGATCAACTAATTGTATGATAACACCTGTTTCTTTGAAAGGGCCTAAGTTTAAAGAAGAACATATAAAACAAGGTATAATATTGATTGATGCTTTTAAATCTAACATGACACTCTTAATTATGGTGTCACCAATCTTATATGGTATAAGTGAGCATACTTGGATCCCTACACTTCAAAGGTAATTTCTTTTTAAAGACTTCAAAATATTCTCACCTATTAAGAACTTCTCATTATCTCTTAGCTTTCTCTTGTTGGTACATAATTCTTTAAAGAATTTTGTATACTTTAGCACTTGCTTGATTGTGTCTAAGAAAGGTATATTTACTTTCACCTTTCAAAAAGTCTCCAAGAAGGAATTATGTACACCTTAACACTTGCTTGATTGCATCTAACAGAGGCATATTTACTTCTACCTTTCAAAAAGTCTCCAAGATCTCCTTATCCTTTTCATCTTTGTTTGACTTTGATAACTTGTTAGGAAAAGGTGGATGGTTAATCTTAACCATATTGGGACATTCAAATTTTACCTTCGAATTTGATAAGGGATTTCCTTCTTCTCTTAACTCCTTCTTAATTTGCTATTTATTAACCATCCTTTGTAAGGTCCTCTTAGGATCCTCAAACTTCCTACCACTCCTAAAGGTCACCGTGCTAACATTCTTTAGATTTACCTCAAGTTGAGATGGTAACTTTCCTCTACTTTGTGATTCTAAATAGTTGATAACAACTATCATCTGACTCACCTAATTCTCTAAATTTTGAATTTTAGACCTTGCCTCTTGAAATTGAGATATTGTCTCTTACTGAAATTATTTCACATCTTGCTAAATTACAATGTATTACTAGTAAGATACTTAAACATATCCTCTAATGATATACCTTAGTCAAAGGAGAATGCTTATGGTTTGGGTTGAAATTTTTATGCACTCTATGGCCTATAGGGAAAGTGGTTATGCTGTTTATTCCCTTTATAACTTAGGTTTGAGCGATCTCTCTAACATGAGTTATAAGTATGGGAATATGGATTATACTAATAAGAAAAATTTTCTCCTGCATCATTAACATACTCAATGTTTCCCTCTTGTAAAGTGGACCAGCCATCCTTTGGACATTTCGCATTGGCACATATCCCATAAGCTTTCACATATGCCTACCCTATAGTAATTTGTTTAGAAAAGGATGTTAATTCATCTAGATGATGTTTTGTAGATGAACTGTTTATCTTATTTTCCCTATAAAAATTGTTGTGAATGCCAAATAGTTGAGAGTTTGATACCGTATGTTTAATTAAGGTCCTTGCCTCCTTATGAGTCTTTTTACCCATTACCACTTTCTACATCTACCAAACTCCTATCTATAGGCAATAATCTGTCATAGAAATATTGAATAAGGAGTTGCTTCGTGATGTTATGATAGGGGCAGCTGACACACAAAATTTTGAAGCTCTTATAATACTTATAAAGGGATTCTCTATGATGTTGCTTTATCCCATAAATCTCTTTCCTTATGCTTGTTATCTTTAATCAATAAAATATTACACCAAAAATAGCTTTTTCACTTTTATCCATGTGCTAAAATTCCCTGTAAGGAAAATAAAAAACTAATCTTTTGTTACATCTTTTAGTGAAAATGGAAAGCTCTTATCATTATTTGCTCTTCTATCACCCCTAGAGGTTTCATACTAAGACAAACCATATCAAACTCCTTGAGGTGTCAATGACCATCTTCATTCACCTGTAAGACCATGAACATTAGGCAAAAGATATATCAAACCAAAATTAAGCTCAAAATTAATATGCTCAACAAAAATTGGGAAAGTAATGCATATTAGTCTTTAAGTCAAGCTTAGGGCAGCCAACTTACTTAGAGTTCTCGCTCTAGATCAATTTCTTTCTCTACTCTTAGAGTTATTTTGTTTTCCCTATGTAATCTTCACAGTGATCTTTTGATCTCAAGATCAAATTATATAGGATCTTAATAAGGAGATTTAGTCACTATCATATATAGGATCTTAATATGGAGATCTAGTTACTATCGTATGCAATCATTAACAAACATACAAAATAAAAAAAAACAAATTAATTTTCATATTAATTTAATACCTCCCATTGAAACTATTAGTCGTAGATTAATAGCAAGCTTTATTAATCAAATTTCCCATTAAATTGTAACTAATTAAAACAATCTCTTTAATTAGGTCTAGCTATCAGACAACCCATAATAAGCTCTCCAGATTTAGTATGACAGCCTAGTTACATATTAAGAAAACAAGTTAATATAAACAATAACCACATAAAATGGAGTCATTTAATCTATTCCCTAATAATGCAAGACCATTAGTTTACAAACATAAATCAAAATTTCAATAAATACAAATTGCAATCTTAATTTTGGTAATAAATCCATACATAAATAATATAATAGGCCTATGTAAATCATTCATACAAATCCTCTTTGAAATCCTCACTTTTCTTTGCATGGGTTGTTAAAAAGTTCTTAAGTCAAGACTTTAACTTAGACTTCTAAAGAGTGGGGGTTTAAAAGATGATATGTGCCTAATTAATTATATTTTTTCCCTAGTGCTTAATGATTAATGTTTATTATGTGTCTAAGATACTTATTTTGGTTCATATTTTTTTAGGAACAATTTAGAGGAATAAAATACAAAATGAGATAAATTCACATCCTTGTTTTCATTCTGTTGATGTTCAATCTTGTTTACCTTTGTGGAGAAAAAAGGAGATGAGTAAGGTGAAGACAAGATAAAGAATGGAAGAATTGGAGTCATAGTGACTTACACAACCTTATATAGGAATGTGTACAAACTCAAAGATGCTATTTCAACCACCTTTGTAATCTACAATGCCTTGTGGAGACTTACACAACCATGTAAATGAGATATATGATCATATATCTTGGTCGTGTAGCTGATTATGAACATGTAACTCTATAATTTTTGAAAATTTATCATACAGAGTCACTTGCACAATCATGTAGCTTGCCATGCATAACCATATAACCCTAATTTTGCACTGTAAAAGTGTAATTAAGATGTCAAATAGGGGATGTATAGATTAAAACACAAAAAGAGGCAAATTCCATTCCTTTTTAAGGGCTATGAATAACTATTCTTCTTTTTTTCTAGTTCAAGAGAGATATTAAGGTTGATGAACATTTTGGGCATTGATTAATCTTAGTGATATTGTTCTTAAATCTCTTTTGGAATTGACTATGTTTTTTTGTTTAAAATTTGTGATTTGTATAATACCTAGAATTTGACATTTTACGCAGCCTGAGAGAAGTACATGAACTGATGCATGGCCATATATCCCTTTTTTGCTTTGCATCTTTTTTTTATGTTATGTTTTCATCTGAATTTTTTTTCCTTTTAGTCCATGAAGGCAATTATAACTATAAACAAACTTGTAGCAAATTAAGTACTAAATATACAATAAAAGTATAAAATATCAAGAAAAAATAAAACAAATATAGGGTATAAATATAGTTAATTATGCATTTATCAAACATTCTCACACTTAAGCTTTTGCTTGTCCTCAAGCAAACCATAATCAAAATCGTTAATTTTATAACATCAATACCTTATCAATTTCAACCTGTTCATTTATACTATAAATCATCATATCCTACTGAATCAAATTAACTTGCAATTAGAATCAAATTATCCTAAAATTAACTTTCTAATTCCATATTGATAATAATCACATCAATAATCACATTGAAATCAAAAGCATACACCTTTACATCCACACCAAGATTTTACTCAATGTACATATGTTTTTAGGGTGAAATATATCAATGCATAATAGAACTCTTACCATAGGCTTGCAATATCATCACATCTCTAACACTTATGTATAAACTAGAAACAAAAAGTAAAAGGTCTTTATATGGATTGTAATGAGGCTTAGGTACGGTATGGTTGGGATATTAAAAAGGTTAAATTGAAAGAAATTTACTAAAAGAATTTACAAGAAACTTGTTTACAATTTATACAGGTCCACTTATTATAAAAACAATGGTACTTGATACTTTTCTTCTCTTCTTTTTCTATGCTTTTTTTAATCAAAACAAAAGAATCTCAAACATTCATATTGTACCACAATTAAAGAAATATGGGACCTTTCAATAATTTCAAGTCTTAAACAAGTAAAGAATGTAAATAACCTTCAAGGCTTAAAACAATAAAAAGTTCTTCAAAGAAAGATAGAAAAAGGTTAATATGTGGGTATAATAACAATGAAAAAGGCTAAAGCTCAACTTGGCTACTACTAAAAGATAATTTTATAGATGTGGTAATTATAAAAGAAATAGGCTTAAACAAATTATTGAATCTAAATGCCTTCATCATGTCAATGCTTCTAATTTAACAAATATGATTTCAATATGTATAATAAAAGCAAGTTCTATAATCATTCTACTATACATGATAACACACATGAAAGAAATAAAGAGAGCTTTAAAATTTTAAAACGTTCCCTCTTAGGCCCAAGAGCTTACAAAAAAATGGGTTTATATGTGTAAATAATATGCAATTTTATTCAATTTGATTATATCAATGAACACTCAAAATATAACTTAGAAAAGTAATTTCATTATAACTATCATCCTTTTCCATACCAATTCAATCAATATTCAATAATGAAATATAGTATTGACGGACAAATTTCAATTAAGTTTAGATATCAATTCATGAAATATTATAATCAGGATTAAAATAAGCTTCAAGAATTCATTAAAAATTTATTAACCCTTTCCTCACACTAAGTTGTACATTATCCCCAATGTACATAATATAAGTATATATGATAAGTGAGAAGGTGTAGTGGTACTTTCCTGATTATGACAATTTTTTATGAATTTTGATTCATCCAATTATTGACTATAGTCTTGCAAGATATGAGGAAAAGGAATAAAAAGAAACAAAAGAAATAAAAAATATCATAGTTAAATTTAAGAAATAAAATCATCCTTAACTATAATATTAGAGAAAAAATAATTAACAAAAAGAAAATAAGAAATAAATATAAAAGATAAAGAAAAAGGAAGAATATACAAAACTAAACATCTCATGCATCCTGTGATCTTGGTTGATCTGACAAAAGAGGGTTTTTGTGGTGATGATCTTGGCCAGGAAGAGGAGTTGCAAAGAAAGTGCCCTCATTGGATGATAAGAGCTAGAAATCAATGCCTAGATAGCTCACTATTAAGAGCATCATCTCTCCCATCTATCAAACTGTAAAATGCAGCTTTAACTATATACCCAAAGTCTCCAACTGTCCTATCCACTCCAAAAGCTCTTCCTATTGAATTCAAAGTGTCCATTGAGTTCTCATAACTCAGCTAACGCATTTCCCCAATAAATCTATCTTCAATTGAGTTGGATTATGAAACTTAGCTTGAGGATCTCTTATAACCTCCTCGTCTGGTAATGCCTCATTCACTTCTGTTGGCAGTGCTTTTGGTTATTCTGCTATAGGCTACTCTACTTTATCTCCACTGTAGCATCCCACTCTCATAGGGCATATTCGCAAACATACCCTTAGTATTCGAGAACATACTCCATGAGGGTAATGATCTAATACAGTTAGTCAAACTCAATAAAAAATTTTCTCTCACATCATATGTATCAAATATGTTTTAAACAAATCAAAAATCAATCACGACCTATATCCTTTATACACATATCGGGAACAAATCGATTCTCAATTTGATCATTTCATTTTTACAGTCATAATGCCATTACACTTTACAATTCACATAAACATTATACAATATTTACAGAATACATTTCAAAAATACAAAAGAGACTGTAGACATATGCAGGCGCCAACTGATCCCGACCTCTATCTTTTATCTAAATGCAGTGGTTAGACTTCATCTTGTCTAACTAGAGATCTCCTCTGAGTCTGAAAAACAATGCTACAATTTTAGTGAGTTTTGCGAACTCTGTGAGTGGACTATCCTCGATGGCTCACTCATATCATATAACACAACAATTCATACTTCAAATTCATATACACTTCGTGTCATCATATAATTCACATCATTTCACTAATAATCATATAGCATCACATAACACTTTGATCACTTATTTCACATTCATATTTAGAGTAGTCAAACAGTTCATTTCGATCATCTAAAAGCTATATATCTATGCTCCTGAGACTCATTTCCAATTGTTATTGTTGTGATAGAGTGCCCATAAATGTCCCGTATCTATTGTGAATACCAATCTCATTAATAAATGTCCCTTATTTGTTAGGGATACAGGACTCATTATACATCGTCAGCTAGAGGCTCTTACCACATTATAAGCTTTAAGCTCTTTTTCTCTTTTTGAGCTTTAAGCTCTTTTTCAGTGGCTACTCTGGTCACAACAACCTTTATCTGTTCATGCATTCATGTAATGAAATGCATCACATTCGTATATATTCAATCAATCACTTATGTTCAATTTCACATTCACATTTTTCATCGGATTGATGTTCGACATTCAACAATAATGTTGAGAATCACTTATTTCGATCCAATTCACATACAATGAACACTTCCAATTCATTCACATTTTTCAAACTCCTCAGACTATTTATGTCCGAAAAGGTCTTAATCATAATCATATCAGTCATGAATAGAACAAACAATTAAAGTTGAGACCATCTAGGTCGAATCACTGCACGCTCCAAATTAGCATTTTCTTCCATGCTCTGGAATGTCTGAATGTAGATGTTGAATCCTACATATCAACTTCAAGAAACACACATATTGTACACACATTACTAATTGCACAATTATAAACACATTCAATTATAAACATATATATATGAGTAATGTATAATGCATGCTCAATTTGACTATTCCAGTCACATCTTATGATCATTCACACTTTATAACTCATATATGTCAAATTTGAACTTAGGTTATCACCTCATTTGTACAAGATTATTCTTAGTTCATCATTAAATCATCTACTAAGGTCATTCTAGCATAATAAGATCACATATTATCAATTTTCTCATTCACCTTTACTTAATACACATTATTCATCTTATTTGAATCACTTTAGCCTTTATAGGTTCACTTTCATTCTCACAACATCTCAAAATTCCAGATTTAAACACGTAATATATAACAGTTCATTCTTAAATTTTATCCTCAATCATTACCCTAAACATATCACTCATTTAATCATTTAATCCAAGCATCATTTTAGGTTCAATTTAAGCTTCATTCAAGCCTAATTGCATTACATGAAATACCTAACCAATTGCTACTTCAACCCCCACATAAAAGAAGCATATTTGATGTTTAACCAATTCCCACGATTGTAGGATTTGTTGGCAAAAAATTTCTGCCTTTGTTAGGTATTCCCATTTTCCAGCTTTTCCAACTCTATTTTCAGGTCAATTTTTTATAACTATTATAACCTAAAAAATGAGGTATTTAGGCAACACCTTCTTCTACACAAATGTTCCTATATGTCTTAAGTTTCTAACGATATATAGTTAATGCAGTTTGGTTCAGTATTCTATAAGTTATACCCAAAATAATTAAGACTGTTCTCAAACTGCAACAACACTCAGTACTCAACTTCAATACAAATTTCAAAACTCTTAGGGACAGAATTCAAATTTAATTCCTTCATAAAAATTGTATCCATATGTCTCTAGTTTAATCTAAATTAAAAACAATCCCATTTGGATATCTACAGAATAAGATATGGCCAAAATATAGATGCTTATTTAGTGAAAACACTCCATCTAACATATTTCAGCACACTTCATCGTCATTTTCATCCTAGTACATCTCTTTTCTTAGTCTATCATTTCTAGCTTATATCCTCATTATTTCCTCTTCATTCCTACTTCCATTTCGACTCAATATTTTTCATAACCAAATCATGATCTATGATTGATCATAACACAAAAACAGAACATCCATACATATGCACATTCATTAATTTTTTCTGCACATGTTCAACTTCATTTTCACCTTCATTTCCTTTCTAAATTCTCACTTTAGTTCACCTCAATCCAAGACACTACTTTAGCCTTTTCTTTAACTTCAAAACCATTCTAACTCATTTTAATAACATCTAAAAAATCCATGTTAATATACATAGAAAATAAGACATGAAACATCCATTTATTTATCAAATTTTTCTGCACTTTTTCCTACACCATTTTAATGATCTTTCTATTTCAAACTCATCTCTACATCATCTTATGAAATATTGATCACAATATATATATATATAAGCAAGACATGAATGTGTTCATTTCGTCAACCACATTCCAACATATATAAAACACCATTTTATGATCATTCATTCTCTAACTATCATTATATATATTTCATTTAGAACAAAACATAAAGAACAATGTTTACTTACTTACATAACTTCAAGATCTTCAAAATATCACTTAACACTAGTTCTCTTCTCTTACACGATCATCATCATCCAAGATGGAAGGGTTAGGTCTTCTTTGGAGTAAATGGTGAAGACAATAAGGGTTTTAGAGGAACAAGTGAAAGATGATGTCAAGATTCACGATGGTGAGAGTTAAAGTTGTCATCAATTGTCCTGCCACTTGATATTTTGTAGTCCAAAAATTACTCTGAATTTCATAAATTTCCCATATTTCACTAAAAATTCTAAATCACTAATTATATAAACCAACTCAATTGCCAAAGACATATTATCATAATTCACTATATAATCACCCGATAAATGTCAAATGAGTGCATGAACAATCATTATAATGTGTGCAATTTTCAACAATCACGTGTGTGTATGTTAATATTATACATGAACATGAAATGCATTTTTCTACTCTCTCATTGCTATTTCTCATTTACAGAAATCTAGGGGTATGGAAACGAGATGTCACATCCACCCTCTGATGCTAGCTCTATAGGACCTCAATGTTGACATACCATCTACATATGTTGCTTTATTGCCAGGTTAAGTGCTACTATGATCATCATCTCTCAAATCAGTGGTAGCTGATCGAATATATCCATTCTTCATGCCAGTCAAGTCACATAAGGTTTAACACATATTGTGTCAAACTTCTTGTCTTTACTCTGACGCCAAATAGATTAGAAAAGAGCTTATCCCATATGAATTGACTTCCACTCATTCATACTTTAAAGATAATAAACATCCATGTTCTTGAAAACTCCCCAACTATCTCCTCCACTGCTTAATGTATGGCTCAAGATACTGTGGATGTATATGAACACTGGATGGCGTAAGGTGGAGGCCTTGGACTTACTTAGATCATAGTCATCCTCAGTACTAATCTAACTCCAAAAATTTTGCAGAGACAACCTAGTAGATCAGTCTATAATACTAGGTACTTTGGTGTCCTAACATACTCTCAATCGTACAGACCCTTAATGATGGAAAACTTGGTGTAGCTCATTTGATGCTTCTCTCCCATCATTCAAAATTGGACTGTATTGGGTCGATCCTGTAGCATCCGAACTTGGGCCAGATCACTACGGTATGGAGCCCGGCCTCCACCGCCATCACACCAGGTATTGTCCTCTTTGGTCATGGGTGAGTCCACGAGTCGAACCCATGACCTCAAGGTTTTGTTGCACTTTAAGTGCACGCCTCTTACCAATGAGCCAATTGGCTCATTGGTAA
>JANIIA010000005.1:49971257-49983865 GCA_027478495.1 Erythroxylum alaternifolium
TCTTGTATTATAATGGATCATTTGACGATGTATTTGTGTTTTCCATTTCTATGACTCTAAATTGCAACTTCTAAATGATCTCTAGCTCTACCAATACCTCCTAAGGTATGATCTCCCTTTTTGCCTACGAACAAGTCTTTTTATAGTAAATTTTAAGGTTCGGGGAGATGCACAGGCTAATACATAGTTGTGTATCAAACCGTGCATAGCCTAAAATCTCCAAAATTCACGAATATGCATGTCTTGAGAGAAGTAGACAGGTTGATGCACATCCATGTATTCCTTTTATGTTTCAAATCATTGTTTTAAGTTGCATTTTCATCCAAATTCTTCTTCTTTAAGTCCATAAAGGCAATTATAACCTATAAACACACTCATAGAAAATTAAGTACCAAATATACAATAAAAGTGTAAAATATCAAGCAAAAATACATCAAATATTGGGTATAAATATGGTTAATTAAACATCCTCACACTTAAGCTTTTGTGTGTCTTTAAGTAAACTATATTAAAAATTATAAATCTTACAGCAACAATCCTTTATTAATCATGATTCGTGCATTCATACTATAAATCATCATATCCTATTAAATCAAATTAACATACAATTAGAGTTAAATTATCCTAAATTTACATCCTAAGCAATATTAATAGTAATCACATCATAATCTCATTGAAATCAAAAGGGTTAATCTTTACATACTCACCAAGATTTCACTCAATGCATTCAAGTGTTTAGGTTGAAAAGTATCGAAATTCTCAATCAATACATAGTAGAACTCTTACCATAAGCTTGTAATAATATCACATCTTCACCACTTATGTATAAATAAGAAATAAAAATCAAAAGGTCTATATAAGGTCGTAATGGGGCTTAGGTATGGCATAATTTAGATATCAAAAAGTGATAAATTGAAGGAAATTTACTAAAAGAAAATAACAAAACTTGTTTATAAAACACACAAGTCCTTTCATCGCAACTCTATTGTTACTTTATACGTATTCAAAAAAAATTTAATCAATTAAAACACAGTAATTTGAGCATTTAGTATAAAAATTAAAGAAATAATGGACCCGTCAAGAATTTCAAGTCTCAAATAAGTGAATAATGTAAATAATTTTCAAGGTTCAAAAAATTAAAAAGCCTTCAAAGAGAAATAGGATAAAGGTTAATATATAGGTTATATCAATGAAAAAGCTTAAGACTCAACTTGGTTATTCCTAAAAGATAATTTTATGGGTGTGGTAAGAAATAGACTTCAACAAATTGTTGAATCTAAATGCCTTCATCATAACCATGCTTTTAATTTAACAAACATGATGTCAATATATATAATAAAAGCAAGTTCTGAAATCATTCTACTATATATAATAACACACATGAAAGACTAAAGAGAGCTTTAAAATTTTCACTTTAAGGCTCAAAAGTTCACGGAAAAGATGAGTTTATGTGTGCATAACTAATATGCAATTTCATTTATTTTGATTATCTCAATTAATACTAAAAATATGACTTAGAAAAATAATTTTATTCTAACTATCATCCTTTTGCATTCCAATTCAACTAAATATTTAACAATGAAATAGAGTATTGATGGACATATTTCAATTAAATCAAGATACTAGTTCATAAAATATTATAAGCAAGATTATAATAAGTTTACAGAATTCATTAAAAATCATGAATCTCTTCCCTACACTTAAAGTTGTACATTGTCCATAATGTACACAATAAGTTTATACAATAACTGAGAAGGGTTAAAGTTACTTTCCTAATTATAATGATTTTGTTTTGAAATGGGACCCAACCAATGTTAAACTACATCTTGCAAAATATAAGAAAAAAGGATAAAAAGAAGTAAAAGAAATCAAAATAATGTAATTGAAAATAAGAAAAAAGAACATCATTAATTGTAATGTTAGAGAGAACAAAATAATTAGTGAAAAGAAAAATAACAATATCTACAAAAGAAAAAGAAAATGATAGAACATACAAAATTAAGCATCTCTTGTGTCATGTGATTCTAAGTAGTCCAATGAAAGAAGGTCCTCTTGATGGCGATCCTTACTAAGTGGAGGAGAAGCAGAGGAAGTGCCTTTGCCAAATGATGGAGGCTAAAAATCAACTCCTAACTAGCTCGCTATCGATACCATCAGCTCTCCTATCTATGCTACTGTAGATTGCAGCTCACCTATCCGTGTAACCAATGCCTCCAACCATCCTACCCTCTCTAGAAGCTTAGCATACTAAAGTCGAATTGTCCATCGAGTTCCCACAATTTTGCCTATGACTTTCTCTAGTAATGTTATCTTTAGCTTAGCTGAGTTGTGTAATTTAGCTTGGGGACTTCTCAGAACCAACTCATGTAGTAGTTCCTTGTTTGTCTCTAATGTTAATAATTGTGATTGTGATTGTGATTGTTATGCTCACTCTACTGCAGGCTTCTCTACTGTAGACTGCTCTACTCTATCTCCACCCTATGCTACTGGCTCGTTGGGTTCCCCAATAAGTCTACAGATCTCTCTGGTAAGACCTCGATGTCATGCATATATGTTGCGTTACTATTGAATTAAGCACTTCTATGGTTTTCACCTCCTACATCACTGGTAGCGGATCAAATACCCCCATCCATAGTGCCAGTTTGTTTATATAAGGTCCAACACAAATTGTTTCGTCCTTTTTGTCTCCAACATGATGCTAGATTAGGTGTCCAATTGCTTATGTTCCAAAGGTAATAAACATCTACATTTTCGATGACTTCCTAGCTATCTCCTTGACCTCTTAAAATTATAGCTCAAAATACTATGGATGTATCTAAGTGTTAGACTGTGTAAGGTCAAAGTGTTTGACTTGCATAGGTCGTAGTCATCCTTAGTACTAATTTGACTCTAGAAATGTCACAAAGATAAGCCATACAGAAGATCTATCTATAATGCTTGATATTCTACTGTCTGTACATACTCCTAGTCGTATAAAACCCATATAGTAGGAAACTTGATAATACTCATCTGATGTATATCCCCCGTCATCCTAAACTGGACCAAGTTAGGGCGATACCCATTGTAACATCCTTTCTCCACAGAGAAAGAGGAAAGGACCTCTAAAGTGAGCTCTCTATAAGAAGGTTCCATGATTTCAAAGAATTAGGACCATGCTCCTATATCTATCAACTCTCTAACCTATTGGGCTAAGCCAACCTGCTCTAAAGCCTCCCAATTGACGTATCGATTAGCGTCGAACTTCTTATCCTTAAGCTTTAATATTATCCCTCTTCAGCCCTAGCATTGAATAACAGAATCTGTGGCCTTTGTAGGGGCTGGATTGTCGTAAAAGACTCGCCCTGATGCTTCTTTCTTGGAGTTTGTTTATCACGTCATGATCGTGTTATGTTGCTTGTAACTTTAAAACAGTGTAAGAAATTTGATATATAAATCACTAAGGTATAGTTTTCCTCACACTTAATTTTGACCATGCTCATTGCTTTTTAATTGTGAAAACAAACTAATTATGAAAAATTAAAAAACTAAATAATTAATAAATTAAAATAATTAAACAAATTTAATTAGGAAATCACTTAACAAACTAATTAATATAAAAATTAAAATTAGAAATTATATAACTAACAAATTAAACTAACTTAATTGTTAAATTACAATTCTAACCCTAAATTAAAATTTAAAACACTAAATTACCAATTACACAAAATTGATGCAATTAAACACTCAGTTCCTTCAATCAAACACAAATCTAGTCCTTAACTACTGTCTGAATTAACTAATTAACCTAATTAAACACAAAATTATTGCAATTAAACACGTAATAAGAAACAATCACAAGTTTATGCAAATTAAGTTGAATTTTCTCCCAAATTCCACACAATTTGGCAAATTAACTCATAAAATCAATTGGGTGCTATAATTAATCAATTTTCAAACTATAATCAGAAAATCAATCACACAAAACTCGCATAGATTCCTAATTCTCAATTCAAGCAATTTCACTCAAATTTCACCAAAATAAAGCAAATTATTCAATTAAATAAGTATAAACAAGTGAAATCGAAGGAATTACTTACTTGATTGTCACTAGATTGGTTAAAAATTGCAAGAAATTTAAATGGGATGATAGTAGTGGTGTGAGAGAGAGTAAGAGGGGAAAATGAAAAATTTTAACATTTAGGGCTTTTTAAGGTGTATTGTGAGATTGTATGGCTTGATGCATAACCATGCATCAAATCATACACATCATTGAAATGTAGCTTTTCACGAGTTTGCCTGTTTTGATATACAGGCATGTATCAAAGTGTGTAAAGCAACATCAATGTGTACAGAGAGTGTATAACTCTCCATAAACACATGCAACTTTTAAAATGTGATCATCAAACATAAAATCTTTGCACATTAACATTATTACTCATAAACACAAATACCATAACATATTAATTATGCATAATTCTTTCCAAGATGATTAATCTTTCTATCCTAAAAAACACTAAGAAGAAATTAGTTACTTAAACCTATACTAACGTGAAAGCAAAAACAAAATAATAAAAAAATTGAAATAAGCTCATAGGTTGCCTCCCATGTAGCAATTCTTTACCACCATTAGTTTGACGCATTGTTTCTGCTCAAGGTGGCTCAAATAAATTGTTTGGTTGTAGCCTTACCATAGGTTCCATAACCTACAAGTGGGCTACTTTTGATGCTTTCCACCACATTTCTCCTTTGGTTTATTCCCTTAACTTTATCGATGGATCCTTTTATGTAGAGTCCTGCAGAACATCTCGACAAGACTTGTCAACCTTAATAACATCCAAATTTTAAAGTGAATTGTTTCTGACATCAGATATTCTAAATGTAACCTTCTCATCCCCTACTCTCAATGTTAACTTGCCTCCATCAACATTGATGAGTGACTTAACAGGTGCTAGGAATGGTCTCCTTAAAACTAAAGGTACTTATGATTCTTCCTCTATTTCTAGAATTATAAAGTTAGTTAGGAATGTGAACTTATCAACCTTAATAGGTACATCTTCTATTATTCCTATAGGATGTTTAATTGTTTTGTCAACCATTTGAACACATATCCTAGTTAGTTTAATTTCTCCTATTCCTATTTTTCAAATAAGTTAAAAGTCATCATATTTAGGACAACCCCTAGGTTGACTAAAGCCTTATCTAGCTTTAAACTACCTATGGTACTAAGGATATAAAAATTCCTTGGGTCATTTTGTTTTTCTAGTAGTTTAATCTTCTTGTTGGAGTTCTCCTTGCTTGACACTTCAGTATTTAACTTCCTTGAGTCCTCCTTGTTTAATGATATCACTTTCAATGATTCTGTGCTTTTTGTTCTCTACAAAAGAGGTTCCATAAAGGATAATTCCTTCTTCAATTGTTTTAAAAAATCAAGGACCACTTTACCTTCAATGATTTTCTTTTTGCTCTGATAGGATGTGGAATTGCATGTTGATACTCTCTGACTCTCTTCATGTAAAAGCTACATTCAACTGTCAAGTAACTCTCAATAGTCACTTCCTTCTCCTCTTCTTAGAGCCTCTTCTTAATGACCCAGGTGATTGCCATTATCCTTTCCTTAGATTGTTTCAGTTGTGAATGGAAACCTCCCCATCAATCTCTCCTCCACTGACTTTGCAAGTTGATCCATTTTAACCTCTAAATTTTGTATGAACACATCCATTTGTTGATGTTTTGTCCTAAATTCCTGAGTAAATTCCATAATTAGCTCATCCATAACAACTTTCCTTGGCTATGATGCTTATAGTAGGAATTTAGGTGGAGGGTTATTTTATTGTTATCATTGATTACCCCATGCAAAGATGGGTGGTTCCTCCATTTAGTGTTATACGTATTACTATATAGATTATTTTTAGTTTCGGAAAGTTCCCTAAAAAATATACATATTCGAGTTATGTTGATTGACCATTCTATCTTTGATGGTTTAACTCACATGCTTCAGACTGCATCACCCTTCCTTGTAGAGCCATAGTCCATCTATCTATCTTTCTGCTTAGGGCTTCCATTTGACTCGCCAACTATGCCACTGCATCTACCTTGTATACTCTAGCTAACCTAGTATTTCATGCTCTAGCTGAGCAACATTGGTAGTTATTCTTTATGGCCATGTCTTCGATCAAGCTTTAAGCTACTTTAAGTATTTTATCATTCAACATCCCTATAGTTGCTACATCTATCGACTACCTTGTACTTTGAATTAGCCCATTATAGAAAGTTTGGATTTCCATCCACAGTGGTAGTCCATGATGTAGGCATTGTCAGAGCATCTCTTTAAATCTCTCCCATATGATGTATAATAAATAAACTTCAGTTTGAGAGTATAACGAAAAGCCATTTCTTAGGTTTGCAGTCTTTGTAGGGGGAAAGTACTTTAGCAAAAATTTGCTGCCACTTGATTCCATATATTAAATGTAGAATAAGGCATGGAATTCAGCCACTATTAGCCTTTCCTATCATGGAGAATGGAAATAGACATAGTCCAATCACGCCATTGTTTGCTCCATTGATCTTCAATGTATTAGAGATCTTTAAAAACTTAAAAATATATGTATTGGGGTTTTTGTCCTGGGGTCCATCGAACTAGACTGAATGCTACATCATCTGGATGATGCTCGACTTGAGCTAAAAATTGTTCGCCTAAATAGTCAATCTCATTATGAAGGATTCTGGACCAGTTAGGTTTAGCTAGTGCAGTCAAACATCATATGTGGTTGGTCCATCATGTTGTTAGATTCTTCTTTATCCACGTGACCTTCCAAGCCTTATATATGACAATCTAGCTCAAACTCTCACATATTAGTTCTACGAATATTCCTTTGCACTATTCTATATTTTTTAGGATCTACGTCTAATAAGTTCTCAGATGTATTCCAGGTCATAAACTGACTAGGAGTCTAATTATAAAACTAAAGAAATAAACTAAACTAATTAAGAAAATAAACTAATGTAAAATAAAAATAAAATAAAAGCAAATAAAAGAAAACAAAGTAATGACTAGATTAATAAAACTAAAGTTGTCCTAATATCAAAGTCCACAATAACGGAGCCAAAAACTTGATTAATTTTTTCTTTGTATATTATTATGAATTATTGTAAGTTCGCAATGTAGATGTAGGTAGTATTGGCAAGTACGGGTCGATCCTTTGAAGACGATGAATACTAGTAGTTACCATTATCCTATTATCTAGTACATGAATTTGATTTGATTTTTGGTTAATGAAAAGAAAACTTCAGAAAATAAAATAAATTAAGTAGTAAGATTGAACAAAGAATTAAGAAATTACTAAGAAAACTATCAATATTGAGAATTAGTGTTTAGGTTTCGAATCCCCCTAATTACACTTAATTGATTGATCTTTTACCATGCAATTGTTTTATTGATTTATTAGACCATGGAGATTCCTATGTTATGCTAATAAATTTCTCGAGTTTGATAAGGTTTTCAACCAAATTACTGAGGTTAAAGTTTATAGGATTGCTTTACCGATTTATAAATACTACTATTAGGTTTGACCCTAATTCAAAGGATTTATGTCAACCTATCTCTAGGGTTGCAATCAACTCCTTTCAATTACGGTAGATCTATTCAAACAAATATTTCTCAATCTCTATGTTATGAAATCAGTTTGTGATCTAATGTTCCAGATCTTTTAAAACATAAATTAAACATATAATTGAATCATAATATATCAATCCAACCAATTGGATAAATAAAAGAATCAAAATAGGTTATTACACAAAACTAGGTTTCATCTAGCTTAGAAATTAAAAGAATTTAGTTACATATGATAGAAAATGAAATCTCATAAACAAAAAAAGACCAATTGAAAACAATGGGTTCATAATTCTAAATCTTCCTATTTGTCTTGTATCAAATATTCTTGTAAGGGAGAGCTTTGATCTTGTATTCTCATGGATCATTTGATGATTTCTTCACATTTTCCATTTCTTTGACTCAAAATTGCCCTTTATGAATGATCTCTGGCTCTGTAATCACCTCCTAATGTCTGCTATCCCTTTTTACCTCCAAACAAGTCTATTTATAGTGAATTTTAAGGTTCTAGGAGATGCATGGGTTGATACATGGTTGTGCATTAAACTGTGCATAACCTAAATCTCCAAAATTTATGAATATGCATGGCTTAAGACAAGTACAAGGGATGATGCACAGTTGTGTATCCCTTTTGTGCTTGAAAACTTTTTTTTATGCCACATTTTCATTCGAATTCTTTTCCTTCAAGTTCGTGAAGGAAATTATAACCTATAAACATACTTGTAACGAATTAAGTACCAAATATACAATAAAAGTATAAAATATCAAGTAAAAATACATCAAATATAGGGTGTAAATATGGTTAATTATGCATCTATCATCATATATTTAAGCATGGTATTCTTTTTACAATATAGCCTAATATTATACTAACTAATTATTTATGTTTAAACCTACTATAATAATTAAGTAGCTAAATAATCTTGATTATTCACTGTGATATATGATGGTTATACTGGATTAATTATAAAAAAATGAATTGGTCCTTTCCTTATCTATTAGGGTTTATAGGTAAC
This sequence comes from Erythroxylum alaternifolium, assembly GCA_027478495.1. Classification (NCBI taxonomy): domain Eukaryota; kingdom Viridiplantae; phylum Streptophyta; class Magnoliopsida; order Malpighiales; family Erythroxylaceae; genus Erythroxylum; species Erythroxylum alaternifolium. The sequence continues at coordinate 49,979,862 of JANIIA010000005.1, forward strand.
ATATACATAAGAATACATCAAAAGGCATCCATAAGTAAGAAAGGATTAAAGGAGAGAGTTCAATTTAATTTGAAGGTTAGTGACATGTTAATTTTATTAAATTCTTTTTATATATATTTTACATGTTTTATATTGTGAGAATAATGTGTTCAAGATCGTGTAACTAATTCTTTATTAGTATAAAACTAATTCTTATATATGGTATCAAAGTAGTTTATTTTAGAATATATAATTTCTTCGTTAATGTTTATGAAGATTTTCTTATTATTTAAGACCTCATTATCCTCCACAACTAACTAAAATTTTGAATAATACATATATACTTTTTTATAACAGGAAAATCATTTTGTTTATGTATGTGTATTTATATGTGCTTTAGTGCAAGCATTTTAAATAAAAATGGTTAAAAGATCTTGGTTTTATGAACCTTCATTATAAGTTAATATTTATTATTTTTCTATCTTTTCTGCACAATTTTTATTCAAATTGGTAAAATAAATATTTCAATATTTAGAAGATGAGGAAAACCACTTTAAAATCATCAAAACCTAGTTACTAGCAATCAAGATCTTAGCAGTTTAAGTCAAAGGTTGAAGATGGTTTGTATAACCCATTTGTTGGTTAAAGATGACTTATAAAATTATAGTTATGCCCCTATTTGAATAATTACAATTTTGGCCTAACCTATATATTCATAATTCTATTCCTTTTAAGTTTTACAATTCTGAAACTACTACGTTTTACAATCCTATCGCTACTAAATTTTATAACTTTACTAGTGCTAAATATTAACAATTTTCACTTATTAGTATTTAAAGTTTTCCGTTTACCTATAAATTTACAATTTTACCACTCATAATGAATTAAAATTTTTCTTATTACTAATATGTCACTTAGAATTTCATAAGCTTATAGGTAATATAAATTTTTAATCTATTCTTGAGAATTTTGGGTGAAATTTCATTTATAGTTAATGTATTTGTAGCCTAATTATATTGTTCTCCTTTTAAATGTGGCTTTAATTGTTAGAGAAATTTTTTTAGTAATTTAATAATTCATATGATAAGAAGTTTGACCTTTAGGATTAAGGTCAAACTACTACTTAATTAACACAAACTAAGGAAATAACTTAAAATTTATTCTAAAAATACTACCAAATCTGGGAACTCTTATGGTTAGATAGGAAAACAAAGTATGGTTAAATTTATTTTCTATTTTAGAGTCATAAAGTGATCTATTATGTGTGAAGCCTTGATGATATGAACTAGCTCCCTAAAGCTAAGTTGTTGTTGTGTAGTCACTTCCTTGTAAGGCTTTGTTGAACTCCTATTTTAGAGTTCAATTTCTTTAATTTCTAAAAAAAATGACCTTCAAGAAGAGTATTTTTAATTACATTTATCAAGTTTTCAGATGATTGTTCATAAATGCACAATATTAACACAAGATTTATTATTTGTGCATAATTGCATATTTATACTTCTTTAGTCACTAAAGTGAACAAACCATGATGATGACATGCATAAATAAATAAAAAGACCAATTATCCATATTATTTAAAATTCCTATGCGTACAGCAAGTGATAGATTATTATTTACTATTCTACAGACTTGTGATTTACCTAAAAGTGAGTTAAATTATTGAAAGAGAGAGTAAGCACAATATGAGCAAATCAATATTTTTAGTAAATATATTTTTATATCTAAAGAAAACATGTGTTTGATTAGGAATTTTATTTAATTATAATTGATTGTTATTAGCATTTAAACTATGATAGTGCATTGTAGTATCCACGTAAAAAGGAACTATGGTATACTTTAATTGTTTATTTTGAATCCACAAATGAAATTGTGTTTATATATATATATATAAAATAAACATATATATATAAACACAATTTCATTTGTGGATTAAAAATAAACATATATATATAAACACAATTTCATTTGTGGATTCAAAATAAACAATATATATATATATATATATAAACAATTGCAAAATTGTTTATATATATATATATATATATAACAAATTTGCAATTGTTTCTTTTCATTTGTAAGCTATCAGTGATCAAGTTAATTTTCACTTAGTTGATTTATAAATTAACTTGGCACTATTAAACATTAAACCTCTTGCTCTTATGAATATGAGTAGTAAGAGAGAGAGTTTATACAATAAGGCATAGGAGCTTTATAATAAATGGAGCATGATGTTTATGCAGATGACTAATTTCAACAAAATTAAGACCACTATTCCAGAAATTAAAAATGCAAGAGAATACTTAGTTTTTGGAAGAATATTTTCATTTTGTAGACAAGTTTCTTATTGCTACCCTTATGGAAAAACTTATGATCATGAAGTATACTGAGTTATAGAGTATGCAAGACCATATTATGGAGATGATTAACATTGAAAAAAGGTTAAAAACACTAGGAATGATAATAGATGACCCTTTTATGGTACAATTTATTTTGAACTCACTACCTCTTAAGTATAGACTTTGAATTAACTACAGCATTTTAAAGTTAAGTAGAATGTTAGTTAATTTTTTAGTAACTTTACTCAAAAAGAAGTAATACTAAAGAAATAAAGATTCATTCGATGAATCTAGTGCATTAAAAAGTTAGTAAATGACTAAAAGCAAAGGCCAAAAATTTAAGATGAAGAAGTTGCATGCTAATGCTATATAACCAAATCAAAAGGAACAAAAGGCAAATAAATATAAATTATATTAGAAAGATGGACACGAACAGAAAGATTGCTAAAAGTGTAAGGCTTTATCTAAAAGGAAAGTTAAATACTATGTTTATGTATGTTTTGAATCAAACTTATATGAAGTTCCTCTTAATTCTAGATGACTTAATATTAGTGATACTACTTATGTTTCTGTTACAACACATAGATTTCTTACAATCCAACCCATAAAACTAAATGAGAATTTTCTACTTTCTTAGAAAACATATGAAGACTCCAATTGAAGGCATAGGGACTTATCATTTAATCCTAAGTTCTAGTTATGAAATAGATCTTTTAAAGATTCTTTATGTACCTTCAATTTCCAGGAACCTAATTTATGATTTAAAACCTATTTTCTTAGGTCTAAAGCAGTTCTTAGGCATGTTTATTTCAATTTATCTAAGAATAATTTATTTATTAATTATGCATTTCTTAGTGATGGTTTTTATAAATTGAAACTTGATAATAAATTTGATAAATCTTTGCTTATTGTTCATAGTAATGGTGGAATTAGATGTACTGCATTAGATGATAAATTTGCTTACTTGTGGTATAGAAGTTTGGGTCATATATCTAAGAATGGATAGAAAAAATAGTAAAGAATGAGATTCTTTAAAATCTAGAATGGATAGAAAAATTAGTAAAGAATGAGATTCTTTAAAATCTAGATTTTACTGATTTAAGTATGTATGTGGATCACATTGGGGTAAAGCAAAATAAACATAATAATAAAGAAGCCATAAAAAGAACTTAGCTTCTTAAAATTATACAAACCGATGTTTACTGACCTTTTGATGCTCTAAATTTTAATAGAGATAGATATGTCATTACCTTTATAGATTACTTCTTATGATATAGTTATATATATTTGCTTAAGGAAAAATCTCAATGAACGAATGTCCTTCAAGTATACATAATTAAGGTTGAAAGGCAATTAGACAAAAAGATGAAAATCATAAGAAGGGGTGAATATTATGTGAAATATGATGAGTCAGGATAATGTCCAAGTTCATTTGTAATGTTCCTTAAACGATTTAGCATATATACATAATTTACTATACTAAGCATACCTTAACAAGATGGTATGGCAAAAAGGTATAATAAGATATTGATTGATATATTTAGGAGTATGATGAGTAACTCCTCACTACTTATTTTTTTACATATAACTTTAAAGCTCTTATGTATTTGTTGATGTAACATCCCCTCACCAATTGCTAGTGAACAGTGACATATGCATGCATTATACATGCACATGCATAGTAGATAA
>JANIIA010000005.1:49999880-50024036 GCA_027478495.1 Erythroxylum alaternifolium
GTGTGAGCTTATGAATAAGCTAGACACATGCAAAGGGTAAAGATTGAAAGGAGAATTTAGAAAGATCATGTACAAATGAAGTGTAAATCTAAGTTCAATTAGACACATATGAATTATGAAATGGGAATGAGCATAATGTGTGTTCTAGAACATATATCCGGGATTGTCATTAAGCAAGCATTGTACATAGTCCATTTATACAATTGTGCATAAATGAATGCTTATACGGGTGCAATTATTAATGAGTGTGCAATGTGTGTCTTGCATAAATGGGTTGTGCAGGTCAAGTGTCCACATTCAAGCATTCCCAAAATTTGGAAGAAAATGCTAATCTGGAGCATACTGTGAGTAGACCTAGATGGTCTCATTTTATTATTTGTTTCGTTTGAATTTTGGTATTGATTGATTTCTGAATGATTATGTGAATGTGATTGTTTATGTTGGTTACTGGACAGAAGGTCCGATGAATGTGCTGTATGAAAGAAATATTGAAGTGCTCATTGTATGTGAATGAGATGAAATAAGTGTACATAATATGATTTTTAAATGCCAGACCCCGGTCCAATGACAAATGTGTTTTTGAATGTGTATTTGCATATGAATGAAAATGTGATTCTCAACTTTAATGTTGAATGCCAGACTAAGGTCCGATAATATGTAAATGGGAGTGAATGTGAATATGCAAATGTAATTGATGCATTCCATGTCATGAATGCATGAAATATAATGGATGTTGTGACTAGCGTAACCATTGATCAGAGCTTAAAGCTCAACAAGTGAAAATGAGCCTTGAGCTCAAAAGTGATTTAGAGCCTCAGGCTCAACGATTAATGAGACCTATATGAGATAGTTATCAATGAGCCCTTTAAGGGACAGTTTAGGCACTCAATCACAACAAAATAACAAATAGAAAGTGGGTCTCATGTGCACTGCATATGCATAATTGAGTGATTAAATTGCATTGAATGTGAAGAATGAAATGTGTAATGAGGTGAATTATGTGTTACGTATCATCGATGATGGTCACTCATTGAATTCGCAAAACTTACCCAAATTTTGTAAATATTTTTCAGGATCGGAAGAATATCCCGTTAGGCAAACGGGAGTATACTTACTGCATGCAATGGAAAAGATAGAGGTCGGGATCAGTTCGCATCTGCATTGCATCTCCTAATTTGTATTGAATTGTTATTCTGCAACTTTTTGTATAAATTTGTATTCCGACCAACTAAAGCATTTATATTGTGAAAAAGGGCCCAAATGGCCATTGAAATTTCTGATGATTGTACTGCTATGATTGAAAATGTTTATGAAATAAAGTGGGCCCAATTTGGTTATGAAGTTTTGTGTATCATGTTTGTGGTTTAAAACAAAAGAAAATTTTTATACCGATTTCTGAGTAATTGACTACTCTAGCATGCCACCCTCGCGGGACACGAGCTCAGACATCACCCATCAATGTCAGGTTCGGGTCTTGCGGGATTGGGGTGCTACAGCCGAAGTCCTCCAATATACCTGGCCACCAGTTATTCCTCAGTCTCTTGTAATTTGTTCCTAGCTATTAACTAGTAGAATTCAGTCGTGTATTCATCCACCGACTTAGTTCCTTGGCTCAGGTTCTACAATCTCTGGTACATCAATCTTTGGAAGTTATAAGGTAGAAAGGTTGCTCACATATGCTTCTTCATCTTTTCCCACATGATAATTTTTTATTTTCCCAGTCTACTCCTCGTCAACTTCAATTGTTGCCACCAGTATATGGCCCTACTCCGAAATCTAGTTGCCACCAAGGACACTCATTTGTCTTCCGGGACTTCCTTGAATTCCAAAATCTCTTCTACCGTAGCCAGCCAATCCAAGAATTCCTCAGGTTGGAGTCACCCATGGAATTCTGGAATTTCCGTTCTCATTCCTATCTCCCATCTTCGTCTATCATCATCCACACGCACAAAGGGTAATCTAAGACGTCTACGGGGAGGTCCCATTTCCTCATTAGTTTCAATTTCATCATTGGTATGTCTATTTTGGTGAAACGGATTTACGTTCAGGTTAGCCCTCGCATGTTCTCTATCCTGCATGAAAAGCGTCATATTTTGTGTTATTTGAGCCATATCTTGCCTCAATTGGTCAAATGTTTGTTCCATTCGTTTGACCCTATTTTGATCATCATATTCATAAACTTCATCCAATTATTAATGTTTTGCATGTCTTCGTGACGGCATGTTTGACTAGAAACTCACAACCTATCTCTGTTACCAACTGACGCAGTGGAAATACTAACTCCAAGACATTCCACAAATACTATCAAGGAGATCTTCTGTACCTGTTGATTGTACAAATACCCAAGAAATAGACAACGAAATCGATTCCTCGCCAAGAAGCTCAAATTTTTGGTAGAAAGTTGAAAATTTTATTCCTAAAAAAGCTCCGGTCTAAAGGCCATAAGATTACATATTTATAGTCTCAAACTAAGCTTAACCCAAATATTCAAACTAATCCTAATCCAAAAACAAATCTAACGACCAACATATTAGTTGCTTCTATTCTATTGTTACAGAAATTTTGTTGTCAACTGGTCTACATCAATTAAGCTTGGGGATGACTTGAAATCTAATATCAAAATGCCATTAATCTGGTCAATTATATTAAAATAATGTCATTTTAAAGTACTTCATTGCTGGAATCAAGTTTAGGCTGCATATTTTAATACCAACGGAGTTTTAAATTAAGTTCAAACTGCAAAAAATAAGTATTATCTCTAATTAATAATATTAACTTATTTATAGTAAAGACTAATGTAAAGGCTTATTATTAAATTTTATTCAAATAAAGAATATTTTGGAGCGAATTTTCACTTTAAAAGTTAACTAATAAATCAAATTTACTGTAAAAAATCGCCTCTTTTTTGATAAAATTTAAAGATAGATTGATCTATTTCGTCGAAATTCCCACCAATCGTAATTTAGAGGGACGTAATTAGAAATTAATTTAAAAGAGAAAGAAGGCAACATTACTGTATCAATTTAGTGCCGGGGTTTGTTTTATTGCGGCTCTTAGTACTGCTTTCGACTTCTTTCTTAGGTTTCATTGGATATGGCGGACTACGATTTGACGCCGATACTTGCTCCGAATCTTGACAGACACTTGGTGTTCCCTCTCCTGGAGTTTCTGCAGGAACGGCAACTCTACCCTGATGAGCAGATCTTGAAATCCAAAATACAACTACTCAATAACACTAACATGGTCGATTACGCCATGGACATCCACAAGAGTCTCTATCACACTGATGATGTTCCTCAAGGTTTGTTCTTTAGTTATTTTCTTCTTTCCTCGTTGAAGTACTACAGTTATAGTACTGTTTCTTTGTTGTTGTTTTTATTATGTTAGATATGGTGGAGAGAAGATTGGAGGTAGTGTCAAGATTAAAAGCGTTGGAGGAGGCGGCAGCGCCATTGGTGGCCTTTTTGCAGAATGGAAACGCGGTTCAGGAGTTAAGATCTGATAAGCAATACAATCTCCAGATGCTTCGTGACCGTTACCAGGTGAGAATTTGTTTGTTTTTGATATGGAGAGATTGGTATGTAGAAAGATGGGGGATTTCTAATTTTATTGAGCAATCGATGCAATACTTGAAGTGAGAATTTATTTTTTTTCGTTATAGAGGGTTGTTGCGTAGAAAGATGGCAGCTTTTTAATTTTGTCGAGGTATTGATACAATGGTCAAAGTGGTCGCTTTTTTTAATAGAGGGACTGGTATGTAAAGATGGGAGAACTTTAATTTTGTTGAGGAATTGTGCAGTAGTCTTTTTTTTTTTTTTTTGGATTGTGGACTAGTATGTAGAAACCTGGGAGCTTCCTAATCTGTTGAGGAATTGGTGCAATTATCGAAGTGTGGATTTAGTTGTTTGTGTTATTGAGGAATTGGTATGTAGACATATGGACCTCATTAATTTGTTGAGTATTGATAAAATAGTAAACAAGAATACTATTATGAAAGTGGGTTACTTATTTATTTAGTTATTTTGAACAGATTGGTTCTGAACAGATTGAGGCACTATATCAGTACGCGAAATTTCAATTTGAATGTGGGAACTACTCAGGAGCAGCTGACTATTTGGATCAATATAGGGCATTGTGCACCAACAGTGAGAGGAGTCTCAGTGCTTTGTGGGGAAAGTTGGCTGCAGAGATTCTTATGCAGAACTGGGATATTGCTCTTGAAGAACTTAATCGTTTGAAGGAAATTATTGATTCTAAGGTTATTTTTGCAAAAACAAAATTGTTTCTATTTCGCTTTGATTACCATGTTTTGTCTTCAATAGACGTGCTGATTGAGTACTTTATATTTTTTGTGGACACAGAGTTTTTCATCACCATTGAATCAGGTGCAAAGTAGGATTTGGTTGATGCATTGGAGTCTCTTCATATTTTTTAACAACGACAATGGAAGAACTCAAATCATTGACCTTTTTAATCAGGACAAGTATGAATATTCTCGCATCTATTTGTTGCTGAAAACAAACTTGGTTTGTTACTCCGTTTATTTTTCACACAACTTCATGGCGGGACAAAAGATGACCCTTTGTATTTGCTCAGTGTTATTTGAATTAAAAGATTAAATAATTTATTTAGGTATTCTTGGCCTTCTAGATAATAGTAGGCAAAGCTCTATGATAGAACCCTAAATCTCAACCTCAATGAACAGATTGTGTATTAATTAAAATGAGAACTGAACAGCAAGGGGAATTAGAGTCTCCTATTCTCTCCCAAAAGAAATACCCAGTACAGAATTCTCATCCCCCTTCTGTAACAGAGAGCTCCTATTTATTCTCATCTTTCTCCCTGCCAACGTGTAACAAACTTGTAACAAACCTATATTCTGTTTTCCAGGCCTAAGTAACTACCCAGAGCCACCTGGCAGCAACTTTTCTCTCTTTCCCTTATGTCTAGTATAGGTAACCTTGATTGGGGGTCTAACACTCTACTTCAAAATGGTACTTATTGCCACAAATGTGCACAAAATAGAGAGCCCTCATGTGATTATCATTTTTTGAGAAGTTATGACTGCTATTTAGTTATTTGTCATTCCTGTAGTGCTTAGTTATTAGTTCTGCACCTATCACAACTATGCAATTCAATGCGTCAATTATTTTGTAGCAGGTATTATGTTTGCTCTTCCACTCCAAGAGTGTAACTGCTTTACCTTTTTTTTTCTTTTAGATGTTAACCATTTTAAACGGAGGCTAGCATACAGAGTGTGGTTCAAATTTGTATCTTCTGAAGTCCAGGAAAATAATTCAACTCATTATTTTTCTTGTTAATGATAAGCAATGTTATGGGTTATCATGCAGGCATAGTTAATTTAAGACACTGGTCTAGATTTATTCTTAAAAGGCATGCAATAGTATGCAAAGCAATACATCTCCTTCTGCTTCTTCTACAATAATATTGAAGTGCAAGTTCAAGTGTTTGCCTTATTTCGGCTATATTCTTAGCTTCCTTAATATGACCTCTTATATTTGCTTCGTATTTTCTTTACAAATTCTTTTTAGGTATCTTAATGCCATTCAGACCAATGCTCCCCATCTCTTACGTTACCTAGCAACTGCATTCATTGTCAACAAAAGGAGAAGACCTCAATTCAAAGAGTTTATAAAGGTTATTCAGCAAGAGCAGCATGTTTACAAAGACCCTATTACAGAGTTTTTAGCATGTGTCTATGTTAATTATGATTTTGATGGGGCCCAAAGGAAGATGAGGGAGTGTGAAGAAGTAAGTTACCTGTCCTAATTTGACTTGCTAATAATTTGTGCTTGTTTGAACGTTTGTGCCAATTGACCATCTTTCGTTGTTGCTTATGATAAACACATTCAGATATGAATTTTTTGTTTCCAATTTGATTTAGACATTTTTCATATTACAGGTGATAATTAATGATCCATTCCTTGGAAAACGAGTTGAAGATGGTACCTTTTCTACTGTGCCGTTGAGAGATGAGTTCTTTGAGAATGCTCGTCTATTTATCTTTGAAACTTATTGCCGAATACATCAACGCATTGATATGGGGTAATGACTGTATTCCTTTAATTGTTCCCTATACTTCCACTGATGAACTTCTTTTCTGAGAGATTAAGTAAATTGCTCGGAGTTAAACTTGAGTGATAATTTTAGCACTTGGCTTGAAGAATTTACTAACGTAGCCTTATTCATGGAAACAACATGCTGAATTCTTGAACTTGGCTTGTCTATCCCAGAAGATATCTAGTCTTTAGATCCCTGAAACTCTCAAGTAAAACATCTGCTCGTATACAATCTCCTAGATGATAATTAATTCTTAACAATGCTGATTTAATCATCAACATTGTGTGATATTGGTAATGTTAGTGATGTCTGTTGAAATAATATTTTAAATAGCAGCAGCTTTTTTCTTTGTGTAGTTTTAACCCGCAACTTTCTTGATGCAAAGGAATTATGTCTGGTTACACATCTAGGACAGGTGTTTTCGAGTCAAATGGAAGTTGCACACTATAATATTTTCCTCACACTTGATCGAATGAACATAGTATTTTTTAACTTCCTTTTGTTGTACGATGAAACACTTAAGCAATCTCTTCTTTGATTATTTTTTCTGCCATACACTGCTTTAATGTAAAGTCTCCTCCACAAGCTCAACTTAGTATTGGCACACGCTATTGGAAATATTTTCTTGTCGACTCACTGACATTCTAATTTAGATCAGTTTAATGTGTGACAGAGTTCTTGGGGAGAAATTGAATCTGAATTATGAGGAAGCTGAGAGGTGGATTGTAAATCTCATCCAAAATTCAAAGCTTGATGCTAAAATTGATTCAAAGTCAGGAACTGTAATCATGGATCCTAATCATCCGAATGTGTAAGATACGGATAAAAGAATCCAGTTTATCATGTTGATCTACTCAGTTTCTGTTTTATTTTGTTGCTCTCATGCATCCAAAATTTGTTTAACTTTTCCAGGTATGAGCAATTAATAGATCACACCAAGGCCCTATCGGTTCGTACCTACAAGTTGGTCAGTCAACTTCTGGAGCATTCACAGGCACAGGCTGCTCAATGAAATTTGTTTACCCGTACCAGTGTAGCAACTTGTTAGACATCTGAAGATGAGTCTGAGATCCCAATTAGACCAACTGTACTCGTGAAATTTTCCAGGAAAGTTTAGCTGGATTAAATGACAATAATTTTTGGAGGATAATTTAGTGATTCACAGCTTGCTGTTAGCTTTTGGATAATTTATGATTCATAGCTTGCTGTTGGCTTTGTTTCAGATGAGATTTATTTCTTTACGTTTAACCTTTGTAACAACGGCCAAATTTGCGACCTTGTGACAATGCATCCAACTGCTTTGCAGTTTCTTTATGATACTCGAGTTATAGGTCTTGACGTGGGTGGAGAGCCGTGTGGAGCAATTGCTGTCAGGGTTAAGCAAAATTAATCTCGTCGACTAGTTTCATGAATCGTCCAAGTGATCATATGAAAAATGCTTTTATGGCCATGGGAGTGAATTGCTTGTAACAGTATCAAGAAAAAGAAAAAAATTGACAAATATACGCAAGTTGCTGTTTGGCATGCATTCTCTTGTAATAACATACTTAAAATCTGTCTGCGTTGCGTTTGAACACGTAATGTAGTTGCTAAAGATTTCAAAAATAAAACAATTCCACTCAATCAGATCCTTGCATTGACTAGAGCTTCTTAGCTGGGCACATATGGCACGATAGGTTCAAATTCATAAGCTTCACCAACAGGAGATCTCCAATAAGATATCCAGCTCTACTCGGAGCAAAGTGGAAAATTTTGAATGTATTATTGTCTATAATGGGTTGGCTCCAACTCTTATCAATTTTTTTAAAATTAAAAATGTAAAATAATATGTTTTTTAATCAAGCCTAAACTTAGGCTGTCCAAGGCTAGCCTAAAATTTAATTCTTTTAAAGTAGCCCAAGCTCAGACTCAATCGAAAACACATTAAATCTAAGCCTAATTATCACCCCCATGTCTACCACTAGCTTAACAGCTACGGTAGATTCTAACCATCTTTATCACTGATTTACATGCTCCTTTCCTCCTGCTAACAAACTTTCCAGTAATTATCCAGAAAGCATGGTCATGATCGTTTTCTCGAAGAAGCAACATTCCCACTCTTGGTGTGAGCTAGTCTAATCACAATCAAACTGTGCTTCACAAACAACACCCAGAAAAGAAACAGCAAAAGCAGTAATTCCACATCCATTGCCTCGTCACTTTATGTTAATAAATGTTGGTAAGAGCAGAGAGGCAAGCCATGAATTATTTACGCACATTAATGGTCCAATAAATCTGAACTTCCTCCATGGTCTTCCTTCCACCTCAAGAATGTGTATTGTGTATCTAAGCCTCCGTATCTCACTCCTTATATCCAAAATAAAACTTCGGAATTGACCAATTTCTTATCCTTAGATCAACTTTTGGATTTTCAGGAATTATTGGAAACGAGAGGTAGCCACGTGCATCCACGAATTGTATCGAGCTACTTCGGTAGTTCATAGGGCATTATCAGTCACGATAATCTGTTTGCATAAGGATCGAAAGACCTCCATTTGTTTCTCACCACCGAGAACGTGAATTACTATAATGCTTCCAACTATCCTTTGAATATTTTTGGCAATAACCCCTTTCAAATGGATAGCTATGTCCATCTGATGACTTTCTATTCCTCCCGCTTCCATTGCTTTCTTTAGTTTTCTTTCTAGTTTCTTCGTCAAAATCATAGTCTGAACGCTGTTAACAGAAAACAGTAGCCTTTAGGAGCCAAAATTACAAATCAAATAATGATCACCAAATGAGAAATTGCAACAATTTCACTGAAGTAGTAGAAAATTAGACAGCTCATAGGAGTGTTCATGAATTCAAATTGAATAGCCTCAAGATACAAGACCAGCAAATAAAACAGATAACATGAAGACAAAAATAAACTTTAAGAGACAAAAGGAAGAAATAAAAGAAAAAACATCTAAACCTATTAGCAAAATCATTTCATTTAGAACTCCGTTTAAAGATATAAAAAGTACATGAGCAGTTCAAACACAAGCAACAAATAGCTGGGAATTTATAAATCAACCATACACAAAACTTGGACAGCTCCTTTAGATCCAGGCAATTCTCAAACTCTAAATGATAATCATTCACGGAAACCTTTCTACATCACATGAAAAATATACCATACCTTTGTAGGGTCAGAGAGTATTGCATAAGCTTCTCCAATCATTTTAAACAACCTGTGAGCATCAGCATAAACCTCGTGGACAATTTCCTTCCAGATTCTCCCCTCATATCCACTTTGACTTCTTGTCAGAGATTGACCAGCCTATAAGATAAATAAAATCTAATAATAAGAAGCAAATATGAACAGTATCAGGAACTGTAGAAATAAAAGAAGAGTTTTTCGACTGCTTCAAGATACGAGATTTTTGGAAGAATCATATGCATCACAGAAAGACAAACCTTGTCTGGGTGATGTCTTAATGCTGCTTTCCGGTATGCCTTCTTTACATCATTTGCAGCATCAGATTTTTTTATTCCACTGGAAAGCAGTAGTTAACTAAGAAAGTTAGAATACGCCACATTACAGAGCAGCAAGGATGGTACAGTCTTAGTTACTCCAGTAATATAAGAAGCAATAATTGGTTCATTAACTCAACCAAAACATCGTATTCTTTCTTTCACAGTGTCAGATTGATTATCATTTTCAGAAAGAAAGCTGTAACGCTTCCTTGCTTGCTTGGGAATTGCATCTCCCCAAGTCTGCATCTCATTTCTCTATGATCTATGCAGAGGAACCTGTGTCCATTTTTCACAATGCCAATCTACCTTTCATGACTTCTTTAATTCAAGCAATCTCTCTTCCATACTAACTTATGAGTTTGATAAAAAAACAGATTGCAAAACCTTGGACAAATTGTCAGGATGCTGCATACTTTGTTTTGAATCCATTGTTATTTGTTTTTACCCAATAAATTTTCATTAGTTCATATAAAGGAAGATTATTGAAGAAAATATGAACACTCCAAGATGCAATGCAATGCACAAGCATGGCCCGATCGCAAAAACTTAAATCAGCTCCATTTACAAACGGTAGACTTTTTATATTACATGAGTTGGTCGTTATTTCAATTTTTTGGACTAGCAAGTTGAACTACAAGGTCAGTCCCAACTTGACTCAATCAGATCATTTACTGCCATGCGCGAGAATACAACAAGAATGGCATCTGAACTTCCAGAGAAAAAGCACAAAAATGTAAAGCAACAGAAACTAAAGATTGTTTTCCCTGGTATTAATGCCTCCTGTGGCACATATCCCACAAAATTGAACTAAGTATGCTTCAGAAGCAGATTATAAAGTATAAGTCCACTCACAAGCAGGGTAGAATGTCATAACTTATGAGATGGTGAACACATTCACATGCATTAACACTTGGAACAAATAGCTTCTAAGGAAACAGAAATTTGGGCTCAGCACATGTACATAAAGATGGTTTACATTCTTGTTTGTTAGGTAGGAAGAATGCCAGGTTAAACAAAAACATGTGTATAGGAAAATCATCATCAGGAACTCATCCTCCTAAGAGAATGGACTCCCCTTCCATACTCCATAACACAGAGAACAAAATAATTAAAGCAGCTAAAAAAATTTTCTCAACCATCATAACGATGAAATAAGTGTTCACAGGAAAGTGATTGTAACAGTAAGATCGTCATAGTTTTAGAATAGCTGCATCAACTTTTATTTATTGGACAGCAGTTTTATAGCTGAAAATTAATTGTCAAAGCCAAATTGAATGATAACTTACAGGATAAAGTATAAATCCAACGGAATTCCTTTTTTTGCTTCCTCTTCCATCAAGGACAATCGATGTTGGGCTTGTTTTAATTCTTTTCTGATGCTAGCAGATCTATCAGGCTTGCCAAACTGACTGGACTTTTCTTGTGATTGACTCTCAAGAATGGAGATAAGTCTTTGGAGATCACTGGCTGCATGCCCGTAATCTCTGATCATCTCATGTAAAGTGGCTCTCCTAGAAATTGCCTGCCCAAAGAATAAAAGTCAAGAAAAAAATGCCAATAAAGAATTTTGGTATCAATACTTGCTTGCCACTAGGTTTAGAACATAGAAATTGTACAAGATTGATTTCAACTATAAAGCACAAGATGCCCCGAATTGAGAGTTTTAAGCGTTGCAAAAACATGTTGGGGAGAAAATGCACTTGATACACTGCAAACCATATCATAACATTTTAAAACTACAAGGAAATGCATCAAAAATGCTTTTTGCCCTAAACCAAAAATCAAAAACACTTATTCTGCATTTCTCTCACAACTTCCTCCTGCTCATCTCTCTGCAACAAATGCATCTGTATTTTGGTTTGCAGTTCTTCCGCATCATCTCCAAAGTATCCTAGTCAGGTTTTTGCTGGTCCAATTCCTTTGCATCACAGTCTCTAGCATCTATGTTATGGTTTATGCTCGCTCTCCCTCTCTCTCATCTCTCACTAATCAATTGACCAAATATCTAGTTATTTGGTCAACATGAGGTCTCCCCATCTGATTATCTGTTTCATGCAGGCACCCAAATCTTTGGCTCTCTGGTTTATTGCTCCCCAGCTCTTGCCATGTTGGTTATCTCTTTAACACTTTTAGGTATGATGTGTTATGTTTTGGGCTATTGAAAGTAGAATTGTAAAAAATAATTAAATTTTATATTTTAAAATATTTTAAACAGTAATTCGCCAGGTTTTGGAGCTAGCATTGGTCTTTCTTTGTTACAACATTCAAAGTAACTTCTTTTACACTTGCCCAGTAGTAAAGGGGAATCATTCTATAATGATACAAACATAAAATAAATTAAAGGGTAAACGACACAGAGCTCCCTTGTAGTTTTCAAAACTTTATAAAAACCTTAATCTTTAAAAAATTTTTAAAAAGCTCCTTATAATTTTCAATTTTCTAGAAAAGTCTGTTCTCTTAGACTTTGGTTAAAAAATAACGATGAAATACATGCGACATGAACATCACACATGGACCAATCAAAAACTACTTACATGATGATCTTTTAAACTTGAATCAAACTAATTAAACCCGACCCAAACTAATAATTTATTATAATTATCTTAAATTATTAATTTAAATCAAGTTTAAATGACTCAAGTCAAGTTTAAGAACTAAATTGGGTTACCATATAAGTGACATTTGATTATTTGCATATAATATTCATACCATGTGTGTTTCATTATTATTTTTTAACCAAAATCGAAGAGAAAATGTTTTTCTGGAAAACTAAAAATTAGGAGTTTCTTTCTAGAATTTTATAGATTATAGAATTTTCTAAAGATTCTTAAACTACAGGAGAGCTCCATGTCTTTTACCCTAAATCAAACATGCAACTTAAAACATAAAATTTTCCATTAGTAACTAACTTTACTGATGATTAGCAATCTTATCAATCAATGAGTTTTCCATCTAAAAATAAAGGTTTGGCTATCACTGGCAGAGACATATAATGTAATGACTGCACATCAATACTACGTACTTACAACTAGCACATCTACTAGGATAAAAGTTCAGCATGACAGAAATAGAGAGATGAAACCTTATTTGAAATCCATCGTCGAAATCATGTAATAGATTTAGCATAATAAACAAGTTGAATAAAATTTTTGACACTTCTGTGTGAAAATTGCTTATTGTCAAGGATTTTCTTTCTTTTTTCTTGATTTTCAACACAAGTAGTTAATTCATTCCTTCAACAAATTTTAAAGCCAATTTTACAAATCAAGTTTGTTAACTACTGTAAGATTAGCTCTTAGCTGTCCACAATATTAACTCCATGTTTTTAGCATTATATAATATACAGAAAATATGGTTTATAGGAGCTATTGATACTAGCACATTGGGTTTGAAATGTACTTGGAATTTATACCTTACAGTAATTTCCATCAAGGGCTATAGCTAAACTGCAATCCGCAATAGCATCGGTAATTTGATCCAAGGCTTGATAAGCTGCAGCACGATTGCAGAAGCATATTGCTGCAAAAGGGCGTGATTCAACATTGCTTGCTAATGCAGTACTATAATGATCCAGAGCTTCTGCATATCTTCCTGAACGAATGGCTTCATTGCCTGCATTCTACAATCAACAAGCACATTAATGTACACTGACGGAACTACTCAATTAGCCTTGAGCTTATGTGAAAGTAGAGGTAAAGGAGAAAAAGAAGTAGAAGAACACATATGATAGTTTATTGTGGGCCACTAAGATGCTGAGGCATGTTATTAATTTGATTTTGCCCATCTATTTATTATAGTATGGGAATAAGATGTTGTATAGCTTAAAAACATATCCATATCCACATATTAAACAAGAAATGTTAAATTAGCTTTGGTTGTACGTGAAAAGTAGATATAAAGGAGAAAAATATACACAACAGTTTAACTTGAACCACTAGTGTACTATAGTGTGTTGTTCATTTGATTTTATCCATCTATTTACAATAGGAGGGCAGACCAACATTGTATAATAAGGTTATTAAAAGATCTAAATAACACCTAAAAGTATAATATTATGAGATATACAAAATAGTCCTATATCAGATAAATAATAAGTTCCTAAATACTAAATCTCCATGATCTTTAACACAAACCCTCAAGCGAGTACATAGATAAGAGATTTGCCAAACAAGGATAAAGAAGGGAAAATAAAATAAAAGATAGAGAAAAGATAATGTAAGAATACAATAATGGTCCACTTAAATGGGCTATCGAAGGAAAAGATAGAATTGGGATAACAAAACTTTCAATAAGTTGCCAAAAGAAAGGACGAAAGTATGGCAATAGCAGTCTTTAACATGTTGCTAAAAGAAAAAAACTCCCAATGAACTGCCAGAAAGAAAGGCGGTAAAAAAGGAATCCACTAAAAGGTGAAGATATATTGACAATGAATGAAGAAATGGGGCATCTAAAACAAAATAAATAAAGAATAACACTTTGAGAATGAAACTTCAAACTTTGAAGAGGATAGGTTCTTATAACTAGAACTTGACTCTAAAATCATGTCAAATTAGTTTGATACTATGTGAAAGTATGTTGTGTGCCCGAGAAAAGGGACGATTAAAAGTGAAGTCCACCTCTTTTCCTTTGTTAGTGTTTCTTCCTTTCTTTGAAGAACCTATCTTGGTAGAAAAAAGGGATGCTATTACAGCGCTATTCCAAAACTACTACTATTATTAATTAAATTAATTAAGATGAATATTGCTTGCTTCCTATTGCATAATACCTACCTATATATAGGCAAAAGAAAGACAATGTCTGAAATCTCAAAAGGAAAACAAATTTCTACCTAAATTAGGACTCCTAATCAGGTAGTAATATTACCAAACCCAAAACAGAATAATATATAAAAATAGTTATTTCCTAAGCAAGCAGAATAATAAAAGACTTCCCAATTAAGAATCTTCAGCAGCCACTTTTGTTTTGTTGCTCCTACGATGGTAACTTCTTCCAACAAAAGCATCCACATCAAAGTAGATATAAACGAAAGAAGAGAAGGATATGAATATAAATAATGGTTTACCATAGTTCAAATCAGAAACCTTAATTCCATGAACATAAACACCATTATGGTACTGAATTGTGTGATTCATTTTGTGTAAACCATCTGTTTATAATGATAGGGTAATACCATATTACGTAATGAGAAATACAATATTACTAAACAATACTTCAACCATTATAGTATAGGATATACAAATTATTCCTACATATGATACATAATATAAACATATTTCTAACCAGATAATATACATAATATGTTTCAAATATCTTCAACAAGAACAATACAACCTATGGATTATGATGAAAAATATAATATATAGATTAAAACTGGAAAAATAAGACTAATAAAAAACTTACTTTATGACTTAAAAGATCACGGATGGTGACATGTAATGAAGTTGATTCCAGCAATTTACTTGCATATCTATAAAATTAAGCTTATCAGGAACCTTTTCAAAAAAAAAAAGTTAATGGAACAAATAATATGCAAAGTTAGATTGTAAGTATTTACTTGTCATTTATAGATCCCATTTGCTTCAACTTGTCAAGTAAAACCAGAGCTGCCTCAAGCCTTCCCAGACAGAAATGAGACTTTGATGTTAAGGTCCATCTCCACAGCTTTGCAAATGAGAAACTTTTATTTTCAGAATCACCAGTATTTCCAACCGGGTTATCAACACCCACTGATAGAAAATTCTTTTCAGCAGCACAAAGAGTCTCCTCACATATCTGAATCACCTCCTCATATCGCTGTAACTGCAGAGTGACACGCAAAAAAGGAGTCCATGCTAAGACCAAAATTTGTAGGCATGCAAATATAACTAGCACAGCAGTGATTTTAGCTGCTTTCTAACATAACAATCTGAAAATGAAATAAGGAAAGTATAGAAACACTGCATTGAAAGAACACAAACCATGAACATAAACTCTGCTTTCATTTCCAGTAATTTTTCTGAGTATGGGCTAATTGACAAAGCTTCAGCAATTATATCTAAACCATTAAGTGCTGCATCAGATGTCTTCTGTTCCAAAAATTCTACACAACGATCCAGGCAGCCAACAACTTTCTGCACGTCAGCTAACATAAACTAGATTAGAACTGAAACTATGGATGCATTACTCTTCTTTATCTCTCTCTCTCTCTCTTGTACACAAATGTTCAGGTGAAGAGGCAGGTATACTTATAGATGAAGATGAAAAAGAAACTCATAAAAACAACATGACAAAGACAAGATTGCACATAAAACACTAGTGAACTTCAGCATATAAATATTTAGTGTGATGCAGGATGAATAGAAAAGTTCCATCACAATGTTCATTTCTATCACTCACATGCCATGGGAAAAAATGTTGCAAGAAAAAACAGGCATCATTATTTCAAAAAGGAATGGAAATACTCTATTCTTGATAGTTCCTAGTTTAAGATATTTTGTAGTTACCTCTAGACCCATTTAATGTGACAAATAGCTTGGTTCTATGTCAACTAAAGATGACCGGTCAGCAGCACATACAAGAGCAAACCATTTGGTACCTGAGCTCTTTGGAGGCCTGTAGCGGCTTCTACAGTGAGTCGTCTATCCAAACACACACCAGCTCCACAATCCAAGCATATATTGAAATAATGCATTGCCTTTTCAATTTCACCAAGCACAAGATGACAACTGATACAGAAAAAAAGGATAAAGGTCCTTAGAAGTTCAAATATGTCTCATTCTTCAAAGTAGTGCACATAAGGACCCATGCATGTGCGACCTGAATCTGCACTATAGTCAAGGGTTGTTATCTGTCAAATGCAGGCGAAGGTGATTAGACCATTTTCCTTGTGTAATTTTAAGCCTCCCCAAATCCAGCAATCTACTATTCATGTTTATATTGTTCTCTCCAAGGAGCCAAATCAAGTGCTAAAGATATAAACCACTCTTTTAATAAAGTTGGTAGGTACGCATGGAAATGAGCCAAAGTGGTAAATAGAAGATAAGAAAATATTTTTCATATTTTAGAAAATGGAAGATAAGATGCATAGGCTACATGATGGAGGTTCCTAATCTTAAAATGAAGCTAATGAGAAAATCCTTTTGAATTTTGCCAATGCACCAATCCATCAATGATGTTTAAAGTTGGCAAAAAATCCCCTAGAATTATAGGAACATAATCTCTTAGAAATAGTGTTTCATTGCTAGGAAGATTTTGGGAGGTTGCTTAACAGTCCAAGGGCAATATTGTGTACTTGGCAAATTCTGGTAGGTACGAATCTAAAACTCCCATTATCAACACAAGCAAATAATATTTTGTTTATCCATCTACTCACATGAATAATTTGTTAAAAATCAGTCCAAAAGAATCATATATGAATTTTCCTTGCACAATTATAGCTATGTTAATGATAAGATCCAATTAGCTAAAACAAAGACCTTACTTGGCAGCTCTAATTTGAACTTTAAGGAAGTTGGGATCTAAAGCAGCAGCCATCATACAATCTGCTAAGGCTTCCCTAATGTTTCCAAGAGACATACGTGCTGCTGCACGATTGCTATAGCAAATAACAAGTGGCCTGAGGCAGCAACCCGATGTCTTGGTAGGTGGAACAACATTTATCCCATGTGTATAGAGCTCCTCAGCTTTTAATAGATCCCCTTCTTTATAAGCCCGATTGCCCCTGATAACATTGAAATGAAATTGTCCATATATAAGAAAATCATGCTGCTAAAGAGAAACACATAATCAACAGAAACAAAATAATCATATTTCTGGTAGAGGAATCAATCATAGACAAACCAGAAAACAATGAAGTTTATATTTATATGAAAAGAGGCACCTGAGTCGCCAAGTCTCACATGCTTCCAAAAATGCAACAGCACCTGAGGGAAAACCTTTCCTCGTCTGTTCATTTGTTTCAAATGTATTGCCGACTTTCTTTTCCGAAGTAGATGCCTCTCCTCCTTGAACCTGCACAGTGTTAAAAATTAACAATGTTGACATAGGTGAAAATAGAATAAGACACAACCAACCTTAGCATTTAATTCTGGCATTATAACAAATGGCTCATTAGGGACTTTTCTTCTAGTTTTCTTTTTGGGCAGACGCCTGGAGAAGTTACTAAGTTCTGAGGATGAGGCAGAAAAAGAAAATTTTCTGCCATCTATGCCTTCCAAACCTGAAGCAAAAGAAAACTGCAATCCATCACTGCTTGCAGGGTTAAAATCTTTTTTATCTTCGGTTGAAGCAGCACAATCACCATCATTGTTGCAGACCTGCTTACTGTTAAAATCAAGGAAAGCTGTTCCAGCTCCGAAAACGCTTGAGGAATGATCAATAACAACTGATCTGTCAGACAGGCAATTATGGCTCTCGTTTCTTAAAATATCTGATTTGTCCTTGTTTTCATTAATATCAGTTTTTTGATCTTGCAGTCCAGAAACCACTGTTGGAGAATAGACAGAGTGGCCATTATTGTTATCTAGTTGAGTGGAACAAACTGATGCTTGCATCAGCAATTCCTCAGCTGAAGTAGTTTCCTCATATGGAGAAAAATCCATAGGCGAGTAACATTCTGTATATTTTTCTCTCTCCTGATTACCATCTTCACCTTGAGCGGGATCTATCTTTGACTGTTCCTTGTTGACAAAAAATTGCTTCACTTTTTGGCTCCTTATCTTTAACATTTTCCCCCTTTTCGAGCTTCCCTTCACATTCATTCCTTCCTTTCTATTTAATTCAGGAAATAGACTTTCTTTTAAACAAGAAAAATCCCACTTGGGAGCTTTGAAGTCTCTCAGTGGCAACTCTAACCTATCTGGAGAATTTAGAGAACTTTTCTCATGAATTCCATTCACAACCACACCCATAGTAGGTGCTTCAGAAATTCCAATGTGGGATTCGAAACCTATTTTCATTGACGGCGTTAACGATGCAGCCGCATTGACATCATTCACCTGTAACTGAGGTAACTGGCTATCAATAAAACTTCCATTAAGCACTGCATGAGAAGTAAATGACTCTGAATTGGAAATCCCAACAGCAGCAGTAGCTGTATTACAACTTTTGTTACTTTCTATTGAACCAAAGTCAACAGGCTCCCTTACAATATCACCATGAATTTCTGGATTCCATTTGTAAGTTTGATTAGAGGAAGATTTCTTTCTTTCGGATCTATTGACATCATTTATCTCATCAATATTTAGCTTACTCATCCCATCACCAAGATCATGTATAGGGTTTAGGGTAAAGGCACCGGGCATGCCAGTAGTAGCTTCAAAGGATGAAAAGTTGAACTTATGTTTGAAGTTACCATCTTGATCCTTTGATATGCTGTTGTAATTTTCACATGATTCAGTACATGACTTCACATCACCCCAGCATTCGCTAAAATTGAAAGTTTTCATATCACTACTACCAAATACGAACATAGGATTATTCAAAATTCCATTGTTTGAAGATTTAACAGAAGTAATTTTTACTTCATTGGTATTTCGTTCAATCTCTCCTGTATCATCAGACAAGCTTTTTGGGCTCTTATCGAAATTTATTTTGTCCTCATTTGAATTAGAAATCGACTTAAACCCGCTAGCACCAAACACAAAACCTGAACCAGTAACCTTACCGTTTGTGGTGGAACCATTTTGGTTAGCACCGAACACAAATTCAACAGTGGCAGATTCTCTCTTCGCCATGTTACAACTATAACAACCCATATTCGGATTCAAGTTCAACATAAAGCTGCTCCTATCAATACCAGACTCAAATCCAACACCAGTGTCGTGAACAAATTCAAGTTTGGTTCCTGAATTCACATTCGTTAAATCAGAGCGATTAGCAAAAGAACCCACATCATCGAGCTTATCATGGGAAATATCATCTGTACTGAATTGCCCCTGTTTTCCGGTAAACACAAAACCATCATTATCAGATTTCGAAGATTCTACTGTCGAACCAAATTGTCCAACTAGCACAGCAAATTTCTCAGAAGAATTCAAATTAACAGCAGTATTCACTCCACCATCAGCACTAAATCCAAAATTCAAATTTGAAAATTCAGCTTCACTAGACACGCACTGTTCTAGAAACCCATTAGAAACCCTAGCAAAATCAAGATAATTCTCACAAGCCGATTGACATGTGTTGAAACCCTCATTAGACCTGCCGCGCAACTTCTTTCTCAACTTGACCAACCTCGGCCGAGACTTATTTGCAGGCCTAGTTCGTGGAGGGCTAGCAGTTTGAGGTTGGAAAATTTCAGATGGGTTTCCGAAAACCTTATCAGATTTTACATTATGTTGTTGGCGAAATGATTGAGAGAAGTTGGGTATAGTGGTATTGATAGATGGGGTTTCAGAGGTTGAATGATACCGGGAATCCACTGCCGGCGGCGACATAAATGGGTGGTGGGTTGACGTTATGTAAGGAAGATGCGACACCCACAACAAACACGTAGAAATGGAGAGTGAGGAGCCAAGTTTAAAAACAAAGGTTTTTGTACAATTTTGCCCCCTTTCCCTACTTCTATTACTATATATAATATATTGTCATTTTTTCTTTTTCCTTTTTCCTTTTTTTTAGAGACCTAAAAAATAATGGAAATTTATGCATAAGCATTAAAATATTTTCATGTGGCCCTTTTTAAACAGACAATAGTAAAATGACAAACATATCCCATCTTAACCTAAGAATCTAAACATAAAAAAATAAGAATAGAAAGTGAGAATATGAATAAGAATGAAAAACGTGAGAATCTCAACAAGAATGAAATTACTAATTATATGTGTTTGTATATTATTAAATAAAATTAATAGTTACGTTAATATTTAGCATATTATATTATTAAAAATAATAATGAAAATTTTTTACTCATATTTAGTTATTATATATTTTATTTTTACATAATTAATTTAAATATTTTATATTTTATAAATAATTAATCAAATAAACTTCAACAATTTATAAAATTATTAATTTTTAAATAATTATAAATGATTTTTATTATAAGAATAAAAGTATCAATGAAACAAAATATAATAATTATTAAAGAAATTAATATAAAAGATCTAATTTTAATAATAATATTCTAACATTTTGATGATAACTTCGATATTATCTTATTCTTCATTTTTATTCCAACTTATACTCACACCCCTTTAAGAATAAAAGTCTATAATTGTTTATGATCCATTCCAATTTTGTCATTTCATATATTATCTACTACCTGTAACTAAATAACTAAAGGTTAGGGAAAAAATATTGCATTTGCATTCTTCCCACCTCTTTATTACTGATTATCAAAAAATACCTAAAATTTTATTCAAAGCATATCATGGTAATTGGTTTTATAGGTCTAAGCATAAACCATGCAACTCGCTTGCCTTGAATTTAATTAGTTTAAAATTTTGAAAATAAGTAATATTTTAAGAAAATATTTTATTTTTAAATTAGAGAAACTATATTTGATTGGATTCATTGTTATAGTTGACCTAACTAAAAAATTAAATCAAATTAACATCTTTAACTTCATCTTGTTTTATCTTTTTTGTATTACTAATTTGATATTGTTATTTAATCTTTCAAATAAATTATTTTTATTAAAAATAATCTAAGTACTTAAAATAACATTGCCCAAAAGAATATAGCATTTCAAATAATTACTTAAATTATTTATTTTTCTTCAATTAATTATTATTATTCTTTCTTTCTTTATGATAAAAGTATAAAATTTTATATATTTTTGTTTAGTTAACTAGTTTTGTTATCAATGATAAAAGAGTCCTTATTTTAGAGAATATTAAGTATTAAATTATTTACTTTGTAATATTACAATCTTATTTATTAGTCATATTGAATAGCATTTATAAGTCAAAATAAAATCAACTAATAATACAAAGCACTTTCCCATTCTTTTTCTAAAGAGCCTAGGGGTAGTAAGATAGACTCTGGGTGGTAGAATGAAGATGTAAAAGAAAAGGTTAAGATCAAGAGGGGTGCCTATAAAACTCTATTAAATAGTATCATACAGGTAGAGATAGTAGTTAATAGCGGAAATTACGAACTAGCCAAAAAAGAGGTGAAGAAGATAATCTCATAAGCTAAAAGAAGAGTTTACAAGTGAAAGTAAAGATGCAGAAAAAGATAGTTTTAAGTTGGCAACAGTTAGGGAAAATAAAGCCAGAGACTTAGATTACGTTTGTTGTATAAAAGATAAAGCAGGACGGGTGCTCATGGCTGAAAATTACATGAAGAGATGATGATAGAGGTATTTCTATAGCATTTTTAATAAAGGCGTAGAGGATAACATCTCTTTAGGTGATCTCAGTACATCTGAGAGGTATCGTAACTTTACTTATTAGCGATAGATTACAAAGGAAGAATTTAAAAGAGCTTTGAAGAAGATAAAGAGTTTAAGGGCAGTAGAGTCTGATAAGATACCCATAAAGATGTGAAAGAGCCTAAGCGAAGAGAGTTTACTTAGTTAGCCATGGTTTTTAATGTGATCCTTAAGTTTGCAAAAATGTCGGATGAGTGGAGACTTAGTATGTTAATTCTTATATACAAGAATATAAAAGGCATCTAAAGTTGTAACAACTATAGAGGCATCAAAGTACTTGGTCACATTATGAAGTTATGGGAGAAAGTGATTGGGAAGAGAGTGAGAAAGGATGCTCCTATCTCAAAAAACCAATTTGGCTTCTTGTTAAAAAGGTCCACGACAAATGCTTTACATCTTCTTAGAATATTAATGGAATATTACATGGAAAGACATCGTAACTTACCCACGGTTTTTATTAATTTAAAGAAGGTGTATGATAAGGTACCTAGGAAAATTATGTTGAGGTGTTTAGAAGTTAAGGGAATTCCTATTAACTATATACGGTTTATTAGGGATATGTATAAAGGTATAAAAACAAGAGTAAGGATGATAGGAGGAGATACAAAGCATTTTTCTATCGATATCGAGCTACACTAAGGCTCTTTATTGAACCTCATTTTGTTTGCAGTAATGATGGATGGGCTCACCAAGAATATTCAAGGAGATGTACCTTGATGTATATTGTTTACTGATAATATGATTTTTGAAAGTTAAAGTTTTCATTGATTAAAAGTCATTACTTGTAGAATACAAAAGGATAAGGATAATCTAAAAAGACTGCATCACAAAGAGTTGTGGTTCCTAGTAAATGTCTACTTCTTAATATCTATGGGTACTTATGAGACCACATAAACTAGTATTACTCCAATCCTCATCTTCTCTTTATACTACTTGACAGATTTGCGGTTATTCCTCTTGCTAACATGGCCAATCCATAATGGAGGAAAATGTCCTGAAAAACCATTTTTTTACTTCGGCTTTGTTGTCTACAAATTCTGCAATTCTGCTATTCCAGATGTAGTACACCAAAGCTGCCCAACTTAACTTAATTGCTTTAAGATTATTGCATTAGGCACTCTAAGGTTTCCCAACCAAGTAATAGTTTTACTCTAGTAGTCCACTAGTTTGTCCTAGTTGAGAATAATTTGCATCTGATCCCAGAATTGCCTAGTGTATCTGTATCTAATTATAAGATGCTCCAGATTTTCCATTTTTGTACTATATAATGTTAATGGAGAACTTGATCTTGTCCCTTATAAGCAACCCTCCCTTAATTCCCATCTATAAGATAAATGAATGAGATGGATGGATGTCACTATCCTATACTAAATCTGTCCACTCCAGTCTTATGTTCTACGGAATTTGCAAAAGTGTTTTGCATGCTTTTGTGCTGAATCTCTTTGATTTAATAGCTAGCCACTGAATTTTGTTTGCTGATGACATTGTTTTAATGGATAAGAAAAAATAGGATGTCAATGTGAAGCTAGAACTTTATAGGAATACGTTAGAGTCGAAGGACATTAAATTAATCAAAACTAAGATAAAGTGTAACTTTTCAATCCATAAGATGGTTTCCAATGGAAAATTAAGAGAGACAAGACTTACGTAGTTCGGATACGTTAAAAGGAGACACACTGATATTCCAGTGAGAACATATGAAAAGATTGTACTTAAAGACTATAAAAGGAAAAAAGGAAGGCCTAAGAAGAACTAGGGTGAAGTGATCAATACTAATATGGCTCTGTTGGAACTTACTAAAGACATGGTCCTCAATTAAAAACTTTGGCATACTAGAATACAAATAAAGCATCTCACATAGAGAGATCTTTCTAGTTCTCATAGATCTTTTAAACATTTTCCTTCGAGTCTAATATCTTGTATTTAGCTTAAACATTAAATATTTATTACTTCCCCTTTAGTTTTTTAGCCTAAACATTTCTCACTTAGATTAAATATTTTCTTATAATGAATTGTTTGATTTATTTATTTGTCTTCTTTCTTGTTTGTGTATTTATTTGCTTATTTTATCTTTTATCTTTCATTTTTATCTTATTATATATTTATTGTCTTATTTATTTTATTATTTATCTTTATATTTTATTTTTATATGTTTATTATTATCTTTTATGTCTTTTTTATTTTATTTTATTTTTAATTATAAATATTTTATTATTTTAATA
>JANIIA010000005.1:50024136-50044653 GCA_027478495.1 Erythroxylum alaternifolium
TAAAATTAAAGCCTAATCACAACAAAATAATAAAATTAATCCCAAACATATTGAAGAAGAAATCGGGGTCCAACAATACAAGACTACATATAAGACTCTAATAGGGATGTCACCATTCAAACTTGATTTTGGGAAGCCATGCCACCTTCTAATAGAGCTACAACATAAGGATTATTGGGCAAATAAGAAGTGTAAGATGGATTTAGGAGCTGTTGATGCCCATAGAGAATTACAGTTGCAAAAGTTCGAAGAGTTGTGATATGAAGCATTCGAAAATGCCCAGATTTATAAGGAGAAGACTAAGGCATTTCATATTCGCAACATCCCTAGGAAGACATTTATGGTGGGCCAGAAAATACTTTTATATCGTTCATGCTTTAAACTTTTTCTAGGTAAGTTATGCTCCCGATGGATAGGTCCCTTTGAGGTTACCCAGGTTTATCCCCATGGAGCAGTGGAGATCAAAAGTGCCAAGATGGGGAAAGAATTTAAAGTCAATGTACATCGTCTCAAGCCTTACTTTGAAGGATTTCATATTCACAACATGGAGATGATGGAGCTTGAAGCTGCAATATACAATGGTTAATATCAACAGGGGTTGAGCTTGTGACCTTAACTAAGTGCTTGTTGGGAGGCACCCTAACCTTATCCCTTCATTTGAGTTCTTTGTTGTTTCATTTTGCTTTCATTTGAGTTTCTTATTTTCTTTTTGTCTGTTTTGTTTCTAATAATGCGAGACTAGAGATGTGAATTCTGTTTTCAAGTCATTGAGCCCTCTTTGATCGAGGGGAGTCCTTCTATTCTCATCCCCTTGTGTTTTTATCGATTTTAGGACATTTGGGACAATGTCCCATTTAAGTGTTGGGGTGGGAATAGTTTAAATGTTTTTGCATTTTTGCACTATAGTAGTTGGATTGAGAATTGAGCTATGTGCTTGAATTTGAATTAGGCAGCTTGAGTTAAAGGTTAATCATTTGGATTGATTGAAATAGTTAGATGCATAAACTCAGTCAATAATTTGATACTTGACTGATTAGGTAATGTATGAAATTTTGATGGATATTCATATAAGAGCATGTGAGGTTTTGAGCCTATATGACTGCATTTCATAGTCATTCTACTTCTTTGTTTTGTGTGATGCTCCCCTAGGTAGATTACCTTCAACACTTGCATTGAACCGGTTTGAAATTACGAGATGCATGCTTTAAGGAAATGATTAAGGCATTCTTTGTTTTTAACCCTTAGCTTAAATAACCTACCAACTTATTTTTCCCTTGCCAACTCCTTTGAGCCTTTAACCTTGTTTATTTTTAAATTAATCACCTTAGATTGAAACCTAAAAAACCATGAGCCTTACCTTGTCACAAGTTTAATGAAGTAATGAGTGAGCATTTGATATATATGATTTAGGGACTTTTGATTTGTATTCAATTCTGAGTTGTTTTGAGAGGCACTTTTACCAATGACTTATTGAATTGTGCTGCTATTATTTCCTTATTATTCTAATGTTAGTTAAAAGAAGAAAAAGAAGAAAAAAGAGAAAAAAGAAGAAAAGAATATTTGTATTTGGTGTTATTGATTAACGACGTCTTTGTTTCTACTATTAAAGGAAACGTAGTAGCATTAGTTAGTGATGAGTGGTTGTAGTTTTTGGTGTATATGCATATCTCAGAATTTGTGTTTGGTTATCCCTTCTTACTTAGCACTTTGTTAATACTTGGGAGTTACCCTTTGACCTTTTTGCCTTACCTTAACCTAACCCATTACAAGCTGGCAGTGGTAGAGGTCCAATATCTGGGCAGATGCCTAACTGTAAACACTGTGGAAAAAAAATATAATGGTGAATGTTGGAGGTTGTCAAGAGCTTGTTTTCATTATGGCTTTTTCCAGCATCAGATCAGAGACTATCCTGCAATCTTCAAGGTACAATCTGGAGTGAGAGGATAACAATGACCGAGACAACTGTTCAACAGAGTAGAGCTAGTGGATCAGGATAGAGAGGCAGAGGTAGAGGTAGAATAAGTTCAGCTGGTCCTACTGTCAGGACTAAGGTGCGGAGTAATCAGCAGCAGTCTCGGACTAGAATTTATGCCATTATGAGATAGGAGGCACAGAACTCCCCAGATGTTATAGCAGGTGTGTTAAATGTCTTTCAATTTGAAGCATTTGCATTATTAGATCCAGGATCTATGCATTCATTTATCACACCGCATCTTACATCTAAACTACATTGTGATAGAGAAATGTTAAAATATGGCTTAGAAGTGAGTACATCAGTAGGTAGTACTACAGTGATAAGAGAAGTGTGTAAAGAGTGTATTGTTGGGGTTGATCAGAAGGAGTTAAAAGCTGATTTGATAATATTGTAGTTAAGAGAGACAGACCTCATCTTAGTTATGGATTGGTTTGCTGCTCATAGGGTTGTGATGAACTGCTATACTAAGGAGGTGATCATTGAATCTCCTGATCAGTTGAGAATAAAATTTTGAGGTGTTAGTCAAGCAATGCCAGCCAGACTGATTTCATTATTGAGTGCTATAAGATTGATTTGAGGTGGATATGAGGCTTACCTGGCCTATGTAGTTGATACTCGTACTAAGCAGACAATACAAGATATTCTTATTGTTAGGGATTTCCTAGATGCATTTTCCACTGAATTATCTAGTTTACCCCCAGATAGGGAGACAGAGTTCCCTGTTGACTTAGTTCCAGGTACTACTCTTATATCTTTCCCTCAATATAGGATGACACCTGTAGAACTTAAGGAACTTAAGGCTCAGCGACAGGAGTTATTAGCTAAGGGTTTCATTAGACCCAGTGTGTCACCTTGGGAAGCTCCAATTTTGTTTATGAAGAAGAAAGATAGGACTTTGAGGTTATACATTGATCATAGGCAGTTGAATCGGGTGACAATGAAGAACAAGTATCCATTGCCAAAAATTGATGTTTTACTTGATCAGTTACAAGGAGCTCAGATGTTCGCTAAACTAGATTTGGGATCAGGGTACTATCAGTTGAAGATAGCAGAAGCTGATGTACCGAAGAGTGCATTTAGAACTATATATGGGAACTTTGAGTTTATGGTCATGCCTTTTGGGTTGACAAATGCTCCAACTACTTTTATGGCATTGATGAATAAGGTATTTAAACCTTATTTAGATCATTTTGTTATTGTATTCATAGATGATATTTTGGTGCATTCGAAGAGTAGAGAGGAACATTATGAACATCTGAGGTTAATAAGAGAGAAACAATTGTATGCCAAGTTTAGTAAGTATGAATTTTGGCTTAATCAAATGGTATTCTTGAGTCATATAGTATCTAGACAAAGCATATAGGGTAAACTAAAAGAAAGTTGAAGTGGTAATGAAGTGGGAAGCTCTGAGAAATGTGTTTAAGACATAGAGTTTCTTTGGACTAGCAGGTTATTACTGGAGGTTTGTGGAAGGGTTTTCATTGATCTCATCCCCTTTGACAAAGCTTCTAAGGAAGGATGTACCTTTTATATGGGTTGATAAATGTTAAATGAGTTTTGAGGAATTAAAACACAACCTAGCAGGTAAGGCATATGGCATGACACGATTAACTACAACACTAGTGTTAGCTATTCTATTTGGATCTAGATGTTATGTTATGTATAGGGATGCTTCACACCAGGGATTAGGATGTGTACTGATGCAGTATTGTCTCATGAGTTCAATTACCCAGTACATGATTTAGAGCTTGCTGTAGTGGTATTTGCTTTAAAAATTTGGAGACATTATTTATATGGCAAAATATTTCAAATATATAGAGATCATAAAAGTTTGAGATATTTGTTGAGTCAGAAGGAGTTGAATATGAGACAAAGGCAATGGATTGAATTGCTCAAAGAATATGATTGCATAATTGAGTATTATGTTGGTATAGCTAATGTGGTAGCTGATTCAATAAGCAGGAAATCTAATAGCAGTGTAGCATAAATGCAGACATCGAGGTTACCAAACCTAGTGCAACTAAGAGCATTGAATGTGAGCTGAAATTAGGGCAGGATGAATTATTGATAGCTACAATGAAGCTTAGATTGATGTTACATGAAAGGATTAGAAAAGCCAAAGTAAGGATCCAAAATTAGCAAAGCTTATTGAGAATTTGAAACAGAATTCAAATTTTTGAGTTCGAATTAAGACATGGTACATTGTAGTTGAAACAGAGATTATGTGTACCTGATGTAGATGAACTGAGGAAAGAGATTCTAGAGGAAGCACGTATAGCAACCTATACTACACATCCTGGTATTACCAAGATGTACAATACTCTGAAACAACATTTCTAATAGCCAGGGGTAAAGAAGCAAGTGGTTGAATATGTGGCTAAATGTTTAACTTGCCAATAAATAAAGGTAAAACATCAGGCGCCAGTTAGGTAGTTACAGTCATTACCTATTCCGGAGTGGAAATGGGAGAGGATTACTATGGATTTCATTATAGGTTTTCTAAGGACTCTGAGGCAACATGATTACATATGGATCATTTTTGATATATTAATGAAGTTGGACCATTTCTTGCCTATGAGGGAGAACAATACACTAGATAAGTTAGCTCAGAGGTATGTGAATGAAGTAGTGAGATTAAATCGAGTCCCAGTGTCTATTGTATTAGACCAAGACCCTAAATTTACCTCAAGATTTTAGGGTACTTTACAGATAGCTTTGGGTACAAAGTTGAACTTTAGTATAACATGTCATCCTCAAACAGACGGATAGAGTGAGAGAACAATTAAGGCTGTTGAGGATATACTCAGAGCATGTGTTTTGGAGTTTCGAGAGCATATTATCAATATTTAGCTTTAATTGAATTTCATATAATAATCATTATCACAACAGTATTGGTATGGCACCGTATAAGGCATTGTACGAAAAAAAAGTGTTGTTCGCCTTTGTATTGGGATGAAAATGGGCTAAGGATTGTTAAAGGCCAAGAACCAATTCAAGATACTATTGAGAAAGTGAAATTGATCCAAAGTAGAATTAAAGAGGCTCAAGATAGACAGAAGAGTTAAATGGATCAACACTGTAGAGATATGGAGTACTGAATAAGAGATAAAGTGTTTCTAAGGGTATCACCTTGGTGAGTTATGCTAAGATTTCATAAAAAGGGTAAACTAAGCTCTAGATACATTGGTCCATATGAGATTATTAAGAGAATGGGACCGTTGGCTTATAAGTTAGCCTTACCAATAGAGATGTCTCAGATTCACAATGTGTTTCATGTTAGTTTGTTTAGGAGATATCGGTTTGATTTGACATATGTGTTACTGGTTCAGGAGATTGAATTGTAACTAATTTGAGTTATATTGAGGAACCGATTAAGATAGTGAGTTATCATAATAAGAAATTGAGAAACTGAGTGATCCCATTGGTGAAAGTCCTTTAGAGGAATCATTCGAGTGAAGAAGCTATATAGGAAACGGAGGAGAACATGAGGAAACAATATCCCCACTTATTTGATCAATCAGGTAAGAATTTTGAGGACGAAATTTCTTAAGGGGGAGAATTTTAATATCTCGTTTTCCTTGCTAAGGGTTAGGACATAGGGTCTTAGACCACTGTATCTGAGAAATAGCATAGAGAATAAGTGAAATGCATTGCATTCATATGCATAACATTAGCACACACATGAAAAATATTTTCGTACACGTTACAAAGATTACTTATACACCCAATTGACATATTCCAGGGTATAAAAGATTTAAATTGGTTATGATGTGAAGCGTGAATTATTATATCTTAAATTTTGACTTGGTGGATTTTAATTAGTAATTGGGATTTATTTGTTATAATTGAGAAATTTATGAAATTATGAGTATTTTTGGATTAAGAAAAATTCCAAGTGGTAAGACAAATTTATATATGTTAGTAGAAATAATTGACATAGGGTAGTAGAAATAAATGAAACGCGGCATTTGGATTAAATTGAGAAGTGGCATAGATAATTGGGCAACAAATGGCTTGGAAATTGAGAGACAAATAAACTAGTTATTAAGAGGCAAATAGGAACTATAGGAAGAATACATGTGGCAAGTGACAAATGTCACAACACTTGCCACACATCTTCTTCACGACACACCCATAAAAAAAACTACCTTTTATTTGACTTTCATTTTCTTACTTTTGCTAAATGCTTTCATCTTCATTTTCTTCTCTCCATTTACGACCTTCTCACCAACCTTCACCATCTTGAGTTTTGCTAACATCTTACAAAAGCCACTCCAACAAAATTTTGTTGTCTCCTGAAAGACATAACTGTACGCAACGAAACGTTGAATGCTGGACTTAGATTTAATGAAAATGTGTAAATGACTGTGTGAAATGAATGAAAGTTGTTAATTGCATATAATGTGAATTAATGCATCTTATTATATTGAAATTCATGATTAGATAAAGAAAGTTGTGACCAGAGTGGCTAGTGAAAAAGAGCTTAAAGCTCAGAAATGTGTATAAAGAGCCAAAGGCTCAGTATTAAAATGAGCCAGTTATCTATAACAGGTACGAGATAGCTATTAATAAGCCCGATATCTGCAATGAAATACAGGATATTTAAAAAGGTGCTCGGTCACAACAAAGTAACAATGAAAGTGAGTCACATGTGCATTTGTAGTTGTACATATGTTCTCGAATGTCCTTAGGATGTTCGAGTTTACGCTTCATGGAAGTGGGGTATTACATGATCACCCTCAAATGAGTGGAGAGGTTGAGGTGTCCAACCGAAACATCAAGTCCATCTTAGGGAAGACAGTGAATCTTAGTAGAAAGGATTGGAGTTTACACCTCGACGACGCCTTATGAACATATAGGACTACATACAAGACTCCAATAGGGATGCCATCATTAAGACTTATTTTTGGGAAGGCATGCCACCTTCCAGTGGAGCTACAACATAAGGCTTATTGGGCATTCAAGAAGTGTAACATAGAGTTAGAAGCTATTGGTGCCAATAGACAATTACGGTTGCAAGAGCTTGAAAAGTTGTAATATGAAGCATTTGAGAATGCCCAGATTTATAAGGAGAAGACTAAGGCATTCCATGATTGCAACATCTCTAAGAAGACATTTGTGGTGGGATAGAAAATACTTTTATATCGTTCAAGCCTGAAACTCCTTCTAGGTAAGTTATGCTCTTAATGGATAGGTCCCTTTGAGGTTACCCAGGTATATCCTATGGAACAGTGGGGATAATAAATGCCAAGACGGGGAAAGAGTTTAAAGTCAATGGACATCGTCTCAAGCCTTACTTTAAATGATTTCAGATTCACAACATGGAGGTGATGGGACTTAATGCTCCAACAATACATTGTTTAATATTAGTTGACAGGGGTCAAGCTTGTGACCTTAACCAAGTGCTTGTTGGGAGGTACCCCAACCTTATCCCTTCATTTTAGTTCTTTGCTATTTCAATTTGCTTTCAACTGAGTTCCTTATTTTCTTTTTAACTGTTTTTTTTTAGGAATGCAAAAATAGAGTTGTGAATTCTGCTTTCAAGTTATTGAGCCTTCTTTTAAGCAAAGGAGTCCTTTTGTTCTCATCCCCTTATGTTTTTACTGATTTTAGGACATTGGGGACAATGTCCCATTTAAGTGTGGGGTGGGGACACTTTATTTTTTTTTGCATTTTTGCACTTGAACTGGGATATGTTGAACCATGCCATTGTGTCATAGTAGTTAGATTGAGAATTGAGTTGTGTTCTTGAATTTGAATCAGGCAGCTCGAGTGGAAGGTGAATCATATGGATTGATTAAAGTAGTTAGTTGCGTAAACTCAGTCAATAATTTGATATTTGAGTGATTAGGTAGTGTTGGACCCCGGAGCTCAATATCGGATATGGGGTTAATAAAGCTTGAGCGTGGAGGGAGGTTTAGAATTTTGACAATTGAAAGAAGAATCCTTCGGAAGCAAAGGCAGGCTTCGCCGTGGCGAACATATACAAGTAAATCAGCTTCGTTGCAGTGAACATATGTGAGTAAACCTCACTAACCCTTCGGGTGAATTACGCTGGGGAGACAAGTATAACTTCATTGTGGTGAAGTCGCCACGAGAAAAGCAGAATTTCCTTCGGGTGAATTACGCCACGGCGACTCTTGGGTTTGGCATGGCGAAAAACACTATGACAGAACCCATAACCAAAACTACTTATCTTACTAAAATGCAAATTTAAAATCCCTCAGCTACATTCATCAATTTAACCTAAAAATAAAATGGATAAGAACATAACCACGAACAATTTCTCAAAATCTTAATCTCATTTCCATAATTGAATACTTTGCAAAAACATGAAAAATCATGGACAAAACCAAACATATATTTCATTAATATCAAAAGTAAGAGTTTTTACAAAGGTTTAATGGCATTTCAAGCCACAATACATCATTTACTTCATAATCCAAAATTACAAAAGATACTTGAAATGCAGCTACCTTAAATTCCCAAAACCTAACTCAAAATTCAAAAATATGCAAATTCGGAGTGATGTTGTAACCCTTGACTACTTGTTCACTTGCTCCTCACCTGAAGATGGGACGGAATTAGGAGGGGTGAGCTTAAAGCTCGTGGGTAACAATTTTAAAACCAGTCACAAGCAAAACCATTGAAAATAATTTACATTGAATCATAAGTACATATTTGTCAAATTTTCGTCATGCAATACAATTCGCAAATCATAAACACGTAGGCACATCAAATGGTTTGGGTGGATCCAAAACAGAGCATACTACACATGTCCCATAAGTGTCCTGTGTAGCCATGAATAGAACGTACTATCGCAATCCCACTTAATGGTCTTGCGTAGCCGTGAGCGTATGGGAGTCCATAAAGAAGCTCTATGCCACTAGGGGGCAGGCGGGAGAAGCCTTTTGTCAAAGTACACTTGACTTAACGTAGGGGACCACCATAAACCCACATAACATGTATTTCATAGCTTGCAAACCTGTTGCCCAAAAAGGCACATTTTCAAAACTTAATTTTACAACCGTAGTATCTCTTCAGAAATCATTTTCACATTCTTCTCATAATTCATCAACGTAATATGCTCATACCAAACACATAACACTTTTCAAAGCATTCAAGAGTTATAATGTACATTTATAAAATAGTTGAAATCAATTATTTCCATCATTTGAAAGAAAACATTAATGGCCTATTACTTAATTATAAAACTATAACCCACCTTGAAATCCTTGCTTATAAACTTGCTTAGGATTGTCTTTTCTCTTGCTCTTCTTGCCTCTATTGCCTCACTTGATTTCCTTAAACAATAATCAAAATTTCATTTAATTTGGTTTAGCAATCGAAAGGCCATACATTGACAATTTAAACAATTTCTCATGCTAAAACAAAATTCTATATTCAGATTCCATCCCAAAATTGAAATTCTTAGAGCCTGAATTTAGACTCTATTCCATTATACAATTTATATCCCTATGTCTCTATTTTACAACAAAATAAAAATCATTCCATTTGGATAACTACAAAAAAAGTTATGCCCAAAATACCAAAGCATGTTTGTGCAAGAAAAATTGAGTTAGCCGCGGCGAAAGCTAGAAGTTCGTTGCGGCGAACTTATCCAGAAACATGCTCCGAAGACATGTTCTGTGAGTTTTTCCAGTTTTTAACTTCCCACCTTTTACATAAACCCATCTTAACCCTAAACCA
This sequence comes from Erythroxylum alaternifolium, assembly GCA_027478495.1. Classification (NCBI taxonomy): domain Eukaryota; kingdom Viridiplantae; phylum Streptophyta; class Magnoliopsida; order Malpighiales; family Erythroxylaceae; genus Erythroxylum; species Erythroxylum alaternifolium. The sequence continues at coordinate 50,033,822 of JANIIA010000005.1, forward strand.
TCTCTTCTAGTTCATTATCAACTTCATTTCAACTCCATAACGTTTACAAATACATCAAAATCTATCTTTGATCATTAACCCTAAAAGAAAACATTTGCCTAACTCATTCATCAATAACTTTCTACCCATATTCAACTTCATTTAGGTTTCATTTAACCAAACCCATTAAATCTAAAGCACAGCTTACTTGTTGAAGCTTCAAATTCTTCAAGATCTGCAAAACCCTAGTTGTTTTTCTTTTCTTTGTCCACTTCTCTTTCTCTCTTCTTTCACTCACATATAAGACTACCATTACTACTTCTCTTTTTATACCTTTAATGAGTGTAAAAGTTCCAATTTTCCCTTCCATATATGCCTTATGTCTTTTAACCTTAAGTGATCTTCCAAATTTTCCCTTATACCACCTTACAACATTAATAATTTAATTCCATCAATCCATGAAATAAATCCTCCCAAACTTGACATAATAATTAAACTCTATATAAAATGATTTATCTAGCAAGACCACAACATTTATTCAAATCATACTTAATAAAATCAATAAAAAACAAAAATTCAGGATCCAGCAGGTAATGTATGAAAATTTGATGGATTTTCATATAAGCACATGTGAGGTTTTAAGCTTATATAACTATATTTCATAGTCATTTCGTTTCTTTTTTGTGTGTGATGCTCCCCTAGGAAGATTACCTTCGAAATTTGCATTGAACTAGTTTGAAACTACGAGATGCATGATTTAAGGAAATTATTAAGGCCTTTATTTTTAACCCTTAGCTTAAATAACCCACCAACTCATTTTTCCCTCGCCAACTCTTTTGAGCCTTTAACCTTGTTTGCTTTTGAATTAATCACCTTACATTAAAACTTAAAAAACCATCAGCCTTACCTTGTCACAAGTTTAGTGAAGTAATGAGAGAGCATTTGATTATATGATTTAGGGACTTTTATTTTGTATTCAATTCTGAGATGTTTTAGGAGGCACTTTTACTCATGACTTATTAAATTGTGCTGCCATTATTTCCTTATTATTTTAGTGTTATTCAAAAAAAAGAAGAAAAAATAAAAAAAGAAGAAAAGAATCTTTGTTTTTAATGTTATTGATTAAAAGTGTCTTTGTTTTTGCTACTGAAGGAAACATAGTAGCATTAGTTAGTGATGAGTAGTTGTAGTTTGTGATATTTATATGCATATCTTAGAATTTGTGTTTGGTTGTCCCTTCTTAGTTAGCACTTTGTTAATACTTGTGAGTTACCCTTTGACTTTTTTGTCGTACCTTAACCTAAACCCCATTACAACCTAAGTAAAAAACCTTTTTGATCCATGATGGCATTTAATCTATATGGTAGAGAATTGGTGAATTTGCAAACCTATAGTAGTGTAGTCTCTTAAAGGGAGTATTGAGTGAAACACGGACCTTAAACACTTAAGCGAAATGAGTGAACATCATGAGGAAAATCCATCTTAGTTTTATCTTACCTTTGATCAATTTTGCTACCTTTGATTTTGTTTATGCTCATTGATGAAAAGATTATGATATATGTAATAGCTCGATACTTGGGTTTGTCAAACTTTGAAGGATTGCACATGCTCAATCTTCTTTGAAAACAAATTGACAGAATATCTTGGTTACTTTTAAATTGCTTGAGGACAAACAATAGTTCAAGTGTGGGGGTATTTGGAAGGATTGAATCATCTTATATTTTCTTATGCATGTCAATGTATTTCCAATCCTATTGTTGTGTTTAAATACTCATTTTTTTCATCTTGTGTTTACATATAGCTTGGAGGAGTGAACATAAATATGTGCTAAAAGGAAGAAGATTGACAAAGTTGGAGAACCATCTATGGAGGGGAAACCATCAGGGGCATTCGGAGGAAGAATAGGAGAATATCCAGGAAACAACCCAGTGCTATGATTGTGACAGAAGCTTGAGCATAGGGCCACAATAGTGGGAAGTCAGCCATGATCGTAGGGCAGATAAATTGTCCACGATTATGCATTGAAGGCCACGATCACGGCCTGTGAGCAAACATGCATATGACCTTCCAAACTTAAGTTTTTAAGTGGCTTTTTAGACTTTTGAGGCGGAGAAGAATCCTAGGTTTTACCCTAAATGAAACATAATACATAAATAAAGAGAGAAGGACTTAGGACGGGGGCTACAAAATCTGCCACTTTTGGAAAACTTTAAGAAGAGAGAAGAAGAAGAGAGAAGGAAGGAGCAGAGAAGTTTTTTTTATTTTCTTTATTCTTAGCTGGTTTATTTCATTTTTAATGCTTTATTTTCACATGTCTTAATATATTCATTCAATTAGTTTAGAGCTTTCTTAGTTTGATTCATGTTTTTACATGTGCTAGAATATTTAGAATGAATGTTTGACGGATTTTATAATGGAAACTTAAGAATTTTGTAATGAACCTTTGTGATATATCAATGGATGTTTATTCCTACAACTTTCCATTTTTAATCTTGGTTGTTTGAGTTTATTTATGCTTTTTTGAAGATATGAATTTATTGGGTATTTGAATGTTTAATGGTTTATGTTATGGGTTTTGTTTATTTAATACCAACTCTGCTTGATATAAACATGTATGGCTAGACTACTTAGGAGTTTGGAGATATTAAGGGATGGAAATTGTGAGAATGGAGTTTTGTGAATTAGGAATTGCTTGTAGGCTTGATCACCCTTTAGGTAATTTTCTAATTTGAAGGCTAAGGTTGAGCATGTGATATGTAATACTATATAGTGATTCCTGGAAGTAGCAATAGTTTAGTTGAATTTGTCAGGATACTTAATCAACTAATCTTAGATCCCATACCTTTAGGTTACACCTTTCGAGCTTATGAGTAGATGGCCTAAGTTAGTTGTTTCTTAGTACCTAATGCATCTTCACTATTGAACTTAGAGAGCCTATCCTAGTTTATAGTGGAGATTGTGGGAATTTTTAGAGCTTATTAGTTTTGCCTATTTTAGAAAAATTAAGGGTTCGAGAGTTTAATTACGTCCATAGGCTAACACCATGATGAGAATTCCTTTTATTTAGATTCAAGGGTCAATGAACATCCCAGAATCATAAAGATATCTCTAGCTCACTTCTTTACCATTATTATTAGACTTTTCTAAATTTACTTTCTGTTTGTCTTTTTGGTTACGTTTATTGCATATTAGCTATCTCGTCTTCATCATTTCAGGGTGTTTTATTTTCTTTGTTACAACTTTTGAAATAGGATTTGCATCCCAGTGGTTCGACCCTAGTTCACCATTTACTACATAGTTTGGTAGTTATCAATAGACTATCAAATGACATGAAACCCTTCATAATTTGCTTGGATTAAGTGTTAATTGAAGTGGCATGAAACCATTCATGATATGCTCTAATTAAGAATTAATTAAAGTGCTAAAAAAAACTGAGGACCTAAAGGTCACATGCATAAAAGATTGGATGAAATATAAAGTGTGTATGGTTGTCATTTTAAGCAAGTCACGATCGTGACCCATTTATGATAGGTGGAGCATAAGTTATTTCTTCACTTATGTACACTCAAAATTAGGCTAAAACACACTCAATTGAGAGGTTAAGGGTTCTGGAGGTTAAGAGGAGTGATCTTGAGGTTTGTTCATGCAATTGTTGCATGAGTTTAATTGCATGTAACTTGTTTATGATCTAACTCTTAATTGAGCATCTACTTGAATTCAACTTGTTTTGTGCTCTATCCACCTTTACACACTAATTTTTCTTCATCTTTGTATGTTCTTCACTAGCTGCTAAAGGTGTTTGGTGTTTGCTACAATCTAAACAAGTAGAAGATTCAGGAAAGGTGGAGCATTTGCAAGGTATGTTTGCTATAATTTCATGTTCTTACATTCTATTTATACATGCACATGGATTCTAGATTTTATAGGGATGTCATGGTGTTGAAATTTTGATTTCAATGCTTCCACTACATTGCCATACATTGACCCATGGCTCCCTAATGGTGGTATTAGAGCTACTTATGCATGTATAAGATGATCTATTGAACATGTGCAAACTGTTTGCTGCATTGAGATTGACATGCATGTTGATTTTGAAAATTTTATATAAATTATGGAAAATTGGTTTTTCTGATTTTCTTTCATATAAATGTTTATAAGATGTTAAATTATGTGTTTGTCAAAGGAAATTGACATTTAATGTCATGTGATATTTTATTGAAAATTAATTTCTAGTCTGTTCATATGTTGATTTTTGGTAATTTGTGAAAAACATAATGCATTTGCTAATTTTGAATATTTCGTAATACTTCTAGAAAAATTATTTTTCTAATTTTCTTTCATAGAAATGTTTATAAGGTGTTATATTATGTGTTTGTCAAATAAAATTGCATTTGTAAAAGTCGGTTTGCAAAACATACTGATGGTTAAAATGTTAGACTTTTGAGTCATATCATTTTAGATTTTATGAGGTGCATTTCATTTACATGCATAACATGAGCATATACATATGTGAATGCTGATTTCAGTAATTTGGAATTAATTATTACAATTATAAGAGTGAAAAATTAAAATGTACATTTAGTCTAAGAAAAATGTTAAATGGTAAGATAACTTGACATGTGAGAAATTAGGTTAACTAAGCTTATAAAATGAGTGACTTTTGGCATAGAAAATTAAGTGAAAAATGACAGTAGTGATTGAGTGACAAATGGATTAAGATATTGGTGACATTTGGAAGTCACATAAGAAGACATATAGCTTACTTCATTTGTATGACATGTGTTCTTCTAAAACAAAGACAGGTTGCTCCAAATGGCTTAAGCAAATGCAGAGTCATGTTTCTCTCTAGTTGTTTCTTCTACATGCTTTCTTTTTCTCCTCCCTCTCATTGTCGAAACATATATATAACCCTCATAGCTTTGAAATTTTGCTTTAATTTTGTTCATCGTCACTCCAAGATCCTGCACAAAGATAGCTATAATTTGTTATCATCTCTTTGCCCTTGCCGAAATCATTTTACTCCCATCTTATTTTTGGAATTGTGTTTGTATACATGGAAGGCTAGGTTAGCTTAATAATTAAGGAGGTATTTGAGCTGATCAAGAAGGTAAAATATTGATCTCTTATGATATAAAATAATAGAACTTGATGATGACTGAAATAAGGATTGATTGGTTAAAGTATTGTAAATGTGTGGTGGGAAAATGATGCATGAATGGTAGTTTCTGGTCTATTTAGCATTTATGAAAAAAATAGTTTTGAGCTGTTAAATGAATGATTTTGAGCTAAAAATTGAGATGAAATTGATGAGGGTCTGAAGTATAATTAAGGTATAATTAATGGACTGTTATGAAGGTGTTTTGAATTTGATATAAAAGAGTTTTCTTTTGAATATGGAAAATAATTGTGGATGTTAGTGTATGTGTAGGAATGATTGTTAGTGAAATAAATGAATAGAATTTAGATAGCTTTAACGTAACCAAGATGGAAGCTACATTAACATAAATTGAAGTAGCTTTTAAGAGTATGAATTCTAGAAAATTTGAATTGTTAATGATGATCCTAAGTAGATGAAATAAGTTAAGAATTGAGGGAAATTGGATAGTGCACATTGAGGCACTCATCCCATGATTGTGGGAAGGTCACCCACGATTGTGGCCAAAACTTTGAAATGATAATTTCGATTATGTGAATTTGTTGAACCAATTGAGGATAAGTCACTCTAAATTGGTGTATTTGGATTTGTTTCAAGCTTGAAATGAACCTAGATTATTGTTTAATTAATTGGTTAAGGGTTTGATAAGTTTAGGCTGTTAATTGATGTCATTACCTAATGAGGGGATTGTCTAGATATCAATGTATTTAAATCTAGAAATTTTGAGTTATTAAAGGAATAAAGGTGTTCTTATGAATGCCAATATGATCCAAAGAATATAAGTAAGGTGTATTAGGTATGAATGAATGAGAATTAGGAAATTATGTGAGTGTATATTGCTAGAAAAGGTTGATGAATGTATGATTGGTGAATTTAAGTAATCAAACTTACTCAAGGTACAAACTTGAATGCAAAGTGGTAATATACAAGCTATAATAATTGAATGGTTAAGACTTGTGAATAAAAATACATACCCAGAAAGGTCAATCAAGCATGCATTGAATATGACACATTCATATGCATGATTATATATTCATATGATCGAGCAACTTAGTGATTTGTAATTATGTGTGCATTGCATGACTTTCGATGCATAAGTTGATCATCAGCATCCAGACATTGTCGGATCATTAAGGCAATAGCTTTTCTAGAGCATACTATGAGTGATCACATCAATGATGGTTCACTCACTGAGTTTGCTAACACACTCAATTAAAGGGCTAAAGGTCCAGAAGAGTTTTGGAGGTTGAGAGGAGTGATCTTGTGGTTTGTTCATGCAATTATGCAATTGTTGCATGAGTTTAATTGCTTATTTATGATCTAACTCTTAATTAAGCATCTACTTGAATTCATCTTGTTTGGTGCTCTAACCACCCTTAGCACTAATTTTTCTTCATCTTTGCGTGTTCTTCACTAGCTATTAAAGGTGTTTGGTGTTTGCTACAACCCAAACAAGTAGACGATTTAAGAAAGGTGGAGCATTTATAAGGTACATATACTATAATTTCATGTTCTTACATTCTGTTTATACATGCACATGGATTCTGGATTTTTTGGGGATGTCTTCATGTAGGAATTTTGATTCCAATGCTTCCACTGTATAGCCATGCATGAGATGCATGGACCCTTGGCTCCCCAATATATTCCAAATTAATTTTGTGATTTTGATTCTTATAGATTCAGTACATATTCTGGTGTTATGATAATTATAGATGCTCATACCTTAATAACAAATCAAAAGAGTGAGTCAAAAGTAATCATATTAGATTGCACAACAAGATTTGGTAGTTTAATAAGTCATGCAATTATCAAATAACAATCATTCGAAGAGAGATCCTGTATGAGAAATTAACTTTAAATATAGTTACATTAAGAAACTTTTGTGAATTGAGAGGTTACAATTTTGGAATTTCAGATTCAATTAGGGATTAATTAATTAGTTCTTGAGAGATAGTAATCAATACCTTAGAAAATCTAGGATTGACACATAATGGGATCAATCATAGTTAAGGAAACAAAACAATGAAAGAATAAGCATTCATCCTTGATTAAACCTTAAATTAATTGGCAGCTCACTTCTTATTTAATTTAGTTACTTTATTTTCATTCTATTTCAATTTTTTGTTTATTTTTATTAAAATAAATTTATTTTGATCTTAGAGAAAGTTAGGTTTAAATTGTTTCTTGCATAATTCTTATGGGAATGATACCTTTCGAGACTATAATATATACAATCCATATACTTATGGGTATTGAGATTTTTAGTAGATATAAAACTTGCTAAACAGTTAGATCCATCAAAGATGACTTCTATTGGTTAAAAATGTATTAATGAAGTTTGGAAGTATCCATAGTGCATAAAAGAGAGATTCTTAATAATAAGGTTGAAAAAATAAAAGAAAGCAAAGAAACATATTTATAGAGCTAGAATTTAACCAATTTTGACACGAAAAATGAGTTCAGAAAGAATCGGTCTGAATCAAGAAAAACTAATAAGAAAGTATGTAAACTAATCATTTAAAGGATGATCAATCCATTTAGACCAAATCGATTGAACTAATGATGATATATAAGGTGAAGGCGGCAAAATCAAAACCTAAAATTAATGTGGTAGTTAATGTGGCAACTGACGTGATGTATGGGACCAGTTTAGGATGATGTGATAAATGACTTGGCAACTGATCTAGTGCCTCGTGGACTAATTATTAGATGACATAGGGTATTGTTATTAACTTGTTTCTATATCTAATAAGTTGAAATAATGTTAGCTTGACTTAAGGTATGAAAAACAATATTGTTTTAGTCGTCTTTTACCTTTAGATAACAGGATTTTGATAATATTAGACTTCTAAGTGGATATGTTGGAAGGTATAGAGGAGTTAAGAGACAAGTTTTACACAATGTGATCATCTTAAGGTTTAGTATCCTGTTTTCCCATAATAAAGGCCAGAACATTAGATAACTATACATGAGAACCATTATTGAGAAAATAGGAAACGCATTTCATGCTCGTGCATAACAGTAGCATACACGTACATGCAAATTAGATTTTTATACACAATACAATGACTATTTATGCACTCATTTGACATATTCTAGGGTATAAATTATTTTTAATTTGATTATGATGTGAATAGTGAATGATATGTCTTGAAAATTTATTTGGTGAGTATAAATATTAATTTAGAATTTTTGGTAAAAGTTTGAGAAATTTATGAAATTATGTCTATTTTTGGACTAGGAAAAATGCCAAGTGGCAAGATAATTGATTTATAGTAATAGAAATAAGTGTCAAATGGCAGTAGAAATTATTGATAAGTGACATTAGGATTTATTGACAAATATCATAGAAATTTGGGAGACAATTGGATTAGAAATTGGAGACAAATGAACTAGTTATTAAAGAAGACACATCGGAAACCATAAGAGGAGTACATGTGGCAAGTAACAACTGTCATGCCACTTTCCACACACCTCATTTTCGTTACTTTCAATTACAAGACCATTGTTCATTTGTTTTTCATTTTTGGCTAAATGCTCTCACTTCATTCGTTCTTCATCTTCTTCATTTCTTCTTCTCCATTTACGACACCTTCAACTCTCACCATCATGAACTTGGCTCTTATCCTTCACTTGTTACTTCCATTCTCATTATCTTCTTCATCTTGTTACTAAAAGAAACCAAACCTACTCCACCCTCCAAGATGATGATCATGTAGGTTAAAGAAGTTAGGGTTTCTTGGAGATTTTGAAGAAACTTTAAGTAAATCAAGTAAGTAGCATATTGTTCTTCATAACTTGCTTAATAGACATATTTTTGATGATAGATTAAGAGGAGAAATGATTATGAAAATGATGTTGAAAATATATGTAACATGGATGGAGAATAGGTATCTTCATGTGTTGTTTAAATATAAATATCTGTGATGATAGTTTGAGATTAAATGATAATGAAAATGGAGCTTATTTTATACTACATTATGGAAGAATAAATGGACATATTCAAGTCATATTTTTGTGTTTATAATGAGTAATAGATTATGGAATGTTATAGTGATGGATTAATAGTAAAAATGGTGATTAAAGAGTGATGATTGTTGATGAAGACATAAATATTTATTGATGTTATGTTCTCATATAATGATAAATAGTGGATTACGTATTGTTTTATGGATGATTAATATTGAAATTGGTGTTTGAATGATAGTTGATAATTGATGAATAAAGGGATGTGTTTAGGACTTAATTTTGTGTACAGGATGAGTGCAAAAATGTGAATGAAGGAATGAAATAAACATGTTTAGTTTTGGGTATATGAGAAATGTGAGTTACAAGTTGTTATGTGAGGAAATAGATTAAGCTTTAGAGTTAAAGAAAAGACTAGTATTGCGTTCTTGAAATGAGAAGAACTAAAATGATAGTAAACAATAAAGATCCTATTCTATTTTTTTGTGAAAGATGAACAATAATATGATCTATTTGATGGGTGTTTTGGAGTTAAAGTAGAGGTGAAAATAATGAGGGATTAAGCTAGGAATGATGAACTATGTATAAGGTGTTAAATGTAGTAAGTAAAGAGTAATAAATTGGATGTAAATGGCTGGAAAAGTTTCAAACATAACAACGGACGACTGTGGGAATACATCCACGATCGTGGGAAATGAAGAAGGTGCTGGAAAGTTTATGTTGGTGCAATCATAGGAATGACTTTTATGTGAATTACACTTCTTCTAAATGATGATTGAAACAACAAATGGTTTGGTACTTTATTATGGTACTTTTAGGCTTAAATGAAGCTTGAAATGAACCTAGTTTGATGATGAATTAAGTGATTAAATGTTGATATGTTTAGGGTGATAAATAAGGTTATAACTTAAGCATGGATGGATGATATCAATAAAACAAAATATGGAAACTTGGAGATGTTATAAGAATGAAAGTGACCTATGAATGCTAATGTGATTCAGAGAAGATGAGCAATGTGCTGGAACCCCTTCTCGGGCGGGTCACGGGCCCGACATCCTACGTGACATCTGGATGCGTTCCCAAGAGGGAGGGATTCCCCACCAGTGATACTTAAAGCGAACAAACTCATTTAACCTACCTCCGAACAAAATTAGAGGTAGATCAACACAATTTAATAGACAACAATGATTTAATTAAAATGGCTAATAATGCCTTTCATATGGTTTAAATTTTTTTGAAGGGTAAAAATAATTTCCCCCTATTTATAAAATAATTCCATGTCCAAAAATAATCTAAGCACATTTAATTTAGTAGAAAAATCAAAAGGTAGCCTTTTGAAAATTTGGAAATCAGAAAAAAACAAAGAAATAAAAAAAATATAATCGGATTGGAGAAGGTCGCACAGAGGAGCGCCCTCGCAATCGCTCGCCCTCGTGAGGCGCTCGTGCCTGCGCTCACGACGTGCGAGGTGCTCACCCTCGCGACCATCTTGCGGTCGCAAGGCGCGCGCTGAGTGCGCACGCTTCCGACCGCGAGCACTCGCACTCGCAAGTGGCCGCGAGTCTGACTTCTAAAAAAAAAACAGAATCCTCAAAAACTCATAATTTCTCACTCATAACTCCAAAATTTTCAAATTTGGTATCAATAAAAAGCTAAAAGAAAACTCTACAACTTTAATGAAGGATTCAGAAACCAATTTCGTCTCTAAGACCATTAAAATCTACTGCAAAGA
>JANIIA010000005.1:50083888-50095913 GCA_027478495.1 Erythroxylum alaternifolium
AAGTAAGATGTGTTATGGAAAAAGAAAGATAGGAAATTGTGAAGGATGATAATTAGTTGTAGTAGTGAATAAATTGAATAGAGATTTGAGAATTTGACGAAATAACACTGGTAGTTGAATTGTCATGAAATGATGTTACTTTAGAGGGAGTGAATTCAAGAAAAATTAGAGTGAAAGTAAGGATCAGATAGATGTAGAGACTTAGGGAATGCTATTGAGTGAACCCTTCCCAAAAGGTCTTATAATGGCTAATTGTGCATCTTCGCCAAAAGGTCTTATTATGGCTAATTGTGCATCTTTGCTGCGGCGAAGTCAAGCTTCTCGCTAAAAGATGCTTGGGTTTAATATGGGAACTTCACCGCGGTGAAGTCAAGAGTTTGTCACTGCGAACTTTTCCCGAAGGGTTTTCACAGAAGAGCTCATTTTCTCACCGTGGTAACTTATAGGCCAAGACCTAAAATTTAGGGTTTTATGACTCAATAGTTGGACTCCAGAAACGAGGCCTACATGTCATGGTATCAAAGTATGAAGATGAATCAATGATGGTTAAGGTGTTTCATTAGATTAAGCTCACGTTTTATGATATTCTGTCCAATGTTGGGCTCCGAAAATGGGGTCTAACACAACCCCCTCATACTATCCACCAGATCCTGATATACCATGCTTAATCATCGAAAAAAATTTAGTCGATGTCTATAAAGAGAATATTATCTTTCGGATTAGTAATGACTATGTGACATTCAACATGAATGAAGTATTAAAGAATCCGAAGGAGGGTGACTCATTTAGGCAAATTGATGTGATCAAATCTTTAACAGAGCAAAAGGAAGAAGAACAGATGATAACAGACATCAAGTTTAAAGAAGCTATGAGAGTCTCTCTGCGTGAAGAAAAAGAAGATAAAGAAAAGGGAATGAATAAAGAAGAAAAAGAGTAGCTCACCTTTTTACCAAAAAAACTGCTAGACTTAATAGAAGATTTAGGGAGATTCGTTATTCCCTATTTTATTGATAGTTTGTTAGTGAAAAGGACATTACTGAAATTAATTGTTTTTCTCAACTGTTTCAATATTGTCATTCTAATCATTTTGCAATTTATAGCTTACTCACATGCTATGAAATTGATGTTGAACAAGAAGGGTGGAAGCAAGCCACTTATAATTAATCCTGACTGAGCTTCCAATAATTCAAGGTCAAGCTAAAGACCATAAATTAGCACGTTCACTAGTTAGATTTAAATTTTTTTGTTTAGCTAGATTTGTTTTGAATTTTAAATAAAATTTTAATGAATTGAAATGATCTGGGATTACTAATTCTCTTACTCTCTTTAAGCAATTTTAAGATAAGACAATAATCTTAAGCGTCAAGCGGATTTAGTCTCAAACCTCACCTTCATCATTGTAACCCTTTTCTTTTAAATTTAGTCTTTATTTTTTTTATGTCTTTTAATGTTATTTCCTTCCAATTGTGTTTGTTTGTCTTCTTCTCACATTGAAGATAATGTGTTGTTCAACTGTGGGGAGGGTTGTGTGTTTTTATCTTGAGTGTGAATTTTGCATATTGTATGATAGTTTGTTTAGGTTGTATGGTGTGAATTGTGTGAATGCGTCAATGGCTACGACTTAATGGGATAGATTTAGCCTTAAACATAGTCTTTTAGGTTGTGAAGATTTATTAGCTTGTGAAATTAGTGACCTAAGTTTCTTAGGGCTAAATATACTGGTTAACTAGGATACGATGTTAGCCCATTCACCCTAGGAATTTTCCATACTCATTTATAATTTTAGGCCAATCAAATAAGTGGCATTATTAGTACATTTTCATGAGAATAATTACCTAAAGCAACAAGGTAGGCAAAATTTTGTTAAAAAAAAGTTATATAAAATTTAACTAAAATAACTATTCCGCTGGCCTTTAGGTTATGAGTAGAACTAGTAGCCAGTTGAGAATGTGATGTAGCTGAGTAACCGGATCGACACGCTCACATTTCAACTAAGCAGCTTAATAACAATATGACTTAGTAGAGTAACTAGATCGACATTGATCACAAATATTTGCCTCCGTGTAAAAGATTAGGTTCATATCCTTAAAGAAAAATCAACAATAATAATGTTTTCAAATAAAAACCTACCAAACTTGTTAGTAGCTTGATTTTTCATGAAAACCTACTGAGGAATAGCTACATTTTTCCTTTGACTGAATGATTATCAATGTCTATGTGTGTAAGTGATAGGGGTGAATAGACTCAATGTTAAAATTTTGATTGCTTTGTATATTGAGTCCAAAGTGCTTAGACGTGGATTTCGAATGTTAATAATTTGGAATAACTTAAATGATTGTGTTTAAAGTTATTTCATGAAGTTGAAGCCATTGCCTTATTTGTTGCATTGTGTGTTTTTTTGCTTGTGTTGTTTGTTGTTTTATTTGCTTGAGGACAAGAAAACATTCAAGTGTGGGGATGTTGATAGGTGTGAAATGCATCGTATTGTGGGGTATCGTTTGATATTTGTTTAGCAATTTATTCGATTGTTTAGTATATGTTTAGGTTAGAATTGTGTTAGTTTGTTAATTATTTGTGTTTTAAGTGTTTTAGAGGTTAGTGCAAGCTTTTGAGCTTAAATATTATGTTTTTGAGGAACCTTGATGTAGTTGTTAGTGTTTGAGGGTCAACATTGAAGAATAAAGAAGTTTCAGAGACATTTGGACAGAAAAAATGACCCACGATTGTGACACAGTAGGCCACGATAGTGACAGAAGCATTGGATCCAGCCCACAATTGTGGCCTATTGCCACGATCGTGATAGAATACTATGCCACAGCCTACCATCGGGGCCTGATTGCCATAATCATGACAGACAGGGTTGGATACAGGCCACGATCATGGCATGCAGGGCCACGATCGTGGCCTGTGTCAGGTAGATATGCAAACAAGAGAAAATGTCAAGTTTTGCAAAATTGTTTGAACTTTTTCGACCCCCAAAAAACCCTAGGGCTGCTCAAAACACAAAATGTATTTAAAGAACAAAAAGAAGAGAGAGTAGGAGCTTTTTGCAACAGCCACAACCTTGAAACCTTAGAGAGTTTACCAAGAGACTAAGAAAGAGACGAAGGAAGAGAGACGTGGCGAAGAAGCCTACGTGAAGTACTTGCCGAAACGGGAGGTTTTTTGCTATTGTTGCCTCTATCATCCATTCTGATTCTATTTCCCATTTAGTTTTAATTTTATGATTGTATAGAATTTGAGATAGCTGTTGATGATAGGATTGTTAAATGTTGAGGATTGTCTAAACTCACCTTCGAATTATTTTATCTTTGATATTAATGAAGTTTGATTGTTGTGTTTTATTAGATTTCTCATAACTTAATTTCTGCACTTACATAATTAGGTGATAAATTCAGATGGTGAATTGAGTGAAAAATCATTAAATTGGGCTAACAAGAGCTAGGTAATTTAATAGAACAAGAATTAAATCAAATTGGTAAATTTGTGCAAATAGAGATCTTGCATAGGTTTTCGGGAGTTACTTAGACAATGTCAGATCTAATTTAGGTTTTAGATAAATTATGAATCAAGGGATTGCAATCCTTATTATCTGATTAGGGTTTATAAATTAGGGCTAATGGTTATAACTCGAGAGGGAGTAATTAACCCTAGGATCGTCACCGGTAATCCAGTAATATATAATTAGTTAGGTTTTCATTAAAGTCAAATAAAATTCTCCTTTCTCTCAATTTGTCGTTCTTTGGTTGATTCTTGGTTAGGTGTTGCATCTACTATTTTAGTTATATTTTCGAATTTGATTCTTGGAATTGATTACGTGATTGCAATAATTTCTTGCTTTAGTTTTGTTCATTTGAATTATTACGAATTTTTTTCGACTTTAGATTTTAGGATTAGATTAACCCTTGTTGCGGGATTAACACCTTAGGTACTACACGAACGACCCGTGCGCTTGTGAAATATCAAGGTTAATTATTAAAGATTTTTCAAATCAGAAACATGTGATCAGATGCATCAAATCTAAAAATATTCCATCAACAACATTTATTCATGATGTACAGTTAGAGTCATAGGCTCATCGGACCTAAGTCCTGCATTCAACACCTATGTTGGGTATTCAGATATCTTTCAGAATCATAAGAAAATATAACACTACTAATACATTCCCAAATATCAATCTCCTCAGACTATTAATGTCCAGAATTATCATAATCAGATTATTAACATTTCAATAACTAGGAGTTAAATATAAATAAATCAGTCCTAGTGAGAACATCTAGGTCACTCACAGTTTGCTCTAAATTAGCTATTGCCTTGACGATCCAGTAATGTCTGGATGCTGATGTTTTACTTTTGCTTCTTTAATCATGCAATACACACATATCTTACACATTACTAAGTTGATCAATCATATAAGTATTCAATCATGGACATATATTTATGCGTCATGTTTAATGAATGCTCAATTGACCTTCCTGGGTATGTATCCTTAAATCACATAGATTAACCATTCATCCATTATTGCTTAGACATGACTAGGTTGCAATTAGGTTTATACCTCAAAGAAACTTGATTATTCTAAATTCATCAATCATACATTTACTAGTCATTTTCTAACATTATACATTCAGACAATTTTCCAAATCCTTACTCATTCATTCCTAATACATCACTCATACCCTTTGAATCACATTTGCATTCCTAAGGAAATCTTTATATGATTAACAACTTATACTTCTCACATTCATATACATTGATATCAAAAAATTTAATCCTCAAGTTATAACGTCAAGTTTATTTTAATCCCTAATCAACTCTAAGAGCACCAAAATAATGTAACTTATCCTTATTTAATTCGATAATCACAAAAAATAACATGTTCTTCACTTTAAGGCCTTTCTTACAATCATGGGAAGAGTGAACCGAAGGTTCACCATCCACTTCCTTTAATTTCATTTTCCAGTTTTTCTCAGGATATATTTTTGGATTAGTTTTGTATGGTCATTATGACATAGAACATGAGGTTCTTTTTAACAAATGTTCCTATATGTCTTAAGTTTATAACGAAATCAAGTTCATACAGATTGGTTCAGTATTTTGCAAGTTATACCGAAAATACTACAGACTATTCTCACACCACGACAGCACATAGTACTCAACTTAAAGTAAAATTTTGAAACCCTTAAAGATAGAATTAAAATTTAATTCCTGCATAAAAATTGTATCCATATGTCTCTAGTTTATTCTAAACTTAAAATCATCCCATTTCGATATCTACAGACCAAGATATGGATAAAATATAGATGCCTATTTAGTGGAAACACTACAGCTAACATATTCCAGCACACTTTAAACACCATTTTCACAACTAATCCATCCTTAAACAACCACCGAAATCTTACTATTAAAGTAAACCATAAAGAACATGTTACTTACTTGTATAGCTCAAAAGCCTCTTAAATCCATTAAGCTAACCTAGCCTTGCAAATATGCTAGCAAACCCAAGAACAAGATGGAATAAAAAAGAGTTTCTATCACAAGATGAAGAAAGCAAGATTTTGAAGTGACAAAGTGTAGAATTTTAGCAAAATCTCAAGATTGGAATGGTTGTGCATAGGTGTCAATGGTGAGAAGAAGAAGAAGAAAGCATGTGACCAAAAATAAAAGAAAGATGGTCTTTCACGTGTGGAAACCGTGGGTGTAGGTGTGTGGTGAAGGAGTGACCATTTGTCATGACACTTGTCATGCTAAGATTCAAACCATATGTCTCACACTTCAACTACCAATTGTCAGCCCATAACAACGTCATTTGTCACTTAATCACTAGGACATATGTCATTTAACTATACCACCATTTGTCACTTATTGGTTCATGCCATCTATCACTCTATTATTAATGCCACGTGTCACCATTTCATAGGCCCAATCAACCTAAATTCACATGTATCATTTTATCTAGCCACTTTACATTTTTCTTAATCCAATTGTACATATTAATTTATCAATCTCCTAATTAATAACAGTTAATTCCAATTTACTAATTGGAATCCAATCAAACCATAATTCAAAACATAACAATTCACAATTCACATCATAGTCATTCTTAATCTTTCATACCCCGGGACATGTCAATTGATTGCATATGCTATCTTTTTAATGTGTACAAAATACAATTCTTGTATGGATGCTAATGTTATGCATGTATATGCAATGCTTGATATAGGGTTATAATCGAATATTACAATATCCTTATGTCTTCTTCCCATACATTAACTTCCCTTAGTGGTATTCTCATTCTCAAGATTTATTAAAAATATATTGTTCCTAAGTCTTTTGTTTTTTGTTCCTTAATTTTTATAAGTTAATAAAAAATTAATAAACAATAAGGTTTTGCAAAGCGAAGGTTTACTCCATAGAAATTCATGAAAAGGACTCATATAAATCATATACAAGGAGTTGGCAATTGCATTATCATTATAAGAATTTCTAGTCCTTCTCCAACAAAGATAAGGTGATCTAAATATCATTTACATTTTGCTTACTAATTGTTCTTACTTTTCTTATTTTTCTAGGTTCTTCTTAATCGAATTCTTCTTCTTCTCTATTTGGTCTAATTAGCTTATAAAGAGATAAATTTTTTGTTACTGAGTTTTCTTATTTTCTTAGCCTCTGAGTTGATGATTTGTTTTATTTTTGTCCAATTCATTTCTCTGGGGGTTATTTGAATAAGGGAAATATTTAAAACTAGCCTTTTGGACATAGATTATTTAGTATGGAAAGAACTTTCAATCAAGAACTTATATTGTGATTAGTGAATTTTAAGAAAAAAAATGAGATAGTGCTTGTTGTAACTAGCATTTTATTATAAGTTTATTATGCCTCAAATTGAAAAAAATCTTGTCTAAAGATAATTAGATAAATGAGGAAGGAAAAAATAGGTTAGATTAGGATTTGAATGCAATGAAAGGTCAACATAAGCAACTTATATAATTCAATAAAATGAGGGATAGATTAGAACAACATGAATTTTTCATAATCGGTTTATAGTATAAATCACCTATACCTACTAGGATGGATTTGTTTGAGGCTTATGACACAGATGACAGTGTTGCTAGTTATTTTGGTAGTTAAACTTAAGGGGTAGTAAAGGAGAAAAAGGTGAAAGAAGAGGTGTAATAAGAAGGCAAATAGAGAGTAAGCTTAGTTGATGTTATAATAAAGGGTGTAAGGATCGGGTAGATAACCATATGGGTAACATTAAGATAAATATACTACTTTTTTTAGGAAGTATAAACCCTAATACCCATTTGGAGTGAAAAATATGCAAAGTTAGTGTTTAATTATTATAGCTTTTTGAAGGAAAAAAGGTTTAATTGACACCTACAAAATTTAGTTATTATGTTATGGATTGGTGGGATCAACAAATCCTCAATAGGAAAAGAAACTAAGAGTCACCCATCAGAAAATGGGAGGAGAATAAACTAACGATGAGGAAAGGTTTTGTAGCAAGTTCCTATTATATAGACCTCTAACAAAGATTAAAAATGTTAACTTAAGGTTCCAAAAGCATGGAGGAATACCACAAGGAGATGGAGGTTTCCATGTTTCGGGTGAATGTAGAGGAAGATTAGAAAGTAATAGTTGTTTGTTTCATTTATAGACTAAATCCGAAAATTACTAATGCTGTTAAGCTACATCATTACATAAAGTTGGAAGATAAGATTCATATAACTATAAAGGTATAATACAACTCAAAAAGAGGCTCATTATTCATTTTTCTATTTTTAGTGTAGGTTGTTCATTATTAAGCAAACTATAGATTAAAAAAGATGAAAAATCTTTAAAGCTTTAATATAAAGCAACCAAACCAAAAGTGTAAGTACCAAGTACTTATGTTTAGTTTTTTAAGCACTTAGAGAGTGGATGTATAGCCTTATAATATCCCAAAAGGAGTGTAATGATATTGAGAGAGGACAGAGAGTATATATACAGGGGTGAAGAGGAGGTGGATGAGGATATGCCTAGTTTGGAGGATACTTATGATGATGATTATATTGAGATTCCTAAAGAGGGGAACATGCTAGTCATTCTGAAGGCCTTGAGTATGCATATAGGAGAGTATGATGTATCTTTTTTGCAAGAATTAGATGATCTCTTTTAAAAGGATATTTATAGTGGATTACTGCCTATGAGAGGGATTGAACATTAAATTGATTTCCTTTTTGGAGTTCAGATTATAAAATGGCTCATATAGAATAATTTTAGAGGAGAAAAGAGAGATATAGAAGTAAATGAAGAAATCTTCGAGAAGGGCTATGTGAGACAAAGTTTAAGCCCTTATGACATTCCTATTTTATTATTACTAAAGAAGGATGAATTGTGGAGAATGTGTGTGGAATATCATAATATCAATTAAATCATTATAAAGCATAGACACCCTTATTTCTTTATTAAATGATAGATTTAATGAGTTTTCTGATGCATCCTTATTCTATAAAATTGATCTAAATTTTGGTTACTGTCAAGTGAGGATTAAAGAAAGTAATGAGTGAAAAACTACTTTTAAAACTAGATGTGGTTTATATGAGTGATTATTGGTTCCTTCTTGATTAACTAATGCAGCTAATACTTTCATAAGATTATTGAACCATGTTTTACATTAGCTTTTAGGTAAGTTTGTTGTGCAATATTTTGATAATATTCTTGTTTATAGTAAGACAAAATATAACCATTAATCTGTTAAAAAAACCAATAGTGAGGAAAGAAGTGATATCTAAATATGGAGATTGATTTTGGGTATATTTGAGAAAAGAGCAAGTCTAAGATACGACCAAAAGGAGATAATACTCTTTTTTAAGTATTGAAAAGAGTCAATAATAATTTTTACATGATCAACTTACCAAATGAATATAGTATTCACACTAAATTTAATGTTGTTGATTTATATCCTTTTGATTTAGTAAATCAAGATGTTAATTTAAGGATAAATCCTTTTGAGAAAAGGGAAAATGATGGGAATGAAGCATCTACTGCTTAAGCATCAAAAGTTGGTAGAGTTTCATTGAAGAACTTTAGAAGAACATTGATAATGAGTAAAAAAAAGAACGCAAGAAAAGCTCTAAATTATCTAATGGTGGGTCTTTATAAAAGGAACAAAGCTTTCCTATTTCAAAAGACCAAATTTAAGTCAATCATATTAATTTAAGTGAAAGAGTAAGGTTACAAAGAGTAATTAGCGATAGATACCAATCTTTTAGGTCTGTGGACTAGAGAAATAGAAGCAAATCAACATAAAAATTGCCCATAAAAAGCACCTATAAAGTTTCATAATAAAATTAGTGCTAGTGTGCTTCATAGACAGGCTCCAAACGTGTAGTTCAGATTTTTTGGTGCTATTTCCTTTAAGACTCTAGCTCTGAGGGTTTTTAAGCCTATAATATGTTTTCTTATTGTTTTAATATATAGATTACTATTATTGATTAATTAAATACACTTAGAGAGATTTTTATTCCTTCTTATTTTTAGATAAAATCTTATTTTAGTTTTTATAATAACTAATGAACTTATCTAACTTACTAGTAATGATCAAACCCTCTAATCTTACCATTCGTAATCCTTTCTTTTTTATATGTGTGGAAATTTATATCATTCTTGGTCCTATTCTTATTGGTATTAAATCTTACTAGTTCTATTGGTGAGAGTTGCATTACATCTATTTTTTAAATTTGAGAAAATTCTTATATAGATTGAAATAAGATTCCTATTATTGATATCTGAAATTTGATGAGGTAATCATCTCATTTGACTTTGTTAAAAATAAAGTTGAACAATTCTTATACTATAAGTATAAAAGGAGTAAGATCAATTTTCTATTTTTATATGCAGAAGATGTTGTATAAGGTTAAACATTTATTCTCTAAGTATTTTAAAGTGAACGATGTTAGTGAATAATCTTTTTCCCTTGGTATTTATTTTCATCAAACAAATCTTAAATCCTTTTAACTCTTTTTTGTAGAGTGTAGATTTATCGCATGCTTTGGTTTAATATACTAAATTGTAAATTTTATGCAACATCAATATCTTACGGGGAGAAATTATCTTTGGCATAATACCTAAAGAATGAAGTTGAAAGAGTGGTTATAAAGAATGTTGCATATTCTAGTATAGTTGGTAGTCTATCAGTATACTCAAGTCTATACTAGATTGAAAATTGCATTCGTTATTGGAGTATCGAGTAGATATTTATCTAACCTAAATTTATATCACTGGGATGCAGTTTCAATAAGTTATGGGATACATTTAATGGAAAAATATATTATGTGTACAAATTCTAACTTTACTATATGTCTAGATGATAGAAACATCATATAAAGTTATAGAAACATCATATAAAGTTACACTTTTATGTTAGAAAATGGATTTTTTTCATGAAAAAGTGTCAAATAGACATTTCTAAATTATTTTATTATACGTGTTGAGTTTTACATATTATAGAATTAATTTATAGGTAGTTTTCATTGAGAAATTTAGTTCTTAAATTATTTGTAGTTTCTTTAATTTTTTAAGAAAATTTGTAGATTATTCAGTTGCTATACCTATTTAGTAGTACTATGATAATCTTTCAACAATGTTGTTTACTAACAACAATATGAATATCATAAGGTCTAAGTATTTAAAAATAAAAATTTGATTTTAAAAGATTTGGTACATAAAGGTGACATTATAATAGAGCGTGCATTAATTAAGTATATGTTAGTTGATCCTCTGACTAAAGGACTTTGACTTACTATTTTTGATATAAATGTTTACAATATGGATGGTTTGAAGTCCTTTCACACTGTTAGTTATAGATGATTCTATGTTTGCTCAAGGTTCAATTTTCTTCTCATATATTATGAGTGTCTTGCTTATGTATTGATTATCATCATTTTGTTCTTATTCATATGTATTACTTTGAATTGTCATAGCACAAGTGAAATTCTTAAGATTTGTTTCAAAATTAAGCACATAATAGGTCATTTGGTATATTTGCAGAATGACCTTGATCTTTTCTATCTTGAGACATTCATGTATCTCAAGATACATACAAGTTTATAAGATATCGTAGGATATAATTTTTAGTCCGATAAAGATTTTCTCTAATGAACACTAACATGAAAAAATAGAAACATATTTTACTATTGTAATTTATTATAAAGTTTAAATAAATCGAGATTGAAAAATAAAATAGGTACATTATAGATAATTATGATATAATTGTTTATCATACTTTATTTTCTTTGTCATATTAGTAAGGCTATTAAATAAGCATGGTTGTAATAGACTTTTATCACATACAACATATGTTTCTAATATCTTTAGTATTGAAAACCTTATGAGATTGAATGATAGACTTTGATTATCATTAAATTAATTGTTTTACGAAGGTCAACCAATACAATATCATTGTTATTCTATTACACTTTATTTTTTATTAGATGTATAATAATTACTACTTTTCTAAGAAGGAGAATGTTATAATTTTCTTATCAAAAATTTATTAATTACCATTTTCTAATATTAAAGATAATAAAATTAAAATTTGCTCATATATAAGGGTAATAAAATGGTCGAATAAATAATTTAATTAAGTAGGGTGAATTCCAGTGAAAAATGATGCCTTATCAGTATAAGTTTAGTATTTATTAGACTTACGATAGCGAGAGTTAATAATGTGGCCATAAATAGTTGATAGGTATCCTATACTTGTTTATGTTTCATAGATGTCAAATTTGGTTACTAAGAAAGATGCAAAAAGATTTTTCTTATGTCGAGAAACTTTTATAAAGGAAAATTGAAAATTTCAATAGCTTGTTTAAATATCGAAGAGCTTACTCAAAGTTTTTAAGTTGTTATTTAAATAGAAATGGATAGCAAAATTTTTTTTTTTGCATTATATTCATTTGTACATGTAACACCCCATTACCCTAGGATACGCATCGGGACACCCGTAGGTCGTTCCGACACATAACCTAAGATAACGGAG
>JANIIA010000005.1:50096013-50106186 GCA_027478495.1 Erythroxylum alaternifolium
AATAATAATAATAATAATAATAATAATAATAATAATAATAATAATAATAACAATAATAATATATTAAATTAAATTTAAAGATCAATTATTTTAATTAAATAAATTTAATGTAATCTCTTTTGTAATAGTATCAACAAACTTATAAAAATTATTTTAATATATTAAAATAAATAATTTAAAATTACTTTATAAATTAATATTTATTTAAAATATTTTAATTATTAAATCAAAATTTATTTCAAATTTATATATTTTGAAGATATTTTAAATTATTTACATTTATAATAATTATTAAATTAATTTAATTTAATTTAATTACATAAATTAAATAAAATTATCAATTAAAAATTAAATTATTCATAATTTTTATTAATAATTATTTTTTAATTAATTAACTATATAATATTATATTAAATTATTCATAATTCTTTTTAATAATTAATTTTAATTAATTAACTATATAATATTAAATTAAATTATTCATAATAATTAATATATTAAATAATATATATTTAATTAATAAGAAAACCTTTTTGTTTTACATAATACACATTTCAATCAGCTCTTAGTAGGTAAACCATTTTTAACGTTTAACTACAAGAGAAAGGAAATCTTTGAAAGTAAGAGATTGCTCCGTATGACCGATTACTTAAAATTCTATTTAATATACATTTAAAAAATAATTAGTACGAATTCTCTCCTTATTAAAATAAGGCCCTATGAGACATGCAAGATTTATATATTTCCTTTTTGAAAAGATGTGATAAAGACATAAGATAAAATATAATTTGTTGATGTAACCGAAAAATTTTCGAAGGACATGATTTACAATACAAATGTGTCAAGAGTTTGTGTCAGTCAATATGTTCGAGGAACTAAAATGTGTAACATGAGTTCATCCAGGATATGGCAGGGGTCACTTTCCCTAAGAACCGACGTCTACTTAGGTAGTGATTATTTTTCCTTTATAAACAAAAAAAAATGTGTAACATGGGTTATACTTGATTAATTGAATCTAAAAAATAAATAAAATTAATTATTTAAGAAATTATTTTGTAAATAATAAAATTTTAGGTGCAATTAAAATTGTTTTAATAATTTGACTTACAGTTTAAATTGGATATTTTAGAGAGATGAAAGTAAGTTCATTACCAATATATTTAGGAATTTAATAGATCTCACGTAAAAAACAAGTTGAAGAGGGTAAAAATATTTTAATCAAGTTAAAATTGACCGTAAAGTTTGAGAAATTTTATGTTTAAACACGAGATACTTAATAAATAAAGATTAATATGACATATTGGATCTTGCCTATACATAATTGGTATTTAAATAAAATTATTTGTAATTTTAATTGAAATTAGAATTTAATTTTAATTAAATTACTAAAATGTCCTAAATTTATTATAAATTAAGCTTTAATGGATTAGGGTTTAGTGTTGGGAGATAATAACACAACTGTCTAAAAGATCAATTAAATATAGACAATAAAAGTACTCTTCAACTTGCACTAGCAAATCAATATCAAAATAAGAAATTTAATGATGAAACAAACACCAAGATTTACATTGAAAACTCTCTAGTGCAGAGAAAAAAATTATGATCCAAACCAACAAGCAAATTCATTAATCTCAACAATCATTTGCAAAATTTGATATCTTATCCTACAACAGCAAGTTGTCTTATAAAGTTTTAAGGCTGAAAATCAAAGTTGATGTAACAACCAATAAACATTCAAGTCAATCCCAAAAACAATAAAAAAAGGATAAGACTACAACACTACTTGCCTTCTCTATGTTTTTCCTCTCTTTCGGAAGTTATAGCTACACTTTCTCCAAAAACCTATGTATTTTTCTCTTTTATTTCACGAAATAGGTATTTTTGCATCGTACATGGTCACTTACACGACCAACACAACCTCACTCGTAGATGTACATGGTTACAAAGAGTTATATGATCGTCACACACAGCTGTGTATGTAATTTACACGAGAGAGTGTGTACACGATCGTATGTCTTCACTCTTCACCATTCCTTAACACTTTTCGCGAACCACTTCAATCAACATATCAGCATCGTTCAAATATGTATGAACCTTCTTCAACATTAATTATCACCCTTCAATCACGGACCTCAACCAAATTTTGGGGCCTTGCTGGGAAATTTTTGACGATGTATGTACGTTATGCGTTCAAATCAATTTGAAAATTTGCAGAAAACAGCAAAAGCACTACGGAAACAGACGAAATAGCAACGACAAATGCAGAAAATGAAACGGATGGTAGCAAATTGAACCCTTAGAGAACTAACTGCGCCCACGGGCGCTCAACAGCCCCACTGCATTAATTTTCCAAATTTAGGTGATAATAATACTTTTGAATTAAAATCTAGGCTGATTTATTTATTACCTATTTTTAAGGATTTACCGGGAGAAGATCCGTACAAACACTTGAAAGAATTCGATGTGGTTTGCATGGGAATGAAGCCGATGAATGTGACGAAAGAGCAAATTAAGCTGAGAGCCTTCCCATTTTCTCTTAAGGATGATGCCCAAGATTGGTTGTACTATTCAGCTGGAGAAAACATGCAAACATGGGCTAAAATGAAGAGGCTTTTCTTCGAGAAATGTTTTCCAGCCTCGAGAGCAGCCAATATTCGAAAGGAAATTTGCAGAATTCAACAGCATACGGGAGAAACACTATATGAGTATTGGGAAAGATTCAAGAACCTTTGCGCTAGCTAACTGTCCACACCACCAAATAACTGACCAGCTATTGATTCAATAATTTTACGAAGGTCTTTCACTTACGGATTGGAGTATGATTGATGCTGCAAGCAGTGGCGCCTTAGTTGACAAAACACCGACAACCGCAAAGGACTTGATTGCACATATGGCTTCCAATACCTAATAATTCGGCATACATAATGGGCATGGAACAAAAGCCGTGAGTGAGGTGAACGTGGCCACGTTGGAGAAAATATTAGATGACCTTACTTCTTTGGTGCGACAAATCGCAATTACGAAGAAGGAAGAAGCAAAGGTATGTGGAATATGTTCAATGTTAGGACATTCTACTGATGCAAGTCCGGTTTTGTAAGATGAAAACCCAAAACATGTGAATGTCGTGAGAGGTTTTGCTGGACCGAGTCAAAGGAAGTACGACCCATATTCCAACACCTACAATCCGGGATGGCACGATCACTAGAATTTGTGTTATGGAAATCCTCAAGGGTAGCAAGCAACCACAAATTTCCAGCAGTATAGACAACCGTATATTTCTCGGCAAAATCAAAATACAAAATCCAATTCCGAAGGTAAGTCTTCTTTGGAAGATATAATGCAAACTTTGGCTACTAACACTTTGACATTTCAGCGGAGTACTGAAGCAAGTATCTGAAATATTAAGAATCAACAAAGAAATATTGAGAATCAACAACGGAACATCAAAAATCAAATAACCTAAATGGCAATTACTATGAATCGATTGGAAGCGTGAACTTCTGGAAATTTTCTAGCACAACCGGAGATTAATCTTAAATAAAGTGCGAAGGCTATCACGCTGCAGAGTGGTAAGGAATTGCAGGACTCACTTTTGAAGAATTCCAAAAGAGAAGTAGAAGAAGAAATCACGCAAAAGGCACCTTCACAACTAGAGATGACGCAAAACAAGCTGAAGAAGGAAGAGCAAGAGAAGGAAATTTGAGAGACTTTCCGAAATGTTCAGGTAAATATTCCTCTTCTTGATGCAATTAAACAAATTCCACAGTATGCTAAATTCCTTAAGGAGCTTTGCACTTCAAAGAGGAAATTAAAATTTAATGAGAAAGTGCAATTGGGGAGAACGTTTCAGCAATTTTGTAAAAGAAAAAGCTTCCACCCAAATGTCAAGACCCAGGTATGTTTACTATCCCATGCAAAATTGGTAATTTGAGAATTGAAAAAGCTATGTTGGATTTGGGTGGTTCCATAAATGTCATGCCTTATGATGTTTATAAGTCTTTAAATATGGGACCTCTCAAGGAAACTAATGTAGTAATTCAATTAGAAGATTGTTCAAATGCTTATCCAGATGATGTTTTAGTTCAAGTAGGGGATATGCTTTTTTCAGCTGACTTTTATATTTTGCAGATAGGGAGTGATGATGTATCTTCTTCAACTTCGATTTTGTTTGGAAGTCCATTCTTAAAAACCACAAGAACACAAATTGATGTTCATGATGAGTCATTGACTATGGAATTTGATGGTGAACTAATTAAATTCAATATATACAATAACATGAAAATTCTAACTGATGAACAACCTATTGTTTCTGTGGATTTTATTAACACTTAGGTGCAGAAAAATTCACTATTGAGTAGAAGAGATACACTTGAAACACTCTTGGAGATGGGAGATAAATCATAGTGGAAAGCCATGAAGAACTCGTTACTGCCCAATAATGAATTGGAGGTGCTATTTTGTAAATTGGAGAAATCCAATTAGTTGGAGAAGGGTGATGCCCGAAAAGACGAGTGAACATTAGAGTATGAAGGTGAAACGATAAAGTTCCACTCATCAGAAGTCTTGGACCATCGTGTTGAGAAGGAGTTGACTTTAAGGAAAATTGCTCCAAGCTCCTCACGAAGTCTGAGCATGCTACCTGTTAGACTCAAGCATTCATTCGATAATAGATAATGTACATATGCCAAGGGTCAAGCTTATGACCTTAAATAAGCGCTTGATGGGAGGTCCCATTCGTATCCTTTCATTTTTGTGTTTTTCTCTTTTATACATATCTTTTGGGTGTTTGCTTTGAGTGTTTTACTTGTTTTCTTTAGTTTGTTTTGTTTGTAGGCGTTTGAAAAGGAAGCTACAATCATTCATTTAAAAGCTACAATCATTCATTTAATTTCATGCATACATTTAATCACATCCAAACTAATATGATAAAGCTTGATGACTTAACATGCATAACAAACATGCAAGAACCAAAAAAAAATCACACACAAAAATTAAGCCTTTAACCTTGTTGTTTTCATTCAATCACCTTACACTGAAACCCAAAAACCCCATTAGCCTTACCCTATCATAAGTTGAATGAAGTATTGAGTAATTTGGGACTTTTGTGTATTGTATTATAAGATATTTTTATAGATACTTCTACTCATGTGTTTATTAAATTATGTTGTTAGTAATTTCTTCTCTTGTTTTTATTATTCCCCCTTGTTCTTAGCCAAGTAAAAAAAGGGAAAAAGAAAGAAAGGAGAAAGAAAAGAAAAAAAGAACAAGAAAGGAAGAAAAAGAAAAAGAAAAAGAATAAAGCATAATAACATTAGTTAGTATGAGTAGTTGTAGTCCATTATGTCATGTGGTTATCTCAGAATTTTAATGTCCCTTTTACTTGGTACTTTGTGAATGCTTGTGAAACCTTTGTCATTTCTATCTTACGTTTGAACCTAGCCCCATTACAACCCATAATAAAGTCCTTATGATCTATGAGCTCATATAATTCGAATGAATGATAACTGGTAAATTTGTAAGCCTATGGTACTACAATCTGCTAGAGAGAGATTTGAGAGAAACACTTTGACCTCAAACACTTGAGTGCAAGTGGGAAATCTATGAGAAGAATTCACTTTGGTTTCATACTTGCTTTTTGAACAAAGATGTCTTATTTTAACTTTGTTTATTTGTATCGGTGAAAAGTGATTATGATGTATGTTGCAACCTAAGTCTTGCTGGCCCAAGTTAACGGAATGTGTGCACTTAATCTTATGAAGGATGAATTGATAGAGTGTAGTGGTTTGGCATGTTTAATCGAGGGTGAGCAAAGGTTTGGTGTGGGGGAATTTATTAAGTTGTCATTTTGCACTTAAATGATATATAAATCTCTCTCATATGTTGAAATTATTATTCAAAATTTACGGACTTGTATCTTAATTATTTTTAGATGATTTCTAACTCTTGGGAGATGAAATTGAGTTCAAAAGATGCAAAAGAAACAAAGAAATCCGAAATTCCAAGTTTGCAGTAAATTCATAACCAGACGTGGCCACATTTAAAGATCAAAGAAAAAAATATGCAGATCTGCTTTCAAATTTAAATCTGATTCGTTTTAGATTCTCATAATCTTTTAAGATCAGATTGATAGAGATTCACAATCTGAACATGTAGAAGATGTGATATGTAAGAGAGGAGGGAAAACGAGTAGATCGAAAGAGATAAAAGGGGATTTGTGTTACTTTTCACAGCAGCCACTTTAGGAGTAGTGTTTTACATTTTTCTTCAATTTTTCTTCTTGCTTTCGACAGTCATAGTTAACTTCAAAATTTTGAGTGTTTTTCTAAGCATTTTCAGATTTTTTAGAGAAAGGCTAGGGATAGGAGTAGTTTACGTTTTTTGCATTATTTCTCCTTTTGATTTTCTGCTAGTCATAGTCCAGTTTATGTTTCTACATTATTTTTCTAAGTATTTTTGGATTTTCTAGAAAGACCAGGGATTGAGACATTATGTTTTATTATTTCTTTGTTGAATTTCACTTTTGTTATAAGAAGCTAATTACTTTTCTTGGTTAAGGGGAACCCTGCTATCATCTATTATGTGTGAGATGTTTTAATAAAATTTGTTTTGTTGATGAACATTGAGTGTCTTCTGAATTAATTTTTCTAATTGAATTGATTGATTTCTAAGTGTGCAACTAGGAATTGATTCGTTTAATGGTTAGATTAATAAAATCTGACATTCAATTTTATTAATCACAAGTAGCAATTAGGATTACCTTCTTTACGTTAGAGATGGAAATTCTAAGAAGACGTTTAGCTAGATTAATTGCATGTTGTACATGTGTTATCTTGTTCATTGCTTTCTTAATTCTTAATGTTATTAATCAATTGAACTTACGATCGTATCTAGGTTGTTAATTAAAAAGAATGCTTAGAATGCATGTTTCTAATCATTTACACTTAAGAAAAAATATCCCTAATGAATGTTTATTGATGAACTAAATTTTATATCAAAGATCCATTTTAATGTGATAACATCGGTGACTCGAAACTAAGGATAGTCTGTTAAATTTTCAGATCCAATTACTTTTGTTAACTTCCGATTTTTGCGACTTCTACATTCTTAAATTTACGTGAATTGAAAACCCCCCTTCATTACTTGATTTTGGTTTTGAACTCGTACAATCTTTTCCACTAAAATTCCTCGTGAGAACGATACCCACTTTTCACTACTACATTAATTTGTGTTGACGAAGGTTGGTTTCTTTTTAATTTGGTTGTAGGCGATAGCAATACCAACCCTATACAATGATGGCAACATGCTGTAATGGATACTCTTCAATTCATATATTCTAGATACCTCTCCCAAATGTACGCACGAAATGGTAGTACCAATTACTAGTCTGGCATGCTCCTTCATTACGGGTTTCCTTTTACCCATAACTTGATCTTCAGGCTTGGTTTCCTCGAGATTGTCTTCAAAGTTCGTTTAAAGTCCTCCTATTTGATGCACATTGTCAATAAAGGGAACGAGTTCACTTTCCCATAACCTCCTTCCTTACATAAACAAAATAAAGAAAACATTGAATCAATAACAAAAACAACTAAAACAATTCAATGAAATAACATGAAAAAAATGTATGCATGAAATGACAAAAAGATCAAATTTAGTTTTAGTCTAAACACTAAATACTTCCCTGGCAACGATGCCAAAAAGTTGTTGGCCAAAATAAATTCTAAAAATACCTAGACTATCTTACTCGCAAGTATACGAGGTAATTATAGTCGAATACCCATGGTCCTCTTCTCAAGGAGGTGAAATTGGTTCACTCAAATTAACTTTGAATACAAATAAAAACAAATACAATCTTAAACATTATATCCTGAATAGTTGAGTAAAGGCTTCAAAGAAAATTAAACAATTAGACTAAAAAGGAAACTGATTTAACTGTAAGCAAAAATGATTTGATCAATATATGTGAAAAACTCTTGAGAAATTAACTTCACTAATTTAATCTCCTATGCATGACTGAGGGGAAGTGATTGGATAATTGTCTTATTAAAATTAAAAATTGGGTTCTACGATCAATTCAAATAATGAACTAAATCTAACTTTTGTATTCGACAAGTTTATCATCCAAATTAATTATGTAAACCTAACTACTAATTACCCACTTAAGCTAATATATTTCTAATTCAAAACTTAAGTGTCTATAGTTTCTTGTTCTAATATTAAACTTCTTCTCTCAATCCTTCGTCTAATACCAAAATGATGCAAAAGTTGCCCACATTATTATATCTAATAAGCTCAAAAACTATAGCAAGTATTGAGACAATAACACAGTCCCTTCATTATGCATAATCGACTAGATTAAGTAATCAGCCCGTCATGGAATAAACAAATGTCATCATCTTCATATACTTCAATCTCATCATTAAAAATAACAAAGAAGTATCAAAATAATGAACAAAGTATATAAACCAAAATGGATTGTCAAAGCAACAAATGAAATAAGTTTAGTAATGCAACAGAGATAAAATAGAAAGAGCAAACAAATGGACTGTTGGATAGAAGCTGATGGTGGATCTCGTGCCAAGCTCAACCTCTCTGTCGTTGCTCTGACCTTCTCCCTTTGTTTGATTCTCACCCAGAAGCTCAGCTTCAGCTCTCGCTTTCTACCTCTGTTTTAAGCTCCACCTCTTTGCTATTTTTATCTCTTGCCAAACCCAACTATGTTCTCTGTTCTTCGTTCTTTTCTACGCCTCCACCTCTCTTTCAGTTTCATTTTTCTAGCCCCCTTTTTAGCCTTCTTTTCTTTCTATTTATCAAGCCGGTTTAGGTAATATTAAACCAATTACAGAAAACGTTTGTCACACTCGTGAATGTGAGAGTCATGGGTGTGGAAATGGATTCACGGGTGTGACGTGAATTATGAATGCATTTTAATGGTGTGACAAAGGAGTCACACCTATGACTTTTATCACATCCGTGACTATGGAAGTCACGGGTGAGACTCCTTTGTCACACCATTAAAATGCATGCATAGCTCACGTCCAACATTCCTTCTTTCACGCATAATTTTTCTTATTTTCTTGTAAAATTCACACGATACTCCATTCAACATTCATGAAACATTCACGTCATTTTCACTCAATTCATTTTAAATTTGCATTAAAACGCAAGAATTTGTAACCAAAATCAAGATATGAATGAAAGCAAAATCAATAGAAATTAGACACAACAATTATGAGGTGTTTTAATTTTTGATCTAATGACCTTTGCATTCTCACAATTTTCACAAAATCAAGTAAAAAAAGCATAACTTAGTGGTTAAATCATCTAATAATATTAATGCAGGCAAACATGAAGGCAAAGAAAACAAACCTAAACTTTTGGGTAACCCAAATAGTCACACAAACCTAAACTTTTGGGTAACCCAAATAGTCACACAAACTATTACAATTTTCTTTGGACATTCATTTAGGAACATGCCTTTGTGCCTTTGCATTAGTAGGAAAAGATTTATAATACTTATGCAACTTGAAATGGTAGTCCTTGGTCTTTTGTTTCAATAATGAAGTAACACAATTTGAAACATTTGTGTTCTTAATATGCACAATATTCAATTTCAACTGTGAATAATAAGTAAAAATGTAATTAATCATTAAATCATTAAAACAATATTTCATATAGTTTAAGATTTTAAAAAATTACCATAACTTTATACAAACCATTTTCAAGTAAGTTGTCTTCATTTCAAGTCCTTAACATATTTCAGACAAGGTAATTCTATCCTTGTAATAATCCCCCAACTCACTTGATAATTTCGCATATTGGACCTTGTCTATAGGACAACCTTGTTAATTATCAATTTTTATTGATAACTTGTAATTCACTGTAACATTCATTCGTTGCAATTCACAACCTCTAGTTTTACCTCTACCTCTTTTTCTAATACTAGCATTGGAAGCTGACAACAAATTAATAATGATAAGAAAATATTAGAATATATAAATATATATATTTGAGCATAAGTCTAGTTAAAGTTATTAAAGATTAACAAACCTTCACTAGTTGCTTCACTGTTGTTTTAGGTAGAATGAAGTCGTGTATGACTTGAAGGCAGAATATTATTGTTGCTTTGTTGTGGTAATGTATTAAAACAAACTCTATTTCCTATGGCTAAAAGAA
>JANIIA010000005.1:50188250-50199933 GCA_027478495.1 Erythroxylum alaternifolium
AGAGATTGCACGTAGCGCTCCCTTATCTTAGGATATGTGTCGGAATGACCTACGGGCGTCCCGGTACGTACCCTAGGTTAATGGGGTGTTACACGTATTCTCCTAGAAACTATTAATCATAGGTTTAAAATAAGCTTTGTTAACCCTAGTTTTCCCTTAAGTCATGTTTAATCAAAATGAGCTCTTTGACTAAATATAGCTATCAAACAAGCTAGAATAAGCTCTCAAGATTTAATAGTAAAGTCGCATTACAAACTAGGAAAATAGATTAATCTAGGCAATAACCACACAAGCTCGGATTATTTAACCTATGTTATGTTATTCCTAATCATTTATCACCATTAGTTTACCACAAATGAATTAAAAATACAACTATTACGTATTGTATTCCATATTTTGGAAATGAGTCCATACATAAACAATCCACCAAGAATAAGAATATTAATCTTCCATACTTGAATACCCAAAACAATAAGCAAAGAATAGAATAAACAATCTCTAAAGAGAGAGAGTCAATAATCCACAATGAATAGATGTTCAGATATGATCCGCGACTTTGAGTTCACTTTCGAATTAGAAAGAAGAAGGATTAGCCCTCCATGGATCTCAGAGAAGTTAGAGTTTTGCTACCTTTAGTGTTTCAAAAACGATTCATGTCTTCCTTAGCTGCTCATATTCTATTCATATGAAGAACTAGGCTTTTGTGAAGATGTATGGTTTGATGCACAACTGTGCATCCAACCATGCATCACCAAAACAATGCTTCTTTCAAAATTATGCACGGTCGTGCATCTTGCAATGTATGATGAATTCTTCATTTTCTTGCATTTTCTTATCCCATATTCACTCTAATCCATCTCCTTCTTATTCCACAAATACAAATGAATTTGAACATCAAGAGGATGTCAAGGAATGTGCTTTTAAATCATTTTAGCTCCTATGCTTCCAACTTGCACCTAAAACCAAATGTGAACCAAAATGAGTATCTTAAGCATTTCATAATATTAATCACTAAGTATTAGAGAGTGAATATATAATCAATTAAGCACTCATCATAATATATATATGTACTTTACGTATTGTAATTAAAGAAGTATTAACCTTTTCAAAATTCAAATTTCAAGCAATTAACAAATTATAAATACTTTCATGGTTTAAAACAATAAAAAGGCTTCAAGAAAAATAAGGTAAAAGCTAATAATTTGGTTATCATCAATGAAAAATGCTAAGGCTCAAAATTGGTTAATTATATGGTAAAGTATGGTGTGGTAATTATAAAAAATACAGGCTAAACAAATGTTGAATATAAATGCCTTTATCATTTCAATGCTTCTAATTTAACATATGTGGTGTCAATATGGACAATAAATGCAAGTTTTAGAATCATCTAACTATGCATGATAACATATGTGAAAGAACGAAAGAGCCTAAAAATTTATGTACTTTTTCTTAGTCTTAAAACCTCACAAAAAAAGATGTTCTTATGAGTGTAAATACAATTTTCATTCCAATAGACTATTTCAATGACTGCTAATTATATGAATTATAAAAGTAAGTTTATTCTAACTTTCATCCTATTGCATACTAATTCAAATTAATAGTCAACTATGAAATAAAGTATTTATGGATAGATTTTAACCAATCTAGAATATTAGTTAATAAGATTTAATAACAAAGATTATTTTTAAGCTTAAGAAATTATCATCCCTTCCTCACATTTAAAATTTTATATTTTTCTCAATGTACCCAATATAAGCATATCGAAATAAAAACGAAGAAAATGTAGGAATTTTGTTACTTCCTCCAGTAATAAGAATTTCAGATCCTGATTTTAATGAGGGATCCATCTGATACTAGATACAATCATCCTTGCAAAATATAAATGAAAAGGGATAAAAAAGATAAAAGGAAATAAAAATAAAACCAATCACTAAGAAACATGAAATAATATTAACACTAATATTTATAAAAGACAAAATAAAAAAGGAAGAAAATAAGAAAAATACACAATTAATGAGAAAAAGATAAGAAAAAATCTAAAATTTAACAATCTCCATCCTCTTATGTCTCTGGCCTACCCATCGATGGAGGGTCCTTGGGTTATTGATCCTCAACAAGGGGAGGAGTTAATGATCAAGTACCCGCACTAGAAGATGGAGGTTGGTAAGTTATACCCTGATGGCTCACCATTAGCAACAGTAAATCCTTCATCTATCTAATAGAGGTCTCGAGCTTTCCTATCTACTCAACCATTTATGCCTATTGTATTCGGATAGTCAGTTGAGTACCCATAAGTTACCCCAACCATCTCTCTGATCGAGCTATCTTCAATTGGTCAGGGTGTGGTGTCCTCACCCTTGGTACTCCATATTATCCTCTTTACATGATGCTCCTCCTGTCTCAAATGTCGATGCGGTGGCTACTTTGCTATATAGGGCTCCTTTCTAGCTCCTCCTAATGCTACTATCTCATCAAGAACTTTAATAAGTCTATATGTTTCACTTGTAGGTGCCTACCGTCTACTCACCATGTGCATATGCTTCATGATGTCTAAGTTGAGTGTAGCCATAGTGCCTACCAGTCGAATCAATGGTAATTTATCAAAGACCTCTATCCTCCATGTAATTCTAGTCACATAAGGCTCGATACAGATGGTACCAACCTTCCTTTCCTCACTTTAAAGCCTGATAAATTAGGCTAATGCATGCCTTAGGTAGATTGGCATCCTCTCGTTTATGATCCATAGATAAAACACATCTAAGTTGTAGAAGATGTCGTGGCTATCACCTCGTCCTCTTAGAATTCTATATATATATTAGAACATCATGTGTAGTAACATTGATGTCTTGGATTTTCTTTAGTTACAGTCTCTATCATTGCTAATTATAATCTAGAATTGTCAAGAAGACATTATATATGCTTAGTTTATTTGCAAGGTCAAGTATTTTTACGTCCTTACAAACTCTGGGTCATATAATCCTATAGTGATGGAGGATTTTGAATAACTCATTCAGACCGTCTCCCTCGCAGTTGAAACTTAATTATATTTGGTCTATTCCAATCATGCTTTCCTTTTTGCCTTAAAGAACATAGAGAGCACCTCGAGTGTTAAATCCCAATAGGAGAGCTCCACGATTTGAAAAAATCTAGAATATGCTTCAACATCGAGAAGGTCCCTAACTTACTGAACCAAACTGACCTGCCCTAGCACCTCTTAGTCAGTGCTTTGAACCATCATGAATGTCTTGTCCTTAAGCCTCTAATATTGCTCGTCAAAGGTTTCCAAACTAAACAGTAGCATTGAAGGCTCCTCAGGTGGTTGAACTGAGTGAGGTCCTCTCAAGTCTTTAGATGACACCTTTCCTCATTATCACTTTTGTGGTACTTCTTTTTTGCATCGTGGTCTTGTCATTGTGCTTCAAACATTAAATAAGCTTGACAAATTCAAAAATAAATTATGAGAATATCCCTTTTCCCCGCATTTAAAATTTTAAAAAATAAATTATGAGAATATCCCTTTTCCTCGCATTTAAAATTTATTATACTAACTAAATTATTAAACATGAAAAAAACTAACTAACAATGAAAATTAAAACACATAAAATTAAAAATAAATTAACACAAATAAATAATTAAATAATATAACATAATTAAAAATTTACTAACAATGTATAGTAGTAGACTTATATAATTTCCTACACAGTCATGTAGCTAACTGTGTAGGTCACAAAATTGCAAACTTTATTGGGCTTTTGCGGTTTATTACATAGGAATGTATCAAACCATGTAAGTCTACACTAGCGTGTCTAAAGAGTTTGTAACTCTCTGTAAACACGTGCAATATGAAAATAGATGAACAGACTTGAGAAACATTGCACTTAAAGTTGTAAAACTTTAACACGCATACCCTAACACAATCATTATTTGCTACCTCTTCAAGATGCTTAATTTTCTAAACTTAAAACATATCAAAACTTAATAAAAATCCTATTCTAACATCAAAATATAAACAAAACAAACTAAAAATTAAAAATAAAACCTAAACTAATCCATTGGTTACCTCCCATATAGCACTTGGTTAACGTCGTTAGCTCGACATACCATACACGTTACCATCATCCTGGGTCTATAATCAGTGACTTATGTCCACTCATTTCTTCATATAGCAGCTTTGTAACTGGTAAGTAAGCCACACGTTGTAAGAAAATAATAAAAGAATAAGTTATCAAATTAATAAATCCATTCAATTACAATAATGCACTTTGAAATAACAAACTATTAATAACATAGGGAACAATAAAACTCCCTAAATCTTGGGTTGACATAAGTAGTTTGTCTTGGAAGAAGCAGGAATCATCTGTACTTAAGGTGACTATCAATGATTCATCATTAGCTTCCTCAATTGGCTTCTCTTCTTGTTCTTCCTTGTTTACCTTTGTCAACTCTTCTACTTTCTCTTCCTGGACAAATGTTTTCTCTTCCTCTTCTTCTTCTTTTTCTACTTCCTCTATCATCTGTTTGTCAGTTTCTTTTAAAGTAGTAGTTACCTCCTCCTCGTCTTGAGATGCAACATCATTCATGAAGCCGACTTTTTTCTCTTCTTCACCTTGAGGCATTAACAAGCTCAAATATATAATGTATTATGCTCAATGTGTTCAAGTGATGAAAATCTCTCTTCAAATTCACATCGACTAGTTGCACTTTTAGCAAAGTCTTATATTATTTTATCTGTATTACTTTCTTCTTATTGTTGTTACTGTAAATATTCAGTTGAAGCATAACAATTCTATCTATAAGCATAAGGGTTGCTACCGACATTAAACAAACATTGTATGAGAGGAAAAATATAAATTAGGATATATTTTATTTTATGATTCTTATCTCTTGCTTTCCACTGTGTTATATGTTTTTCTTTTGTTTATTTTGATCTCCTTTTCTGATATTTGCAAGGATGTAGTTTTTACTATTGAAGTAATCAAATATCAAGGACAAAATCACCATATTTAAGAAAGTACCACTAAACATCTCCCTTATTTTATATATTGTATACATTAAGGACTATGTAAAACTTTAAGTATGGGGAGAGGTTAAATGAATCTTTAACGATTTCTTTAAGCTTATTAGAATCTTGATTATTAAATTTTATTAACTAATATCTTGAATTGGTTAAAATTTGTCCATTACTAATGTGTTTCATTGTTGAATTGATTGAATTGGCATGTAAAAGGATGATAGTTATAATAAAATTGATTTGTTAAGTCATATTTTTAGTATTCTTTGAGATGATCAAATTAAATGAAATTACATACTATTTACAATATAAACCCATATTTTTCATGAACTTTTGAGTTTGAGAGTGAATTTTAAAATTTTTAAACTCTTGTTATTCTTTCATGTTTGTTATTATTGCGTAGTAGAATGATTATAGAACTTGCTTTTATTATCCATATTGAGACCATATTTGTTAAATTAGAAGCATTAAACAACTTGCTTTAGCTTATTTCTTTGATAATTACCACACCCATAAAATTATCTTTTAGGAATAACCAAGTTGAGCCTTAGCCTTTTTCATTAATTATACCCACATATTAACCTTTATCTCATTTTTCTTTAAAGCCTTTTTATTGTTTTGAACCTTGAAGGTTATTTACATTATTTACTTATTGAGATTTGAATTTTTTGAAGGGTTCATTATTTCTTTAATTATGGTACTAAATACTCAATTATTATAAAAAAGTTATTATATGAGTATACAAAATTTTTTGAATAAGTTTATGGTACCAATAGAGTTGCAATGAAAGTAAAATTTCAAATAAGTTTATGGTACCAATAGAGTTGCAATAAAAGGACCTGTGTGTTTTGGAAACAATTTTTGTAATTTCTTTTTAATAAATTTCCTTCAAACTAATTTTCTACCATTAATTACCCTCAAACTAATGGTCAAATTGAATTAGTAAATAAGACTTTAATTATATTATTTCATGTTATCATTCAACACAAATTCAAGAATTAAGAAGACTACTTATTGTTTGGTACGCTATTATATAATATGATTGTAAATTCATCTATTGATTATTCATCATTTAAAGTTGTTTATAGTTTTAATCCAATAAATTTGATGGATTTGTTACTTTTCCCTATTGTTAAAAGAGCTAATTTGGATGGAGTGAAGAAAGTGAAGACAGTGAGACAACTTCATGAACGTGTAAACCAATAAATGAAAAAGAAGAATGAGCATTATGTAACCAAAGCTACAAGGGTAGAAAACAACTTAACTTGGAAGCTGTCTATTGGGTTTAGGTGCATCTAAGGAAGGAATCATTCAAATTACATAAGTGATCTAAGTTTTCACTAAGAGGGGTTATCTAGTCCAAGCCATTAAGAGGATCAATGATAATTCTTACAAACTAGAGCTTTCAAGTAAGTATAATGTAAGTGTTACTTCTAATGTTGCTATATTATCTCCTTTTGGTGTAGTTTACGATTTAAAATCAAAACCTTTTAAAGATAAGGGAAAATTCACAATCATATTTGGTTATAAGCTTCAAAGGATCCTTTCCTTATGCCTAGTATAGGAGTAAGAGGGCTTAAGAGGCTTTGAATAGGTTAATTCAAGATATACATGTTGATTAAGCTTGAAAGGATACCCTTAGAATTATTTTTAGAGGCTTATTGGACCTACAAGAAGAGCAATACTTGGTTAATCTAATTCAATCTAAGGTTGGAGAAGATTTAGAGGTGAATATAGTCTTACACAACTATTTTATAACCCATAACTCTTGATAATAATGTAATAAAGAATATGCCCTAAAAAATAGTCATGTACCTATCTTGTGTTCTTACTAGAATGTAAAACTGAATTTACAATGAGTTACATGACCTCCAACATAGGTGTGTACCAACATGTGTATCATTTTAGGAAAGCAAGTTGTGAAGACATGATCTCTGAAAGATTTGTGTCCCGGTTGTATCTATTGGCAATGAAATTTTCGTAACAAATGTAGTTATGTCCTAGTGTCTTCCGTATAAATTATAATTTTTTATATTTAAATAGTATTTTAAATCAATTTTAGTGTTATTTGCCATCTTTTTTATTAAGATTCATTAGTGATTCTTTTCCTTATTCTCCAACAAACATCAAGCTTATTAACAAATTCTTTCTTTATGGCATTTAATTACTTAATAAAATTTTCTCTTACTTCTTCATAATCAATAGGTCAATTCTCTCTCTATCTCTATCTATCTATCTATATGTATATAACCTATTTATGGGTTTTATGGAGTTCATTCCTAAGTGGCTTCACATCAATGATTATGCTTGAATGGAGTTGTACACTTATATTTGAATATACTACATTTACAAAAAAGAAAAAGAAAAAAAGAGATATTCCCATGATGTGATAATAATAGGCCATGTTTTTGATGAGGTAATGGAGCAAATAAAGAGATTATGGAGTATTTAAAGGTGTAATATGGATTATAGGTTCCCATTTACTGTTACTACCTATTATATGTACATATATATTAGGTATTATGTACACATATTGATTTATACATGCATATATACTAAGTAGTGAAGATTTGATATATTAGTAAGCCTAGTGAATTCTCATAGGAAGAACCTAAGCAAAACATTTGACTCATGAAACACTTGAGTGACTAAAGTGAATACTATGAGAAAATTATGCTGAATTTTTACACTCACTTTTAAATTAAACTATTATGCTCTTATTCAAATATTTTGAGAATCTCAACTATAAGATATCATATTTAATAGTCTTAGTTGGATTTGTATCTTAAAGTGTGTATGTTTTTAATATCATGAGAAATGAATTGGGGGAAACTTTTTACTATGTTTGCTTTAATAAATCGAGCAAAAGCTAAATGTATGGGAATTTAGTAAAAATATAAAATGACATGTTTCCTCTTTTAGTATGTAGTTGCTTACACCTATTTTATATCTAAATTCAATTGCTATGTTTAAATTTTGGTTTAGGATGCAATTGAAGGTGTTAAAGAAAAAAGTAATATATTTTGGCAATTATGGACTATTTTGTCAATGTTACTCGAAGTTGACATAACTTTTTTCTTGTGGGCATAGTAATGATGGTTTCATGTTTCAAGTTTTTAAGGATTTTTAACTATACATAGCACAGAACACATATGTGATCTAAAGGTAGTTTCATACTAAAATGTTGGAGCATAATCCATAGTTGGAGACATAATTAAATTAAAGCCCATGTAACATTTCAAAGAGATAAAGCAAGAAACATAGTTATGTGTTAACTCGTGTTCTTCTTGAAAACTCAATATAGAATATATGGACACATACACGGGTGAAAGAGAGGTTGTGCTATATGGAACTAAAGAAGCAAAGAATTACACGATCCAAGGTGAAATTGTGTTTTTGACTGTGTCCTTTTCATAAATCTATCAAAAGAAACAGTAAAGAACATAACATATATGCATATGAATGTTTATGTATGTTAGTCCCTAATTACGCCTAAAAGATTAGGAAATTGGACGTTGATAAGTTAAAAAATATATTCATAAATTGATTGTATTAATGAGCATAATTTATAAAATATGAAAACATAATAAAAATAATAATTTTCAACAAAATACTTAATTAATAATGTAGAAAGGATAAAGGAAGAGAAATGTAAATTGATTTATAGTGGTTTGGTAAACAAACTTTGCCTACATCCATTCCTAAGATTCTTTCTAGAATTCTACTATAACTCTTCTTTCAAGGTAGAGAAGAACTATTGTATAATATTTTCTAAGAAAAAAGGAACTATTTCATAATCTTCCTTTAAAATGAAGAAGAATCTCAATGCCATTTATAACAACCCCCAAGTACAATTTTTAAAACCCTAATAGGAGTTTATAACACAACATATCTCACTATATCACTTTGATAACTTTAAATTGCCTCCGTCACATAAATATGAGATAATGATGTTTAAATACTTAATAAACACTTAGAAATATGTTTATAAGACATAAATACTTTTTGATACAAGAATTAATGGGAAAATAAGTATTCATAGGCTTTTGGGATCTCTACTAGTCATTAGCACATTGGTTGGTCACTAGGTCATCTTGGTCAACCAATGTACATTCAATATACAAAATCAACTAGTCATTGTATATTTGTCAACCATTAGGGTAGAGGAACATTAATTAACCACACCATTACATTGTTCAATCAATTCGTCAACAAGCATCCATGTTACATGTTTAAACTACATAGTTCGATTACTAACCTATATTGGTTAACTAATCCTATTAAAAATATGATTTTGACAACTTTAAATACTCAAACATGACTAATTTTAACGTAATTACAATTAAAAACAACTTCTAAATGTTTCCTAAAGAGTGTTTGAAAGAATAAGAGGCTTTTCTTTTAAAAACAAAACTTTATATCTCTTAATAAATAAAAAGACTCATGTAATGAAGTAAAATGATATGTTTATACATAGTGAGATTTTAGGATTCTCAAATTGACAAGATGAGATTATAGTTAATATTATAAATTATAAAATGACCTAGGTGTGAATATTTTTAGTTCTTGAGTTAGTATTCAATTTAAAGGTTTCAAACTTTAGTTTTTCTCTATCGTCTTTATGAAGTATCTTCAAGACTTATGCATGACTACGTTTTGTTTTCATATAGCTTCTCATCAAGATAACAAACTCATTAGTAGTACTTACATTTTCCGTCATCATCAAAAGATGGATTAGAATTTCCCTTGTTTTAGCAATTTCCTCCTTTTTGATGATGATAAAACATTATGATATTAAAGAGCAATAATAAGATTAAGCAAACAAAAAACTATCTATATCAAG
Source organism: Erythroxylum alaternifolium (assembly GCA_027478495.1). Taxonomy (NCBI): domain Eukaryota; kingdom Viridiplantae; phylum Streptophyta; class Magnoliopsida; order Malpighiales; family Erythroxylaceae; genus Erythroxylum; species Erythroxylum alaternifolium. The sequence continues at coordinate 50,198,105 of JANIIA010000005.1, forward strand.
ACATCAAATGCATCCCCCTTAATTCATTAATAAAAAATAATTCTATAAAAAAATAAAAGAGGTTTTTAAAGAAATATCTATAAATATAAATAAAAGAAATTTACTTAAGCATAAAATGCCATATATACACAAGTCACTATATAAAAAATTCACTCCCCCTTAATCTTACTCGTGTATGTCTAGTTTATGCATTAGGTTGAGTTTTGTAAATTAATTTAAATTTGATTTATTATTTAATGCAATATCTAAAAGCCTAAATAATTAATAAACAATTCAACTAAATAAATGATGAATAGTTTTGATTTCTTTAATTGATTTATTGGATTCTCTCTTAGAGTTTTTACATTTTCAAGCTAAAATTGATGGAATTAATTTACTTAAGGAGAAGGAAAAGCTTAGTGCGAGGCTATTTGTTGTGCATAAAATGTGCATATATATTCTTAAGTATTTTACTTAATTTTAATTCTAAAATAAATTATTTAATTTAATTTTTTATATCTTTTCTAGTACTTGTACAAATTTAACTTTAGGATGATATATATTATTAAAGAATTGTAGGAAATTTTAAGTAAAAATATAAATAAATTCATAATTCTTGAAGGAACATGACATGGCCCATGCCCGTACACTATTATATGCCCTAGCAGGATAAAGTATAATAAGTGACATGGTCTAAGTTAAAGAGTATACAATGAAAGCCACAATTAAAAGACGCCAGTCATGCTAAAGACATTGTATTCATCTTCAAGAAGACAGTAAGATCCATAACTAAGAGAAAAGATCATGTTAAAGCTTATTTCTATTACCCAGAGAAATTACTAAAGCCTATAGTTTGGACGACGACCATAGCACATACCTTATCTCAAGTTGAGTAAATGTATTTAAAGGTATATCAATATAATTTTTATAGGAATTTAGTCATCTTTTAGATAAAAACACGTCTTTTAGTTATCAAAAGGCTTATCCAACCATTGGAAAATCGATTTAAAGTTATTTTCGCTAGAAAAACAATGTTGCAATTGGTGGAATTATGAAATTCATCTAGATTTACGTCTACTATGATTTATCTATTTTAATCTTTTTATTTCGTTATTTTGAATATGTTTTGTGACTAAACTCTTAATATAGATTAAATAAGGAAAACCACCATGATTCTTTTCTACAAATTGATTTCATATTTTTGTGAGCTATGTTTGTTGGTCTTAATAATGATTTATTCATATGGACATTTGACTCCGTCATTAATACACATATAGATAAGTTAAGAAAGCTTGCCTAAGAGTGGCGCATATCTTAGATAAAGAGGGTCAAACATGGTACTCGATGAGTGTAATGTTAAGTCAAGAGGACTTCAAGATTATTAATTTTGGTGACAATCAAATAATAATAATGTTAGAAATAAATGAACTATTTTGATAAGTGTGTTAAGCGTGTAGAAAAACACAAAAGAAATGAAAACACAGAAGAAGTGAAAAACACAGAAGAAGCAGAAGAAGTGGAAAACACAGACGAAGCGCAAAACATAGAAGAAGAGGAAAACATAGAAGAAGTGAAAGCGCAAAACACAGAAGAAGCGCAAAACATAGAAGAAGTAGAAAAACACAGAAGAAGCGTAAAACATAGAAGAAGCAGAAAACACAGAAGAAGAGGAAAACATAAAAGAAGTGCAACACACAGAAGAAGCACAAAACACAGAAAAAGCAAAAAATATAGAAGAAGCAGAAAACACAGAAGAAGAAGAAAACACAAACAATACAAAGATGAAGATACGTTAGTACGTCGGACAGTTAGTTAGTTGGAGTTAGTTACAGAACTCAACTGAATAACGG
>JANIIA010000005.1:50211377-50242991 GCA_027478495.1 Erythroxylum alaternifolium
ATTGTTTTTGGCATAGTACCTGTATTAGGTTTGATATGTACAGACTGTACACTGATGTATATACAGATGTTTTGGAGCAATGAAAAGAGGATTTTGGTTTTAAAACTTTTGTGAATTACATTTACTGGTTCTTATTCTTTTAATGTATGTGATGTCATGTGGAGTTCTATAGTAATTGCACGTAGCGCTCCGTTATCTTAGGTTATATGTCGGAACGACCTACGGGTGTCCCGATGCGTATCCTAAGGTAATGGGGTGTTACAGTCTAAGACTTGATGTATGAATGTGATATTGAAGTGCTCCTTGTATGTGAATTTGATGAAATATGTGATATCTAATTTGATTGTTAAATGTTGGACCTAGTTCTGAAGAAACATATGAATATGTATGTGATTGAAAAAGTATTTCTCAACATTTATGTTGAATGCCAGACCACGGTCTGATGATGAATATGAAAGTGATTATAAATCCGAAATCATATGATTGATTGAAGATATGAGAATGTAATGCATTCCATTTCATGAATGTATGAAAGATAAAGGCAGTTATGACTAGAGTTTCCACCGAAAAAGAGCTTAAAGCTCAGAAAGTGAAAAGAGCCTTGGGCTCAGTTGTGAATGTACCCGGTATCTAATAAGGGATATAGGACATTATCTGATACAGCTCGATATCCACTAAGGGATAAGAGCTAGTAATTAGGCACTCGGTCTTAAGAAAGTAATAAATGAAAGTGAGTCTCATGTGCACTGCATTATAAGTGATATGTGTATTTTAAATGATTGAAATGATTAATTTGACTGTTCTGAATGTGATCCTATATGTTAAATGAAGTGATGTAAATTATCTGAAAATATGTGAATTGTATATGCTATGTGATTGAGTGAGCCATCGAGGATGGTCACTTACTGAGTTCGCAAAACTCACCCAAATTTTGTAATATTTTTCGGGCTAAAAAAGAGTTAACCTGTTGGGCAAACCAGAGTATAGCCACTGCATTCAAGAAAAAGGTAGAGGTCGGGATCAATTTGTGTCTGCATTTATATTTTCTCTTTTCTTAATCAAATTGAGTCTTTCGCAATTATTGTAACATGAATACTTGAATATTCTGTTTTGTAATAACTTTCCAAAGTGGGAATGTTGGTAAATGAGAATAATCTTGAGTCTAATAATAATAAATGTGATTTGATGTTATGAAAGAAAATAATAGGCCCAAATTTGATTACTGATTTTCTCATATGTGTATGATAAATTTGAAAAAATTTCACCGAGTTGCGAGTGTTTAACTATTCTAACATGCCACCGTTGCGAGGTATGTACTTGGACATCATTCAGGATGTCAGGTACGTGTCTGGCGAGAGTAGGGTGTTACAAACTTGAAATCTTTAAGTGATATGACCATGCAGTTGAACTTGATAGGCCAACTTCCTATGCTTACTAGGAGTTGTAAGCAGCAACTACTACCATTTATGCCTTATCCATATGGATCTTTACCTTCGACGGGGTCTTTAATACCTTAAGCTCCAACTTGCAAACCATCTTTTTTGTAATAAAAGAGTGTGTTACACTTGTATCCAATATTGCAGTTATCTCTTTTACATTGACTTATATTCTTATATACATCAACTTGTCAAAAGGATTGAATTCGCTTTTAACCACATTCAAAATGGCAATATGATTCATTGCTGCTTCCAAATCTTCTTCCTCTTGTTCGATAATTAGGGAGTTTAGCTTCCCCTTCTTTAAACATTTTATCGCAAAATCTGGACTATGTATATGTAACAAGTAAGTTTGCACTTTTTGGAGGTCGTCTCTTCACTTTTGATGCCACCATTTTGCTTACCTTTCCCTTTGAAATATCCCTTCTTATTTAAACAGACCTAAGTGAGATTGTCGTGTAGAGGTGTAGGTGCAACTTGTAATATACTTTTGGTGCTTAGAAGATCTTAGTAATAACTAGTATCAAAGCCACATTTTGTTAAAGTGGGAGATAACAATTTGATCAAGCGTGACTAAGATGGAGGAACTTATTAGACCAATTATTTAAGCGGAGGAATATATCACTTCCTACTATTCTTGGTTCGAGTTGTTGGAGGAACAAATCCAATAGTTACAGTATCAAATAACGAACTTGATGAAAGCACAAAAGGAGACTAGGTTTAAGATGACAATTATAAACCGTGTTGTTATAACAAAGGATGTTGGTCTTGTCAAGACTACCATAGTAAAGGTGTATGATTCCAAATTTTTTGAGAGCATGTGAAATACAAAGGAGTTTAAAAACTTTTTATGGGATAGGGGATAGTACTTTGCAACTGCTAGGGTATTCGATGCTGAAAAGGTCAATATGATGACCATGTACTTAAATGAGGATGCTAAGCTTTGGTGAAGAATGGGAACTTTTATCAAAATCAGTACAAGTAGAGCTCCCATTAACACATGCGAGAAGATGAAGAATAAGCTAAAGGATGAATTCCTTTCAATGAATACGTCTTGGCTCACAAAGGATGCCTTGAACAGGCTAAAACAAACAAATTGGTAAATGAATATGTTAAAAAGTTTAGCTCTCTAATGCTTGACATTAATAATATATTAGATGAGGATAAGCTCTTCAACTTTTTGTTCGGGTTACAACCATAGGTGCAAATGGACTTGTAGAGGCAAAATATGAAGGATGTAATTGGTGCAATCGTGGCTGTTGATGTCTTGATAGATTTTCGAGTGACAAAGGCAACTAAGGCAGGCTCATTTACTTCTTCCAAACAAAAAGGGTAGTTCAAGAGGAGAAAAGTGAGGGGAAAAAGAAGAAAGACTCTAAAAAGGGAGATTTCATGTTGGGTTCCGTTTCTGGAGCCCAACTTTCCAAAGTCTTTATATTGCATTTTCAAGCTTCTCATAAGGGTAGAAATTGTGTATTGGATTCAGGGGTAAAACTATACTAATATAGATAGAATTAGACAAAGTCGTCTTCTGGAATGTTGTAGCTTATCTTCTTAGCTTTCCAACTCTATAAAGTATGTAAATTTTGGGTATCAGAGTTGAGAGATATGAGCATTTAAAGTGGTGATGTTGCAGAAAAGGTATTGTACATGACAGCTATGGTGAATGATGATGTTTTGTTGGTTATGATCAATGGTCTTGTATGATGTGTTTTGTGGAGGTTTTGAATTGAAATGGAAGTGAAAATGATGAGGAAAATGAGTTAGGAATGTTAGATATGCATAAAATGGGTTCTAGGTAGCTTAAGGAGTTGGAAATGTGGAATTTAACCCGTAGCTGTCCATTAAACGGACTTGATGTCTGTTGGGCGGACCTTCTCGGGTTTGTTTGTGTCCCAACTCAGTTCATGTCTCTTTGGAGGGACATTATGTCCATTAAGCGAATCTTCTCGGGTGAAAAACGGACATAAAGTCCCTTCATGTCCCTTTGAAGGGACTTTATGTCCGTTAAACGTACACTCTTAGGATAGCTATGGTAAATTTTGATTTTGACCCACTTTTGAAGCATAATTTCACTTTGTAGTCTACATAAAAGTTGTAGATATAGAAGTCTTCTTTAAAATGGTCCAAGAATGGCCTCATTCTAAGATTTCTAGAGAAAGTTATGCCAATTCTCCCAAGATAGGTACAATATGGTTGAGGATATAAACATTGTTTAAATGTTTTGGCCATAACTTTAGCGTCTGACCACCAAATGAAGTAATTCTTAAAGCAATGGTTTCCTATCACATTCTTCTATCGCTACAACATAACTAGAGTTTTGGAGATAGAATTGTGATGAAGAAGTCAATTATGATTTTGGTGATTGACTATTGTGGGCACACCACTCTTGTGGAAATGGCTAATACGGGTTCATAAAGATAACCCTCAAGGTAATACGCACGCTCACGTCTTGTGATGACTCCAAACTTTGGGCTCTGAAAACAGGGTCCAACAAGACATTGTTGGGTCATCCAGGCAATAGCTTATCTGGAGCATACTATGAGTTAACCTAAATGTTTTCTCACCATAATTGATTTGTTTCTTTTGAATTTTAGGTCCTAAACTGGTATTACTATGATTGTGATAATTCCAGACATTGATAGTCTGAGGAGCTTGATATTCAAGATTGTATTGGGAGTATATTCTAATTGAATGTGAATATAAAAAATGTATACTCAACGAAATGTTGAATACGGGACTGAGATATGATGAATATGTGAAAATGACTGTGCACATTGAATAAAAGTGATTGATAGCATATTTGTGAAATGATGCATTTCATTACATTGTTATGCATGATCAGATAAAGGAGTTGTGACCGGAGTGACCAGTAAAAAAGAGCTTAAAGCTCAAAAATATGCGCAAAGAGCCACAAGCTCATATATTAATGAGCTCGGTATCTGCAACGGATGCAGGACCGAATAAAAAATGAGGCTGGTAACCACAACAAATATGGGACATTAAATAGGTGCTCGGTCACAACAAAATAAAAATAAAAGTGGAGTCATGCGTGCATATACATTTACCAATATATCTTCAAATGTATTATGTGAATGATTGGGAATAAGTGTTGAATTATGTTGTTATAAAGATATGCAATGCTTGAGTACATGTAGCATTGTGTAAATGTTAAAGATATGAATGACTGAGATAAATGATTGAATTATTCTGAAATGAGTATTTGAAATGTGTGAAATTCATGATGTATTGTTGAGATGAGGTATATTATGAATTTGGTTTATATTTGAGATGTTTGTGTTTCTAACATGAGTGAGCACATAAATGATGGTTCACTCACTGAGTTCAAAAACTCATCAAAATTGCAACGTTGATTTTCAGGTATAAAGGAGACATAGCTTCTAAGTCAAACCAGTAAAAGTCTAGTTCTGTCTATTTTGGAAAAACAAGAATGACTCAAAGGTCTGGTCAGCTGATATCTGAGGCTTAGTATATTGTGTTTATGTAGTTTCTCATTTGATGTAGAACTCTTTGTAAAAGAATAGTAAACATGCAGATGTTTTTGATAATGTACATAGTTGTTTAATGAAGTGTAATGCTACAATGTAAATTACGTTAGTGAATGAAATGGGAAAAGTTGACTTTTTTCAATGTTTGTAATATGTTTGATGTTATAATAAGTGACTGTGATTGATTTAACATGTCATTTTCATAGGGTATGTTCTTGAATGCCCTCTAGATATTAGGGCATATACTCTATGGTAGTGGTGTTTTACAAAATTAGTTCATTAATATCTTGTACTATATAATTTAAAATTTTACGTTAACCTTGTCTCAAAAAATTATAATAATAAAAATTTGAAATAACAATATTCTATTTATTTTTATTAATATTAGTTTTCTCATATTTGACATATAAACAATAATCACAATTAATATGAAAAGATTATTTAATCATCATACAAATATAAAAGTAAGGATAATATAAGATACTTAAAATGTTACAATTTTATCATATAATAAATAATATTTAATTGAAACATTAAATAAAAATAATAATAAATTTAAAATTTTATTCAAAACGGTACCTAATATTAAACAATATTGATACAGTACTGTATCAAAACCAAATCCTATACCAACACTTACGAGTATTCATATAATTGCTCTAAAGAGTTGGCGATGCACCTGAATCCACAATGCCTACATTTGGAGCAACGATTGAGGAAAAGAATCTTTTGCTAAGGCCCTATTTGGCAATTAGCTGATTGCATTTAGCTGTTAGCTGATTATATCAGCTGCTAACTAATAGCGGATTATATCAGCTGATTTGACCAACAGATTGCATTAGCTGTTCGTTAGAGATGTTTGATAAAATTAGTTGTTTAGTATCAACTGTTTATGTGTAAAATGACTTATGAGGATATGACTTTTTAAAAAATTATAAAGATATGAATATTATAATAAAATTTGTGAAATTAGGACTATATTAATTAAAAAATATAATTACTCTATTTTCAATGTAGTGTAGTCTAAATTCTAATATCTAATACATCTACAATATTTGGTCAAGATACATACTCAAGTGCATGTTATTTTCTTCCTTTTTAAAAGAATAACATATCTCCTATGATTGATTGGATATATACAAAATAACTACCGGTATATATTGTAATTTATATTCATCTTGGATTTTTGATAGATAAATCAATTATTTATTACAATTTTAGAATTTTTATTAAAATATTTGAACTAATCACATTATTTATTTATATGTTAAAAATGATCCTAAATCATCATTTTATTTTTAAATTAAATTATCCTTATTTATCAAATTTTCATTTGCCTATTTTTTTAATTTAGATGGATGATTTACTTAATTTGAAACTTTTTAATTTATATTTTTTATAAATTCAAAAATCACTTGATTTTATTTTTTTAATTATTTAATTTTCGATTTAAAGGTTGTTTACTTTTTATGGATTTGTTAGTTAGAAATTTATAATGAAGATTGTCAATAACCTCATATAAAATTGTACTTGATCATACAGGATTAAACATATAAAGGCAAATAACTTATTTTAAAATAAGCTATGGAGCAACAATCAAGAGAGGTATCTCTTTCAAAAACTTGTTTTACTTCAGTCAATTGAATGAGCACTAGTAAGAGGTACCAGAAAAATGTATCTTGCCAATTTTTCACAATTCTCAATTCTTATCGAAAGATAATTTATTATGATGAAATTCCAATGAAGGTTATCTTTAACTTTTATCAAGTTCTAACCTTAATCAGAGATAATGTAGTGTCAGACAGAGCTATGTGCAATGCTGCAAGTATTCCTCACAAGTATCTCAATACTCTAACCAAGTCGACTATTAAGTATTTACAAAAGAGATTCCTTACACCAAATCGCGTTGATACGCACACCAAACTCTAACCTTGACCTGAATATTAACAATCTCATCTGGTTTGCTCATTACAATGGCTTGATAACATTGGAAAGATCAACTCATATCATCCATATTTCTGGGAACTCTTAACTAGAAATGTCCTCATTGCTTTTGTGGACACCATAAGCACTCTTCCTAATATATTTTTCCATAAACAACTGCATTACAAACATCTAATAAGTTAGTCTCTTAGCATAGGCATTTCTTCATAGGAACCACGAGATCGTGAAATCTATCGTCTTATTTTGCATCTCAAGATCAAACTAACAAACCATATCAATGAAAAGCAGATAAATTATGTAAAACTAGAGAAAAGACTCATTAAAATCGAAATAAGTTTTCATTCCTGTCACCCTTGCTTCTCCCCACTCCAAGTTCAATCCATAAATTGATGAGAAGCTTTTATATTATCCAGCAAGGCAGCTAGAAGGCAAGTTAACTTGAGCATTCCCTAGTTAGGCTAGAAATCGGTAACAAATCGAGCATTAGTGTCAAAGGCAAAATGTTAGGCTGCAGGTGGCACAACCATTGGTTTTTTCAACCAAACCAAGTATATGCAAGTCTAAACTTTTATCATCTGTCGCATTAGCTTCAAATTTGCCTAGTAAGCCATAATATTCAAACAGAAAGGGATTGAAAGATCAAATCAAACAGCAAAAGCCAGAAAACAACTGCTAATATGGACTTCAACTACAAAAAATCTGAAGAAAGTAACACTATAAGACCCACAAACACTAGATCTGAGAGTAACTAAGAAAATTTGCAAAGCACTAAGCATATCACTTGTAGGACCATAGCCAAACAAAGTATGACAAAAGATTGAACCCAGAAAGACTCGATTATTTAGATTGCAAAAGCACGGAGATTCAATTTTTAAGAAGCATCAGTGAGACTGAGAAAGACCCATAACGTGATGGAGCCTGCGAACAAAATGGACTCGAAAAACATATGTGGGGTACCTTTGATGAGCAAAACTTTACCATCCTTCCAAACAGTCGGCGTTGATGCTTTGTTAAGGAGGTGTCTACTCATTCAATTCAATAAAATATTTAGAGGTTGAACATAAACTGAGAAATTGTTATGAAAGAAAGATGTTGATATTCCTCCAGAAAATCGCTACAAAAACCCAAAGCTTAAACAGATAATCGCTATAGAAACCCAAAAAAAAGAAATGAACTTGGAAGAAAAAGCAGAAAGAAAGAGTAGAGTTGAGCAATTGGTTTACCATTCGTTGCTCATGATTGACAACGCAAAATACAAAATTGTTGTGGGAGAAGAAGATAGAAAAGCATGAACGTCCAAGATCTTAACAGAGAGATGAGCCAAGAAAGGAAGAAGACTAGAGAAAACTAGAAATGAGACGGTCAAAGAGTAGAGAGTAAAGAGGGCAAAATTGACATTAAAATAAAAAATATCAACTGATTCGTTAAAACACTCCTGTAGGGGAGCTTCTTCAAAATCAACTGGTTGGTTGAATCAACCTATCCAACCAGCTTATAACTAAACAGTCTAAACAATTTTTTTACAAAGTCAACCATCTGATTTGGGTCAATCAACTATTTTTTAACTGATCAGCTAATAACCAAACGAGGCCTAAATCTCATAAATAATCATGATGTTATCTTTTCCAACAACTTTATTAGTTTTTTTCCCTTTCATTTTTCAATTTATCTTTATTCCCTAATTTTATTTTCTTTTGGAAATGAATCTTTATATCAGTTTCTAATAAATCCATATTTTTATGTTTCTTTCTTATTGAACAAATTGTCCTAAAACTTTTAATTCAAAATTAATCCTAAAGAAAATGATTTATGATGTAACAAATAAAACAAAACTAAAATAGAAAATTCTTCATCATCATCATCGTCAACACCCAATTGATGTCTCGCTAAGACGTGAAATTTGAAGAGTATGTAACATTATCCCTACTTAATAGAAAGGTTGTTTTTGATATAAAATTCAATTATGACAAAATATAATTAGAAAGTAATGACCTAAAATTAAAATAAAAGTAGATTAAAGAAGATTAATGAAGTATCATCTTTGTCAAATTAACATATCAGTTAGATTAAAAATTAAAAATTAAAAATTAAAAATTAATAATATGCTATAGAATCTAATGAAAATAAAGTTAGATTAAAATAAACATAAAATTATCAAAAAATAATTTTTTAATTTTTTTCAAAGAAAAGATTTAAATAGATAAAATATATTGGAAATAAAGTATCTACACCATTTAAAAAAAAAACTTATAGTTTGCCTTATGAATGAAAAGAAAAGGGGTAATCAATTCACATGAAGGAAGTTCATACACCAAGATAACAACGGCCATGGTGCAGGCACTCGACCCGAGCATTCATGCCTTGCAGCAGCGGAATGTAAATGTGGCGCACTTTGCACGTGTTGCCTCTTCGATAATAAAATAATAGACAAAAGGAATAATATATTATATCCCAAGTCCTACAACAATTTTGCAACCTGACCCTTTCCCTTGTCGGCCTAACCCTTTTTAAACCCCGTTTGCGAGCGATTCTCCTTAGCCCTTCCTTATTCCAGAACCTCAACACGCTCATCCGAACGCGTGTTCACAATCTGGTTTTTCTCACCGTCGCATTTTAGTTATCATTCATCGTCAGTTCTGTTTGGTCGTAGTGTACTGCTTTAATATTAATGGTAATAATATGTCATGCTAATTATGTTATTAGAATGAGTAACATATTCTTAGAAGTTTTAGTAATAAAATATAATATTTGTTTTGTTTTCTATTAAATTAAGCATCACATATGCGCTAGGAATTTGTTGGGAACATATCTTCAACGACCCAGTAAATACTCAAAGGGCCTAAATCAAAATTGTTAGGTTTTAGTTTTCAATTTTGCCAATTGCCTTTTTCTTTTTCCGTTGGAGGCCAAGTTGAACCGCGTATTGAACAGTATACACAATCTGATTAACAGAGAAACATCATTAGTTTTAACTATATTAGACTTGTTCCCGTACAAGTGAACATAAGTTTACATGGACTTTTCAAATTTTCTATTGCATGATGTTATTTTTATATGTAAAAAACATCTAATTTGAATTATATCGTATGGGGTGCTTTTTTTTCCTCTAATTTTAAGATGACGAACATATTTAATGAATATAATTTATAACTAAATATAAAATATTGGAACAAACAATAACATCTTCATTTTATTCTTATCATTAATTTTCTTGTCACGATTTTGAGGACATAAAATTGGGAGATATTATTGTTAATAGTTCATTATTCTTGTAGGCCTATAGTTTTTTTAAATCTACAAATTTATTTTATTTTATATTTAGAATATTAAAAATAAAAAATGTGAAGGAAATTATTAGTGTTTTGAATAAAATCTTTAAAGATATTTTATTTTAATTATATTATATGTTTCTGATTTTTTTAATCTTTTTATCCAATTATTTTACATATAATATGTTTATTCCAATTTGTTAGAGCATTTATTCTAATTAAAATAGTTTTATGCATATGTGAACTAAGATGTCTAATTTGCTTATGCATACAATAAGTTTATGCTAATTACATACATTTTATTTTAATTAAAATTTCAATATGTGAATTAAGGTATAAGCATCACTTCAAAATTGTCATCTAAAATTCAAAACTAATCTTTTATTAAAACAATTGTCACTTATATAAAATGTAATAATTTAAAATTTTTAAATTAAAGAAAAAAGCATATAGAAGTATAAGATGAGCTAAAAAAAACTTAAATTCATTTATCTCTTAATCTTTTTTTTATAGGTTACTATTTACTCTCAATTTCTGACACTCATTCTTTCATTGTGCAACCACCATTTCTAATGATCTAGGACTCTACGAAAAGCTCTCGAGATGCTCTATGAAACTCCTAAATTTATTTCATAAAAAACGACCTAGATTTGGACAAATCACAACTGAAAATTTGGATTTATTTAGGCAAGTCATTGATCTCTTAGGTTTAGTCATTTTTTGGGCAAAACTAACACTACCATCATGTCTAACGTCCCTAAAAATATAGAAAAGAATGAGAATTTGATACCAATCGACCCTTTTACAAGTGAAAAAAATGGGTTACCTTTGAGCTTCAAACCTTCGATTCTCACAAACCGGAAGGAGTTTTGACACAAAACCCGTTCTAGTTCCATTAGATTCCTGTACGTAAGCTCGTCATTTCTGAGTGGGTGGTAAAGATCACTGTCTCCCTAGCGCTAGCGCATGTACCTGATGCTCTGGTGCCAGTGGTGATTTTTTGACTGGTCTAGAAATGACTGAAAATAAATTTAAAAATTCCTAAATATTATATGGATCAATTTTCATAAAAGGGGTATAGTAAAATTCTTTATAGTTTGTGAGATAGAAATTTAGAAAGGGTTATGCTCTTATAGAAATGGATGAAATTGATAAAATTGAGTTGTTGATTAGAAATAAGAATATCCTGATATATTAAGTATAAATGAGTTTGTATGGGTTAGAAATTGGTATACTTGAATTGTGAATTGCATGATTATAGATTTTGCGATGAAAATGGCCCTTTAAATTTCTTCCTCAGTAACTATTCCCCCATACTTGCCAAAACTAGGTCATCTATAGGAGGAAACTGACTGTCCCTGGCGGTGGGAATTGCTTTGGTTGTATGTTGTGTATAGGGGTTAGTAAAATACTCGACGATATGGTTGTGCATTGCTTAGCCTTGGAGCACTGTACCCAACAGATCCTTAAGAAACTCCAGGCTATAAGTACGATGTTTTTGAAGTATCGTACGATGAAAGTAAGATGTATTGCAATCATGGTTGGTAAGCCAGTCTATCCTAACTCTCTGTTGCCAATAAAACTTCCTCTTATGCCATGAAAAGATCCAATTCACGCTTGAAGTCCACCTCTAGCTGAGCCAGGGTCAACGTTGTATGGTGATCTAAGGCTTGTTGAATGCCACTCAATCTCTTAATTAAAATTTGTTTTTGTTTAAAGATATTACCAAATACATCTGTATTCCACTTAGTGGCTTCTCCTACAAAGGAATGGATGTTTGTGGGATAGTCTCCATTGACAGGCCAATCAACTCTCACTAAGCGCATAAAAGTCTTGTCTAGAAACCAAGGAGCAAGAAACTGAAACCTCCTCCTAGTCTAACAATGTATCGGGTTGTGCCAAGTGCGAGTGAGTACTAAACAGTGATTCTAACCCACCCGCGGAAGGTAAGGCATAGTGGTAGTAGGGAATTTCTCAACAAAGTAGATATTGCTCACGGACTCGATCCAGACGTTCTCAAAGCTGACCTCATGCCCAGGTAAAAGGTTGTCCTTGAAATCCAAGGTCTAGCATTCGAGCATGGAACAACCAATCCTGAAATAAATGACAAGCTCCCTGTTTCGACAAGCCCCCTATTTTTTCATATTCATATAGTATACAATTAAAGTCCTACTAACGAGCCAGGATTCAGTAAGGTTATTGCTTAGACTTAGAAGGTGTGGCCAGAGAAGTTTTCGAGCCTGAGCATGCGGATTGGCGTATAAAATAGTGAGAAAAAGCTTATGGCTAGGGGTTTCCACGACCAAATAGATGTACTGGAAATTATTGTCGAGGATGCGAACTTTCAACTTATCATGCCAAAGAAGCCATATACTTCCAACAAAACCAACAGCTTTGATGCGATGTGATCGGGTGAACCCACTCTAACGTATGATTGTAGCTGCTCGATATGCGAGATTCCAATAAGGCCACCAGATCAGGATGGTATATGGTGCAAAAATATATAAAATCCGTTGAAACTCTAAGGACGCTGCTCCTTGGCAATTCCAGGTGAGACAGCTAAAATCCATTCTACGTAAAAACTATGCCTCCATGACCAGAATCTCCTTATTGGCTCTCGTCACCTCAAAGGTTGGGGACTCTTCCTCAACCATATGGCTGGCATACCCCTTATCATCAACCATTTCCTTATCCTCACTAATAGCATCTGTTAAGTCCCCCCATTCCACACAAGGTAGAGGTGAAAGAGGTGGGAGGTCTAGAGGAATGGCGTCCATGTCCACGCTATGCCTGAAGACAAAGCGAGGGCCAAAAATGTGGGGTTGGCTAGGTCCAAGTCGGTCTACGTGGGTGGGATTGAGTTTGCATGGGAGGAGGTCGTGGGAGGTAAGTGCACGACTAAGTATTTGTGTGGGTTTAAAAGTGGATGGGGTTTTTTCAGGATGTTGGTAGCGACAGGGTACGTCTTGACCCTATGGATGGTAGGATTGGGGATGAGTCACGTGTGTAATCTGGGCTTGAAGGGGCATTGGGACTGGTCTTGGAAGGAGCGTCTGGATTGGCAATATATGGGTCTAGTCTGGTATTACGTCTGGGGGGATAACGAGTTTAGGATTGGGATATGAAAGGACTCGGGGCTGGACAGTAGAGTCAAGTAGTGAGGCACCCTCCAACGTTGCGTCCTCAATCTACATGTCAGGATTGGCTATCACCTCAAATCGGGATCTGTGTTGCGGAATCGCACTACCACTCGTGCCCGCTGTCGTCCCTCGACCTCGTGTATCTTATTCGACGGCGCAGTAGTTTCACTATATTGGCTTTTCTCTACAACTTCTCCAACAATCCTTGTATCTTCGCGAAGAACTGGATCGACGGAATAAGTCCCTCTTTGGTAATGAGAACGCCCTCATCCGTTAACTCTAACTCTTGTTCATCTTCCAACTAATGGTGCACCATCAGATGGTGCGGTTGAATGTGGGTGTCTCGAAATGAGCGGGGAAGATGGTGAACATCATCTTCACCGGGATGCCTAAATCATTTTTTCTTAGTACTCCGGTCTTCCTCTAAAGAAGGTCTATACTCTTTACACGGTCCATTTGCAATCGTCAATCGCCATATATCAAGCTATGTTAAAAAAGCGTAATTAACTCTTCTTTAGTTATATACCAGAGTTTATCTGCAGTGTATAAGATAGTGCTTTACTAAACTTAATAAATTTATTATAATATGTATAGAACATAAAAAGTTATATTATTTATATTATTATATATTTAAACGAAAATAACAAAATTCTAGTTTAAAGATTTATTTTTTCACATAATTGAATTATAAAAATTTCCTTTTTATTATTTATAGAAGAAATCTGAATTTTAACTTAATGAAAAATGTTTCAATGCTTATGATTGCAGTGAAAGTTAATTTTTTCAATATCTTGGCATTATATTCAATAAAACCTTTTTTAATATGTTTATATTACATTAATGATAAATTTAATTAAGATTTTGAAAGTTTGAATATGTATTTAAATATAATTTGCTAACTATTATTGCTAACGATGGTTAATATTAATTAGTATGAATATAACACATATAAAAAAAAAGAAATGTAATTATAAAGAAAAGACGAAAACTCATTTATTGTAAATAAAATGATCATGAAGAGGAGCTAAACTCATGGTCACCGTTGTTTCTGTTCTACCAGTCCCGACCGCTCGAAGCAATTTTCATTAAAGCTAAATATTCACATAGTGTAGAGTATTGAATGAAACATTCGTGTCTCATTTTAGTTTGGAATTATATTATATATTAAGCTTTGATAAGTAAATGTGATACAGTTTAGGGAATCCCGAATCCTTCGTATAACAACTAAAATCAATCATTACTATTATTATGATCTCTCTCATAATGATGTTTCTGGTTTTTCATGTCATTTCACATTTACAGTTGAAAATTTTGAAGAATTAAGCAGCTTCTTGATTTATCAGGACAGAATTTCAAAGCTTAGGTAATCTAGCTAGAGGCTATTAATGCACATTAAATCCTTTGTTTAATTTCTCTATTTTAATTTTTTTAAATATTTATATAAAATTTATATAAATATGTGGATAAAATTTAATAAAAAAAAGATAAAAATGTTGTAATTGAAACAAAATATTTGAACTTTATGAATGTGTTATTTGTGGCTGTATATTGCATTTATGTCTAAGAAAAATATTAGTACTATTAATTATTAAATTTATCAATTAATTTCATTACTATTTCAAATTAGAATTTGGATTGACAAACTCGAAGAACATGATTATTTCAAAAAATGATGCTACGACATGCACTTTCCTTCAAGTGAGAGTAGGGATGCAAAGACCATTTACTCGTTTTTTTTTTTGGAAAAAAACATTGACTCTTGTACAAGATGACTCATTGTCTCTCTCTCTCTCTAAGACAGGTGTCCTAACCTTCGCAAGGAAGTTACGGGAGAAGACGCAACACAACACAAAGTAAAACCACGGGCTATAAATACCCACCACCAACTCAGTATATCGGAGCTAGGCTATGCATTTACATACCCCTTTACATGTTTACTAATAAGAACATCACAAGAAAAAGGATTTATGTTTTATCGTTTCCTCTTCAACTTGAGATCATCCCATTGAACCGCCTTGGATTCTTGCTACATTTATGGCCATGACGAAATTTAGGCTTTGATACGGTCTTTGACGCCAGACCCCTCTGTGCCCATTTGTTGTTTTCTGTGAATTCTTGTTTTTTTTTCCCTTCTTTTGAATTGATTGTTTGCTTTTCGCAATTGAGCAGCTTTCCTTTCTGTAACTGCGTTCCCTTTTCTTGTATTGTTATAAAAACGGAACCTTTTCGGTCTAGCTTTTGTGGGTCGCTCTTGTCTATGAGCTTTTAGATTTCGCTATGAATAACCGGAGGAGACAGTGGGCTGGTGATGCTCATCGTCATGAAGTACAGAGGACAGGATCGCAGTTCACGAAACCTCCTCAAGGTTTGTCTTTCTCGATTGTTATTTCCTATTTTAACTGTTGCTTGTTAGTTTGTGCTTGATTTCCCGTAAAAGATGACGTCCTTGATGATGAAAAAGAAAGGCTTCTTTCTGTATTTTGAAATGGCATGCTTGGCTGCTTTTGTTCATTTGCAGTTGTGGTTTCCTTGAGTTTACCAACTATATCGGGTATGTCTTATATGAATTTTCTGAAACCATGGCATAGTTTAGGTGGCGATTTGATTATTCATTTGTGACGGCTTTGGGAATCTTTTGTTGCCTTTATCTTTCCTATGAACTGAGTGATTCCAACTTGATGTCAAATGTGCTGTCTTAGCCGACACCCGATAGTGTATGCTAAATGGATTTAAACCAAAACCCAATCTACCATTTGAGTTACCGGATTCTTACGTTTCTATAAACTGCAAAAGGAAGCATCCTGCACTTGCTGGATGCTTATTTGAGATGTCAGATCAAGATCGTGCTTGCCTTGAAATGGCTATGATTTACTTATATCTTGTGCAGAAATTGCCTTGAGTAATAGAGCAAACATATCACGGTTTTTATCCTCTTTGTGGTTAACTTTGTAATATGCCAAAATAATATGTAAACAACTATTCAATAGCAGACAGATTTCCATGTTACTTTTGTTACAGAGTGAGACAGTATTTTTGATTTCCTTCTTAAATTGTTAAGGACAGTGGCAACATACTTATTTCTTTCCTTCTTTCTGCTCTTGGGTCCTGTCCTCTTTGTATTAATTTCTCTGGACACTGTTCTTTTGGCTGGTCAACATATGAATATTTTAGGGTTGTTTCTTAGCTTCAAAATGTGCTAGTCTTTATAACAAGTTGCTTTCTTTGCTTGATCCTTGGTCACTTCTGGATGTTCTTGTTTTGTCAATAGTTCTTCAACAAGTTACAATGTCGTGTGAAAATGATGCAGAAGAACTTTAGTTTCAAAATGATGCACACAGTGGTAAAAGGCTCCTAAGATGTCATGAGTTCAAAATACCATCTCTCCTCACTCAAGGGGATTCTCAAGTCATTAGTTTTTATAACATATGTTGGCAATCAAGTGACAAGTGCCGATCTTGGAACTCCTTAAATATGTCTGCACATGATTTCAGAATATTTCCTATGCAGCTACAGGCAGATTTATGTTGTTGGCCGTTTTATATACATTTATTAGCTTTTCTGCGTGATTGTTGGGGCTCTTAAGCTGCTTAAGTTTATGTGTAATATTTCAAAACCAAGTGGCCAATGAGGAAATCCTGGAAGTCCTTAAACACCTACACGTATGCACGTGTCAGTTTTGTACTTGAAGTAAATTTATGCCATTTTCACTTTTATGTACATGTCAAGAATTTATTTTTCGAAATGTATATATGTTGTAACTTATGTTTTATTTCTGTAGTTATCTTTCCCTAACCTGTTCCCTTTTTGAGAAACACAGCTTTTGATATACCTTTTTCTGTTTATGACTATCATTACTACTTCACCTTCTATTTGAGTTAAATTTTTTGTGATTTCTTTGTTTCCAGGTACTTGGCAACCAACTGTACCTGCATGGGAGAAAAAATTCTGCTATTTGGTTGGTTCAATACCATGGAAAAAGCTATTAGAAACCAAAAGATCTATGTATCTTTATGAGAATGTAGTGAAATGGGATGATTCTGCTGGTGAAGAGGCATTTCACAATGCCAAGAGCCGGTTTTGGGCAGAGATTAATGGGCTGCCTTGCAATATTTCATTGCCTGATCCTGACATTTACATTGATGAGATCGATTGGAATGCAAATGTCGACCCTGACTTGCTATTGGACTTGGAACTGGAACCTAAAGCTCCGGATGAGAGGGAAAAAGGTGAGGAGGTTGTCATTCTTGGTAGTTCTCTCTTCTTGAATCAGTCATTTTCATGCACTGGCTGGGGTGATTTTAAAGATGATATGCAAAAGGCTGCTGAGGGATATGGGGAATGTAATCAGAACATTGGTAATAATTGGAATTCCTGGGACAGTAATACTGGCCAGACAAATGGAGGCTTTAAAGATAATAACTGGGAAAATTGTTGGAATAATTCACACGGATGGGAAGATAATTGTAAAGAGTGGAGTAAAAGTTCCAGTGGGTTGAATAATGTCAATAGTAGAGCTAGAGGAAGCGGGGGAATGATGGATGGGTATGGAAAGAAGCGAGATGTTGGCCATTGTTACATGTCACAATATAAAGTCTCCAAGTTTCATGGTGATGACTATCAGATTGATCGGGGATGGCGTAGAAATGGTAGAGGAAGGAAGAAGGTAAATTTTGTACATTGATTTGTGCTTCTCAATCGTTGAATCATTATGAAGCTGCGGAAGCTTGAGAACCAACCTGCAATGGATTCTTAGAATTTGCATCTTTGTAGATTGAGGAAGAAAGTTTTGTAGGCATATAAATATATGTATAGGTTGCATGTCACCTATTATTTCATTTGTTTGTGTGTCAGCTTGTTTGATAATAGGAAGCTTGAGGTAAGAACCTTCTGTTATCAGCTAGTATCTCAATTTTGTAACCTTTCTTGGACATAAGTCAGGGTGCTGTCTACTAGTAGTATTTGTCTATCCCTGGGCAAACAATTTCAGCATTAGCTGCCAGATAAATGTAAAGACAGGGTTGCTTTCTTTGCCAGATATTAATATCTATCTTACGAAAAAGCAAAATCACGTTGCTAAATTCTGCAATTTAAGGGTTAATAGGGTTTGATTACCTTCTCCCCTGTAAAACCTACACATTATGAGGCATAAGGGTCTGGAGAGTGGAGACCCCTTGTGCTGGATATACAGTAATGTGACCTGTTGGTCCCGCACTGACTATTTGTTTTTATTTGCCCTGCTGCAATTTCGTAACAGACTGTATCTGCAAGCGCCCGAGGTACGATTATTCAATTCTAAGTTGAATACAACAACGAAAGTAAAAATCTAGCACATCTTCTTTGTTGTAAACTCTTCTACTATTAACTCATAAATGTAAATAGAGTTAACTACATCAACTTTGTTATCAAAGGTCACTTAAAAGAGGGGTTGGGGTGGATTAGATACTTTTAAGCTTTAAAAATGGTTCAAGTTTTCTTGATGTTTAAGTGAAGGTAACAATACTAGAAATACCAAGATTACCTCTTTTTTTGGTCGGACTAGTAGCCTTATACACTCAATTGTCCATCTTATGTGCACTTTGCCTTTTTTATAGATTAGCATTGATTTAATATTTCAAATATGGCGTAATTTTTAATAAATTAAAATGTTAACATCATAAAATATACAAATATTAGTAAGAATATATTTTTATTACCAAAATTATGAATTAGGATCTCGTCTGAACCAACATAATACATATATATAATTAATATTTCACTCCACAAATTTATGTAAATTATTAAAATTAGCCCAAACTCCACTTTTGGGCACTTTAATAATTAAACTCTTACTTGATCCGTGAACTATTTGTTTAATTTGTGGGACACACTAGTTTAAAAGAAAAATAAGAAAAATCTTAAAAAGTTTTGGGTCTATGGCAACTTGTGGATTTGAATGCACATCTTAATTAGAGTAAATGATTACATTTAGTATTGATAGTGAGCCTTGGAACAACTGATAAAGTTATTCCTTTGTATTTTTATAAAAGAAAGACTGCATATATCATGACTCTCTCCAGACTCCCATAAAATAAGGAGTCTTGTGCACTAAGTACGATAACATAAAAGTTTCCGTTTTAAATTGGGAAGAATTGATATATGCGGCAATTTTGGTGGAAAAAAGAGGATTGCAAACATCCCATTTTTACTGAGCTAATTTGGGGGGTTTTTCTAAAATCCAACAGAAATTTAGAGGTTAGTTCTACTTATCTTGTTATTCTATGTTTCCTTATTATTAGGTTGAATTTGTTGTACGATGATCATAAATACATCAAGACTAATAAAATACTATATGTCTCTCTTTTCCATCTTTTTCTTCTAAAGAGGCTACAAGGTTTTTAATTAAGTCTGTGCCAAATCCAAGTTGTGAGTTCTAAGTAGGTAACTGAGCTTTGGATTACTCAGTCAACAATTTAAGGCATGCCCACTTACTGAACAACATTGAAACTTGACCATTATGTATTTGTTTATTTGTATGTAATTGTATGATAATAATGAGCCCAAATGTAAAAATAAAATTAGGCCACAAATCACAAACTTGGCTGACATTAAAATTGGTTTAGCAGTCGTTAATAAAATTGGACTAAAATCTTTATTTTTGTTCCTAAATTTCCTTGATCTTTTTAGATTATGACAACCTTTTCTTGCCTTATTCTATATTAATTATGTTAGTTTAATTAAACTTTTATTATTACTGATTGCAATTGGTTTTGGATTATTTGCTTTTAAGTGCCTATTTTGCTTAATCTAGTAGAAGATGAATAATGCGAGGATAAGGTTTCATCACTTTTGGATTATTTATTTATTTCATGTGGAATTGGCCCAAAGACAAAAGCAGTAATTTAGGCATTTATCAGTAACATGTTCTTGTCCTTTTGTATTGTGATGCCCCTTAGTCAACTTCCATTATTATAGGTAAAACGTAATAAAATTTTTCATACAAGGGAGAGCCTTTTTTTTTTCATTACAGTGACTGTCATAATGTACTTTTGATACACATAAAAAAATTCATATATTTTCTTTAGTATTTTGCTATATTTTGTATCCAAATTACTTTAATTTAATTTTTATATTTCTTTGTAAGTAATTATGGAAGAAGTTGCTTAAGGAATGCAATAACCAAGAATAAAGGAGACTTCAAGGCAAAGCATGAAGGAAACACTTTTTTTTTTTTTACTGAATGTAGCCTAGCATATGGTTGTGTACCAACCCATGTTCCTTTTAGATAGGACTGAAAGTGACACACGAGTTGAAGAGAGGTAAACAAAAGAGAAGCAAAAAGATATATAGCTTGTGTCTTAACTCGTGTCTAATTCCATAAAAATTACACACATATACACAACTAAGGAGATAAGCATGTTTGAGTCCATGTCCGCCTCTAGATTGTTGATAAAAAGATGCACATCATAATACTCAATTGTATCTATGGTGAAATTTTTTTATATAAAGTAGTGCAAATTATGTTTTTGAAATCTTTTTTACTTTTCATTTATTATAGACTTTAGTTTTAGCTAGGGTTAGCCATCGTCTATTAAAGGAGAGCTTAAGAATATATTTGAAGACTATTTTTAATAGAGAGATTTGAGACCAATCCAGAGAAGTGGCAACCTCTTCAATAAATGAAGACATTCTTTAAATTCATCAATTACTCTAGATGTTATGAGTTTTTTTCAAATTCATGTTATCATAAAAGAGGATAGATAATTTCATTAAAGATTACCCTAAAATTGGTTTTCTTTTATAACATGAATTCATATATATATTAAATTCATACAATTTGCATGTGATAGTAGTCTCTACTATATGGTTGTGAGCTACTAAAGTAGTAACATTACTAAAGAAAATAACTAGACAACATTAAATGTAAGAAGAATTTTATACACTTTTTTTACCTGATGTTTAAAAATAAAATAACACAATTAATCAGTGTTAAATACACCTTAAAAGAATATATTAATAGAAGTAAAATGAAATTCTTTGGTGATTCCAATATATATGTACCTAACTTTCAATGTAGATAACTTCTAATATTCTATAATATAAATGGGTTATTTATGCAGAAAATTCAATGGATTAACTTTATACCCTATAGATATATATATAAATAAAAATATCGAAAAAATTAAAGTAGAGAATGGGCTTTCATTATAAGATTGCAATTCAACGGATTGACAGAGCTCCAATTGATGTAATAAAAAACCTACTAGCTCAAAGCCATTGTGGAAAGAAAAGATAGTCGATAGATCACCTAATTGAAACCAACCAGAAAAATCTCCTTATGCTTTAGAGCCTTATAATAACAATACAGAATATGCTAAAATATTAGCAATAACATAAATTGTAGTGATCAAAGGAGATTTTAGGGCAAACCATGAAAAAAACATCACTTTTTCTTTTTTTTTTTTGGTTACTGAATATGGCCTAGCATATGGTTGTGTACTAACCCATGTTCCTCTTGGACAAGATTAAAGGTGATACATGAGTTAAATAGAGGTCATGTGGTAAGCAGAAGAGAAACAAAAAGATATATAGCCTATGTCTTAAACTGTGTCTATTTCTAGAAAAGTTACATACAAATACACAACTTAGGATATAAGCATGTTTGAGTCCATATCCCCCTCTAGATGATTGATAGAGAGATACACATTATAGGCACAATTGTAGCTATGGTGAAAAGAATTTATAAAAGTGGTGGAAATTATAGTTTTGAAATCTTTTTTAGTTTTCCTTTATTGCAGACTTTAGTTTTAGCTAAGTTAGCCATCACCTGTTAAATAAGAGCCCAAGAATACATCCGAAGAATATTTTCAATAGAGAGAGATTTCAAGTCAATCTAGAGAAGTGCCAACCTCTTCGATGAATGAAGACATTCATTAAATGCATAAATTACTCTAGAAGTTAAGAGTTTTTTACAAATTCATGTTATCATAAAAGAGGATAGATAATTTCATTAACGGTTACCTTAAAATTGATTTTTTCTTCCTTTAAAATGCTATTTTCATATTTGCATGGATGATTTGTAGCTAAATACTTTTATATCTAGATTATATGAAAGCCTAATGAATTTTTATATGTTTTCTCAATTTTCAATAAAGGTTTATATGTGTGTGTGTGTGTGTGTGTGTTATTTAATGATATCCATATACAAGCAAAAGCTTAGGGTTAATTTGATCTACATATACATATAGCTGAGAGAACCTATGTGTAGATTGTCTTTGGTAGATATGACTAAAGAATTAATATAAATCGAGAGATGGACTTATATAACCATTCTAGTAGTAGGATAACGCTTTAGTGTTACGTCACCATGCATAAACATGATTTATGATTTATTATTGTTAATTATTTTCTCCCTTCAAATCTTATGTCTTGTTAATGTCTAATGATGATAGGTTGATTCTTGTTTCTACACGTCAGTTAATTCATGGTTGTGTAGTAAAATGTACTAGAGAAAACCTGTATTGAACGTGTGTTTTTACGTAGTCATATAGTATTATATATCTGTCACATTTTCCATTCCAAATTTCTCAATCATGACTGAAAATAATGTCATTTAGTTATTATAATGACAACACTCAACCAACAGTGGGGATGGTGATTAATAATGGCTAAAAATCTATAATGACATGCATTGACCATAAAAAAGAATACAGTATATAGAAAAAGGTTTGTACACTAGGTCACTTGCTTTCACTAGTACATTCGATAATCATCATTTCATTAAATAGAAAAGAGTTCAAATTCTATGATAATGCTTAAGTATTTATGTTTATTTAAATCAATTACAATTTCACAGGGAAAATGTTAACAATATGTTGGTAGATATCAATCTTTAGAAAAGATACCTACCACAGATATATAATGACTTTCTTGAAGAAATACTTTATAGGCATATACTCGTTTTCATGTTTAATAACTTTCATTGGAAAATTTTAGGAAATTACACTAAAAGAATACCTTCTTTGTAAAACCAAAATGAGTATTTGCAGTTTTATTTTTCCAATAGTTTAGTTTCCAAAAAAACCACCAAGGTAGGTTTTATTGAATATTTATTGGGTTAGCCATGGTTGCATGCATCACATGCATGCGGATGTAACAAAAGTGTCGGAATCAAGATTCTGAAATCATGACAATCCGAAAACCACAAGATCATACATGCATGCAAGGATATGTAAAGAACATGAAATATAAAAACATTTTTACCTTCGTTTCTCCTCCTTTCTTGTTCTTCTCCTTGTTTGGGTTGTTGCAAACACCAAACCCTTCCTTGATCACCCAAGAACACACAAAGAAGGAAGATGAAACAATGTGTAAGAGTTTCAGAACACCAAACTTGATGAATTCAAGTAGATATTCACATGGGAGATAGATCAAGGTTATCTTGCATGCATGTTGATTTATACAACAATTACATAAATTGCATGAAGATAACTCAAGAACTCTTCTCACTCTCTCTAGAACACTTCTATAACTCATTCTCTATCATTTGAGTGTGTAAGAAGTGGAAGAAGCTCATGTACACAAGTGAAGAACTCACTTATATATCATTTCGTGGCCTATGTCACGATTGTGGCCTGTCTCGCCTTCGACCACGATCGTGGTCTGCTTAAATTAGGCCATACACACTTATTTTTATCTAATCTTTTATACGTGTGACCCTTAAGTTTTTGGTTATTTTAGGCACTTGAATTAACTCTTAATTAAATCAAATCATGATGCCAATTTGCTAAAATATAAGTAGATTAACACACGAACTCTTCGATAGTTAATTATCCAACTTATGAACCTTTCTATAGACAATTGTGGTGAAATTCGTCCTTTCACCATACAATACCCCACTTAGTTTGGAGTATGGGCTATCTGTCAACTTCTACTAGACTGACTACATCACATCTAGTTCAACTGATGTTAGTTCTTGTCCTGGGATCTCATTACTCTATTTATCATTAAAGACTCTTTTCATAACACATAATTGCTCTAGATGGAGACTCCCGAGTAATGACCTTGACAAGATGTCGTGGGTATCATCTCGTTCTATCAAGAGTGGTGAATCCTTTATTAGCTACCCATTTACCTTCGAATACAAATAGCTGTACCCAATCACCACTCTAAGAGCGACCTCGTCTTGAGGTAACAAGGAATGATGTCAAAGCATAGGATTTATATCCAAGATATCATTGAGTACCTTAACTCTAAGGATATTTGCACCATTTTTTTGATGAGATTAATCACTGACATTCGATAGATCATCCATATGATAATCTCATAGTAGGTCATTCGATGTACTTACTACCCTTAATAAACATCCACATATTAACTCTAAACATCTCATGGTTACAGTTTATAAGATCCACTGCTTGATCAAATCAAGGAGTATAATATATGCTAGTCTTTTCAGATTAATAATGTCCAGTCTTATTAATCCTATAACTAGGGATTATTTAGATACTAACAAAATTACATATGATAGGAATCTGATTATTATGATCTCATCATGATTTTCTTTATGATATGTTTTATATCATGGACTTCATTAATTTGATTTAAGATCAATATCAGTTCATATATAAATGAATATTAAATCAATGAAAAATGCCTTTTGCTTTATTAATCAAAACAAAATTTGTACAAAAGTGCTAAAGGTGATTGCCTTTAGAGCACTACTCTAATAGTTTGGAACTGTTAGAACGGGAATTTCATGGCTTATGTTTTCTTTCTATTTTTATATGACTTGGAACAGATTAAGAAAATGGTGAATTGATTGGGTCAGATTTTTTGATAGCTCTTCGGGTTCTCTTTCTTTTCATTATGTATAAGAGTTTCTCCATTTTGATATATTTTATAGGCTCAAACTCCAGATCGCTTGGAATTTGTAACAAAAAGAGCTTTGGAAATAGAAATTCCAACTTTAGAGGCTTCTCCGAAGCTTCGTATAGTTTCTTTACGATCCCTATTTTGTCAACGTTGATTATTCACATTCAAGCTTTTTTTTGAATTATTTAACATATATGTTTGGTGTTTAGTTTATTAGTGATCTTTGTAACTTGATTTTTGGATTACTATTCGGTTCTGAATTTACTTGTTATGCAAAGTCTAAAATATCATAACATGAATTTTATCATTTCTTCTCTTTAATTGATTTGTGGAAACAACATTTAAAAATGGGAAGGTCAAGAGTAAGACAACTATTGAAATGACAATATTACATAAACAACATAGTATGAGACAACTATTGAAATGACAATATTGCATAAACAACATAGTATGATAAATGAAAGATTGTTTTATGGAACCTGGATACTAGTTGAGGGAAATTATTTAAGATAATTCTTAAAGAAGACATGTGAAATCTTATGATTGGGAAATAGAAGCTACCTTCTTAATAAAAAGTTCATTTTCACATTTCAGAGGACCTTATTACCCGTAGACGTAGAATTATTGATGATGATAAGAAATGATCTTCAAGAAGAAACATTTTTTGTGCATGTTAGATCTTTTTTATTATAGTATAAAAGGAGGGATGTGTTTAGGAACATGTTTCATTGTGGGTTACCATTTCATATTAATAGGATGATAGCAATCTATAATGGATACATGGTGCTTATATCAGTTTTCTTCCGTTATAGATATGATGATTATGTTTTTTTATTACTTATAGTCATATGTTTATGAATTTCAAACCATTATTTCATACATAGATGGAACACTTGAATTCTCTAGGTGTTTTAAGAAGTTTAGTACCATTATCTATATTATAATTGACATGATGATATGTTTTTTCAGTAATATACCAATTGACTTGGTCCATAAATATACAATTCATTTATATGAAATGTGTGTTCAGGACAGTGAATGTTTATGACATGTGAGTTTAGAGAGTCATAGTTAGTGAGATTTATATCAAAGTGGAGAATAAAATGTCAAATTATTTTGCATTTCATATGTGTCAAGTAGACAAGGAGAGTGTTGTGCGAAAATTGTGAGAGGATAGCCTTTGAGAAGTAACTTTTAAGTTGGCATGACCTAGCTAGCCTTAGTACATAAGAAATAACTTTTAAGTTGGCATGACCTAACTAGCCTTTGAAGCGAGGTAGTGGCTTGAGTTAAATGGGGCGAAGAGAGATGCCTGACCTAGAATTGGTCCAAAAAAATTTTAAAAAAAGTTAAAATGTATTAAAAGAGTGAGGAATACAGATAATAGTTCAGCGTATTAAAACATCAGATGCAAAGGAAGTAGCTCTGCCTTGCAAGTGAAAAAACGGCACCGTATAGAACAAGTGAAACAACTTCTTAGTAAACCTAGAACCAAATGACTAGTTGATATGCTTTTAGGGTAAAGTCATTTTCCCTATCTTCATTCAATTCTAGAAGCTACAAAATTAGGTTGTGCCTCATGTCATTCTTCTCTCCATTACAATCGTTGTTGACGTAGAGCTCGTGTCTAGTAATTGTTTCTTCCTCTATTACTAGATGATTGGAGTCTCTTTTCAGATTAATGAAGATCCTTGTCCTTTCTTCTTCACTCTTGTTTCATATGTATCAGTACCGATGTCGGTGTAAAATTTCAACCTCCTCAGGTAACGTTGAATCTGGTCTTTGCCTTCCTCTTTTCTAATATAGATCTTACATTAAAAGTTATTCCTGACTATATTCCTTTTCCCTATAATTATTCTACAGGTATGCCCTATGGATTTCTGAGAGCAAGAGTTTGATGGGGATAGCTCCTTCTAGAGATTGATCGTCTGGCAAGTATTGCCTTCTTGTTGTCTTTACGTTCTCACTATGCTTATTTGATAGTTGATTCTCCATGAAACCGCTAGATTAGGGCAAATAGTTTATGATATGCGAGAGCAGATGAATTTTTCTCTGATTCCTTCAAACAGAGATTTAAAAACTTGATCCCTTGTGCGTGTTATATGCTGAAATCTCCTGTTGTTTCTCTCTCACCATATCTCCTTAATGGAGGAGGCAAATGAGATAACATATATGCATTCATTATCCTTAGGATTATGGGATAGCTTTAGAATCCATTCAATGGCTTCTGCGAATATTGTACCTACATTAGGAATATAGTTTAGTGCCTTGACCTACTCCCATATGTAATTCGAGAAGGGACATTTGAAGAAGAGATGTTCCCTTGACTTTAACTCTCCATCACATAGAACATAATCTGCATTGATTGACATAAAGTGTAGTCGGTCTACAATACTTAATCTGTTTAGCACCATTAGCCATAGTATGATAGAGTAACTAGGCATGAGTGATTTGTGCCACATAATAGGGACCCAATTCTGCCTTGGTCTGTTATGATTATGTCATTTCCTAAATTTTGTAGCATTGAAGGTGTTAGAGGGTAGATTGAGGCATTAGAAGTAGTCCTCTCTTTGTAGATTTGGTTGGTAGTTAGGAGTCAGATATTGGAGCATAGATGTAATGTTCTATTGACTTCCCTATAGAATTGTTTGTACCTTTGCATTGATAAGAATATAATGCCATAGTTGAAGAGGTTAAGGATGCCTAATTAATGAACCATGACCTATCCAATTGTCAAACTAGTAGTGAACTTTCTCTCCATTCCCCACCTTACAGGAGACTATAGGTTGGACCATAAGTCTAAGCCTTAGTAACTGGGTCGAGGACCATAAGAAGGATAGCTTTATAGGAATAGACCAAATATTAGCTCCTTTTAGAATGTAGCTATTCAGGCATCGGATCTAAATAGATTTCTTTTTAAGGAGAATGTTCCAAAGATTCTTGATTAGGGTTGCCCTATTGAATGTTACAATAGAAATCACTCCTATGCCCCCTTCTTCCTTCCTTTTGCAGACTTTTTGCCATTTCACCTTAGCATAATGACTATCTCAATTTAGATTTCCCTATAGGAATCTTCTGAAAAGTTTCTCAATGGATTTAATAGCCCATTTAGCAAGGAAGATATTTGAGGCCCAATAGATGTGTAGGGAATTTAGTACAGCTTTGATAAGTTGTAGCCTCCCCTAAAAAAAGAGCACCTTATTGGCCCACATTCTCAATCTCCTTTGAATTTTCTCAATCAAAAGGTAACATTCTAAAATTTGTATTATTTTGGTAATGAGAGGAAGTCCCAAATAATTTAGTGGAGCAAGTTTTCTGGTCATACCTGTTATTTGGGAGATTCTGTTCTCCATTAAATTGGCTTCTGCAACTAGGACAAATTGACTTTTGTTAAAATTAATCACCAAAACTGATAGGTCTCCAAAAGTTGACAAGGTTGACATGAGTAGCTCAATAGATTTTCCATTAGCCTTAGAGAAAAGCAATAGATCATCCACAAAACATAAGTTGATCAGCCCTATCCTCTTACATTTAGTTTGAAATTTGAAGGATTTACTACTCCTCACTTTCTATTAGATTAGTTAACTAAGTACTTCCATACAGATAATGAATAGATATGGTGATAAGGGTCCCCCTGCCTTAAGCCCTGTGAACTTTTGAAAACATCTGTTGGAGTACCATTAACTAAAATGGAGTAGGTAGGAGTGGTTATACACTCCTTTACCTAAGTAACAAACTTCCTAGGAAACCCCAATAACCTAAGAGTCTGTAAGATAAACTCCCATTCCACATGATCAAAAGCTTTCTTGAAGTCCACTTTGAGTAAATAATTCAGTGGACTATTTTTCCTTTGGTAGCCCTTCATCAGTTCCCGAACTAGGGAGAAATTATCACCAATTCTCCTACCTTGTAGGAAAGCACTTTGGTTATTAGATATTAACAATTACAGCACTCTCGTCAACCTATTTTTTATGATTTTAGAGATAATCTTGTAGATGAAATTGGCACATGCAATAGGCCTATAGTAATCCAAAGTAGAGGCATAAGAGGTTTTAGGAATCAAGAATATGCGAGTTTTGTTGAGCTCCTTAAGTAGAATTCCTCTAGAGAAAAATTCCATTACTGCTCTTGTAATCATAGGACTTATGTCTTACCATGTTCTTTGGAAGAAATGACCATTAAACCCATTTGAGCCAGGTGATTTATTAAGATGTATATGAAAAACCACTTCTTCTATTTCTCTAGCTTCCATCGACGTGATTAGGGTTGTAGCTTGTTCCTGAGAGATCTTTTGATGAATAAAGGAATCTATAGTTCTAAAGTTAGAACGGATACAAGAGGATCCATAGAAGTTACTGTAAAACCTCTTAGCTTCCTTAAGGAGGTCCTCTTGATTTGTAATTACCTCCCCATTTTCTAACTTTAAGGAGCAGATTCTGTTTGTGTTCCTTCTTACTAAGACTATATTGAAAAAGAATTTGGAGCATCTTTCACCTTCCCTTAGCCAATTAACTTTAGCTCTTCGTTCTATTAAGCTGTCATGGTCCCTTGCTTTGGAGAGATAGGACACCAGTAGGGATTTTTTAGTAATCAATAGGCTAGGATTAGTAGGATCCAAATCAAGTTGCTACTGGACTACTTCTAATTCCTCTCTAGCTAATGTAACTGCTTGTTGAGTGGAGCAAGTTCTCTTGGCCATTAAAGATTTCATTTCCCTTTTGATCGTGTTAAGTTTTTGCACACACTTAAATTGATGTGTTCCCTTAACCTCAGTTTCCAGCCCTTTGTGAAGATCCTCTGTGAACCCCTCATCTCCGAGTAAAAGGTTATTAAACCTAAATGGCCCTCTTCGACTCTGACTATATGTAGGATTCTCAATTAATATAGGCGTATGGTCTAAAAATAAGGGGTTTAGAAAGGAAGTTAAATAGTTCGAGAACTGTGTAAGCCAAGCTTGATTTACCATCGCCCGATTTAATTTTTTCCTCAAAGCCCAACCACCCATCTGCTTGTTACTCCAAGTGTAGAAATGCCCCTGTGATTTAAGATTAAAGACTCATAGTTGAACCACACAGTCTTTGAAATCAGTTGAGTAATTCCTTAAACTGAAATTACCTTCTGCTTCCTTTCTGTACACTGTGGAATTAAAATCACCGCATAGGAGTCATGCCCCATGTATCCGATTCTAAAAATGGGTTAAACTATCCCATAGTTGTTTCCTTTGGAAGGCATGATTGGATCCATAAATGAAGGAGAGAAATATAATAATATTTACCCGAAGGAGATTACTAGACATATGAATAACTTGTGTCTCTGTGTTAAGAACTCGAATGTCCACCAAGGTAGGGTCATAACCAATAATGATTCTGTCATATCCATGGGCTTAATGATTAGAGAAGAAACTCCATTTAGAGCCCAGTTTATTCAATAATTTCATGTTTTCTTTTCTGATCTTAGTTTCCAAAAGAGCAAAAATTCATGGATGTGTTTTATAGATAAAATCCCTTAAAGCTGAAAAATTTGTAGGGCAATTGATCCCCCTCACATTCCATGCTAAAATCTTCATATTCAAGCAATGATGGTTTTGGAGTCCTTTCTTTTGATCCTATTAGTTATTCTCTTAGCAACCGTCAAAATTCTCTAGTAGTAGGATCTTCTTCCCTGTTAACCGTATTAGCACCAAGTTATTCCTTAAGGTCAAGATCTTTAGAATTAGAGACCAAATTTTCCAATGAATCCTTTAAATGTAGTTCCCCATTTATAGCATCCACTATAACCTCTGTGACGTTATCATCATTAATGACTTCAACTGAGGCTTCTTTCTCAACTTCCCTTATTTTTTCTATTTTCCCATCCCCATCTGCCACCTTAGATTTTTCCCTAACACCTTCTAGTTCATTCTTTTCATCTATAGCCAGCCCAGATCTGGTTACCTCTGTCAGTTCAACCCCACTGTCTTGAGTATCGGTACCCATCAATTCTTCGTAAGCCCCTCTGTAGAATGAGAAGAAGTTTTCTGTGTATTGCTTAGAATGATACTACAGGTATTTATACATGAACACATAGGTTTAAAATGGAAAGTAATTCCTATAATCATGCTAAATCCCTATAACTATGATATTTACATTAACTATGTAATCCCTCTGATTACGTAATTTCTATATTCTATAACACTCCCCCTCAAGCTGGAGCATAGATATTAATCATGCCCAGCTTGTTACAAATAGAATTAACCCGATTTCCTGGTAATGCTTAGGTGAACACATCAGCTAATTGACTCCCTGTTCTAACATGTTGAGTTGAGATTGATCCATCTTCTAGCTTTTCCTGAGTAAAATGACAATCGACTTCTATATGTTTGGTTCTCTCATGAAACACAGGATTATTTTCAATATAGACTGCTGCTTCATTGTCACACCATAAGTTCATTGGTTTAGATTGAACAAACCCAATCTCACCAAGTAAA
>JANIIA010000005.1:50267442-50282676 GCA_027478495.1 Erythroxylum alaternifolium
TCCCTTAATGATAAACACCACCACACAGCTTTGATAGATCTGGTTTATTTAAAAGCAGGATGATGGAAGATGGAAACAAAGAAAAAAAGATTCCTTAAACTTTGAGATCCTAATCAAAGATTCGGGCTTCAAACTGTTCCAATCTGAATATCCCACATGATGCACATAGTTGCATACAGTCACAAGCAACGAGCAAGTAAGAAGACTAATGCAAGTATAAACCAAATAGAAGCTTCTATCACTTTGTTGCACAATCATAATGCTTCAAATGATAAACTCACCAGAATTAAAAACAAAAATCAAGAAGGTATTGGGAACAAAAGGCATTCTTAACCTAGAAAGGAGAATATCAATCTCAGCGAATATGAACAATTTGGATTGCTTACCTTATGTTCAAATGATCCACTAATTGACTCAACCATGTTGTGGAGACCTTTTTCTCCCGACAGATAACCATAAGCGCACTCAAACTCTAACTCGATTGTCACTGACTGGACACTGCCATGGCAGGGATTCTTCTCAACAAGGCTGCTTTTATAGCCTATTCTTTTAGCCCATTTGATATACATGCTTAGAAGTTCTTCTATCCACATCTAAGCAAAGAGATTTCCATTTCCATATTAGACAGACCTAGTATTCTAATAATGAAAAAAATGAAGTCCACAAAAGCTCAAGCTGAAACATCTCTAAATAAACCCATACAAGAAAATCTCATACAATCAATCTGCAGGAGACACCAAATTCAGTTCCTCTAACTTATATAGAAAATTAAAAAAGAAAATAGGACCAAAGGACAAATCTTGAATAGGAAAAGGCAAGACTATATGTTTGAAATACAATAAAGAGAACTTCATCTGAAGGTGACATTAAAACCAAAGTTGCCTCCCATTTCTAGATACTTATCTGCCTACCAAGGCAGCACAGCTGATGGCTTAACCCTAAGCAGATCGATTAAACTGAAAAATTTAACATTCCAGTCCATGTAAGATTTAGAAAACATGAACCTGAGTGTAAGTTCCCTTGGATCCAGCTTGAATAATGACACATGCTCCCTCCTTATCGTAAGGCCCCTTCAGGAGCCTTAACATCTCATACTGATCCAGGAAAGTGCTCACATCTACAGATGCACTATATGCTTGCTTGAAAAGCTGGTAATTGATTGCTTCCATCTCTGCTAACTGTGAGATTAGCTTTGCCTCTTCAGCCTGAAGAACACATATTTTCCTTGCTCTTCAGAAAGAAGGAAACATCACTCAGCAACTTTAAGATTCTGAGCCCTTTGGTTTCAAGTAAGCTCTAGAGACATCGTCTCTAGGTACGTAGTAAAATATTAATAGATGAATTTTACTTTCTCATCCACACTTCAGAACCTGATAAAGATAATCAGACAATTGTAGATGCTGTATAATGCAGATATGCATTTACTAAGCTTTGCACAAAGCTTTTGAAGCTCACATCTCCCTAGCCAAACAATGTGCTTTTTATTGTATTGTATAGTTGTTACATTACTTAAATTGTGTAGGAGATTATGAGGGAATATAGGAACAGATTTTAGGCTGTAATTAAGAAGAACGCTATCTATTTAATGACAATAACTTCTCCGTGCAGAGGCATTAAAACCGTTTGGCATTGTTAACCCCCATAGTACATTTCTCAGTAAGGACAAACATATTTTAATGGATAAGAACTATGCATTTAGTCTTCTGTGTTGCATTACCTTATATCTAAGGTCTTTGAGAGCATCTACCACTTTTGCACTATCAGCTAATTTGACAAGGATTTCGTTAGATTTGGCAAGATCATCCCATAGATCGCACTGATGTATCATCTCCTCCTGTTTAATCCGTCTTGCTTCTTCAAGCTCCAGTGCTGGTGCTGCTAATATCTCAGCACGGATAACTGCATCTTCAATCTTCTTTTTTAATGAAAATAAACCTAATAGGAAAAGTTTCACTCTTCCATGTTAGAAACAGATGACATATAGCACTACTAGAACTCATCTAAGAAACACAGTACTTAATGTATTCTTGCATATATCATATAATAAATCTTATAATAGCTATCCAGTAAGTCAATATGATAGTTTGATTAATTAGAAAGTATCACTCTAATAATTTAGAGAAACAGATTCTTTTCATGCATTAAAAAGAATAATTCCTCACCTCATGTGCCATCCAACATAACACAAGAAAATTCCTATTGCTGCTTTTGCTTTTCAAAG
This sequence comes from Erythroxylum alaternifolium, assembly GCA_027478495.1. Lineage (NCBI taxonomy): Eukaryota > Viridiplantae > Streptophyta > Magnoliopsida > Malpighiales > Erythroxylaceae > Erythroxylum > Erythroxylum alaternifolium. The sequence continues at coordinate 50,269,664 of JANIIA010000005.1, forward strand.
TAAAGCACAGCTGAAAGAAATGAATACTATATGTTCTCTTTCCATTTATCTTCTACCTCTGTAGAAACTGTTGATTAGGGTATTCGGAATCAGTCTGAACCTTATCACCAGTACCTACCTATCTGAAGGCCATAACCTTGTGTTAAAATATGTGTCTATTGCATATCCATGTACTAAAGATACTACAAAAACTCCAAGTAAACTCTATGGAAGCATCTTAATTTTGGTATACAGTAATCCACAACTATTAACATGGAAGTGATAATACGATTCCTTTACATTAGGGAAACAAGCCAATTAATTCATTTTTCTCTAGTTCACCTTTTCTTCAACTCAACTTCACCTCTTTTAAAACCAGTACCTGCACTTTAACATCACCTTAAACTTTCTGGGACATCAATTTTTGAACTCCAATTGAAACTGTATTCCTAGGCATTAGGGAGGTTTATTAGATGTACAAATTGTCAATCTGACTACAATAATTAAGGATGTCCATATAAAAGAGTGGGATTATAACTGGATGTCTCATGCATTTGAGTTGAGATATGGATTCTTCTGAAATTGAGATTACAAAAATTTAATAAACACTATGTTGCACTACGTCAATGAAGGTGGTCTCATAAGAGTTATATAGAAGGTTGGATTTTTCAATGCAAATTTGGGATAGAGCAGTACCAGTATTTTAATTGACGACTGTCAAGTTTGAATTTGAGTTAGTGTAAGAGAAAAGGTTTTTGCCGTCTTTTGCTGTCACTCACTGCTATTACCTTACTGGAAGAGAATTTTAACAGTAATCCGTAATTTGGACATCCTTGAAGATAGCAAACTGTTGCTTCATAGCGATTTAATGTGCGGGATTTCACACATACATAGAGAGGGAAACACGTGCAGACCTTTTAGCTAATATGGCTATAATTATAACTTCACACATAGACTTTGGTGGAACTCCCCTCCCTCCTACTGGCAGCGGTACATACAAATAGAATGAGATCTTATTCCCTATATGTTATATTTCTGTTTGCTTTTGATCAATAGTTGCTAAATTTCGTCTCTTTTTAATACTTTCCAATGTAGCCAAAATAACACTGTTATGCTGTAAACGGCAATCATGACTCATGAGCGAGGCATCCTAGAAGCCACAGAGGTATCGGTTTTGCAAGTAGATGCTCCAAGTCAAATTGTCTATGCTCTTGCAATATTTTCGATTAACTTTTACGCAAATTGACGAGTTCTTAAGTCCAAAACAATCTCTCTCGAATGACTTAAGAGCCGTTCGAGTAACAAGAATAAAACAAACTCGTATAAAATGCGTAATTTTGTTAAAGGTCCAAGAGTTGATTTGGAACTGACTCATCCAGAATTTACCAAGTCGTTCAACAGTTTAGAAGATTAATTTCCAAAAGAATCAAACAGATTGACAACTAGCTACTACTGATTATCTTAGCAACTTAAAAGAATCCAATTGACAACGAGTCGAAAGAAGCTGAAAATGCTAACCTATGAGCATCAAATTTCGCAACTGGGTCTCAACTCATTTACAACTTCGCGTACCCACAATGTCAACTAACTTAAGAAAAAGGCCATGACATTCGTATGTGTAATTCAGGGAGAGAGAAAGATGCATATAGGAAAAAGAAACGTACCCAGTTGTTTGAAGACTTCGTTTTTGTCATCGACGGAATGAGAAGCTCGAGTTCTGGAGAGCAGAAGAAGCTTAGGAGGTGAACAACCGTGTTTTCCTTTAAAAGCTTGCGATTTTGAATAGACAATGGCAGCTCTAGTGAGGAAACCAGCATCTGCAGCCATTTTGGTGCTCACAATAATTCAAAAGGTGATGGCTACTCCTAAAGTCACATGCGCATGTGTGTCCATGCGCCTTCTTGATTGACGCTTACCAGCCATGCGTTGATTTACTTGCATGACAGTTTGTACTGGTCTAGGAAGAGAGGGAGTGAGAGATGGGTGCGTCTTATCCGTCTTATTACGCGGAAGAGGGACTTTCACTCGTTTTTTTTTTCCGGAAAAAATTATACACCGAAATCATTAAAAAATCGGAGATGAAGAGTGGAAGGGTACTAAGTCCTAGGACAACAATTTTGACCCGATCTGTTTAATCCGATCAGTATTTTGGTCCGGATTAGATGGGCCTAGTTTATTGCCATCACTATTAAGCCCAATGAGATACTTAAGGAAGAGTTTAAGTGAATAGGGTTATTTGGCTAGCTAATTTTTTAAATGTGATTCTTAAATTTATCAAAATATCATATGAGTGAGATTTAATATGTTAATTCTTTTATATAAGAATAAAGAAGATATTTAAAACTATAATAATTATAAAAATATCAAATTACTTAATCTTACTATAAAGTTATGAGAGAAGGTGATCGAAGAGAGTGACGAAAGATGTTTCTATCTCAAAAAATCAGTTTGGTTTTATGTTAAGAAAGTCTACGAAAGAAGCTTTATATCTCATTCGAAGATTAATGAAATATTATAGGAAAAGACAGCGTAATCTATACATAGTTTTTATTGATTTAGAGAAGGCATATGATAAGATACTAAGGGAAATCATACGGAGGTACTTAAAAGTTAAGAGAGTTCCTATGACTTATATACGGGTTATTACAGATATGTATAAAAGTGAAAAAACTACAGTAAGGATGATCAGAGGAAATACAGAATATTTTTCTATCGATATTGAGCTACACCAAGGTTCCTCTTTGAGTTCCTTTTTGTTTGCAGTAGCGATTGATGAGCTTACCAAAAATATCCTAGAGGATGTACTTTGGTATATATTATTTGTTAATGACATTGTTTTTGTGAATGAGATAAAAGAGAGTGTCGATGTCAAGTTTGAACTTTGGACGGATACGTTAGAGTCAAAGGCTTTAGATTGAGTAGGATTAAGATTGAATACGTGGAGTGTTTTAAGTATCTAGGATTTATCATCCAGAGATTAATAAAGGCATAGTTCACTTAATCAAATCAGAGTGACTTAAATGAAGAAATGTAATGGAAGTTTTATGTATCAAGAAGATACGACTCAAGGTTAAAGGTAAATTATATTGTTAAGCAATTAGGCCAACCATGCTCTATAGGGCAGAGTATTGACCCATCAAACACGTAGATAGTCATAAGTTAATGCTAACGGATATGAGAATGTTTCGTTGAATATGTAACCTTATTATAAGAGATAAGGTCAGGAATGTAATGATAAGAGAGAAATTAAAGGCGGCTAATATTATTGAAAATTTAAGAGAGACAAGACTTAGATAGTTTGGACATGTTAAGAGGAGATACTCAAATGTTTCAATGAGAAGATGTGAGAAGATTGTACTTAGAGACTGTAAGAGAAAAAAAGTAAGGCCTAAGAAAAATTAGAGGGGTGATCAAGAATGGCACTACTGGAACTTACCAAGGACATGACTTGCAATAGAAAACTTTGGCTTATAAAGAGATCCTTGTCATTCTCATAATTCTTTTAGTATTTTCCTCTTAGTTAGCCTAAACTTTTATATATACTGTACTTAACTCTTAGATTTAGCCTAAGCTTTTTCCTACTTATTATTATTATTGTTGTTGTTGTTGTTATTATTATTATTATTGTTGTTCTTATTCTTATTCTTATTCTTATCATCATCATCATCATCATCATCATCATCATCATCATCATCATCACTACTATTACTATTATTATTATTTATTCTTTATCATATTATTTTGTTTATTACTTTTTATATTTTATTTATTAAGTATTTAATATTTAATATTTTTTCCTTTTATTTTTTGTTATTTATTATTATTATTTTGTTATTTTTATTTTTTTTGCGGATTATTTGAAAACAATCTCTCTACTAGTTAAGGGTAAGGTTGCGTATTACTGAGCCTTCCTACATATCAGCTGGATTTTTGCTGGGTTATTGTTGATGTTGTAGTCTTGAGTTTAATTAGATTTAACCTACAAGCTCTAATTGCTTCTAGAGAAGTATCATAGACCAATCTAATTTAGGAACCCTAGTTGGAGGGTTTCTGAAATAACAGTGAACCAACAACCATATGATAGAGCAAACCTCTGTGAGTGCTCTAAGATACACAAAGAAGACTGTAGCTAAGACCTCAAGTATGCTAGCGAAGACACAAATGCTTTTCTCCTCAACAAGCGTCAATTCTTATGACCTACCTCTTAGAGATCTAAGCTGGCCAATCCTCCCCCTATAACTTAAACAGGATCATATGTTTGATACTTTCTTATGCACATTATCCTTATAGAAAGGTAAGTGCAGAGCATACAGGTATCTCTGTGTGAAAGAAGTAAACTTATTAAAGACAATTTTGTTATAGGAGAGAGAGATGTTTAGAGAGAAGCCTTTTTGGAAGCATATAACTTTTATTGATAGTAATATCTTGGATACAATGAAACTTGGTTACCATAAAAAAGGTCCTTTGGTTATATAGGCAGAGAAGATGACAAAAAGATAAAAACAAAATCTTATCACCCTAAACAGATAAGTACAATATCATATTAACTATTATAGATAAGAACAACGTCATATCAACGATTCTAGATAAAACAATGTCATATCATAAAAGACACTTAAATATAAAGACAAATAATAAAGCGCCCCACAATAATAAGTGGAAATTTTCTTATCACCTCTGTTGGATAGGTTCTTATCAGATTGTAGATTTAACGGGAAAGCCCCTCCATTTGTGCTGTCAGCACCATCGCTATTTATTGATGGGAAAGCCCTTCCATTTATGCTTTCAGCACCATCGCTGTTTATTCTTTATTGTTTACTGGGGCTCGATGATAGGAATTTCATTATCTTGATTTTAAGCATCCTAAAAGGAGGTGGCTTAAGTTTGAGATGGTCTCGTAGTGTCAATCTTTAAGTTTATTGGACTATCCGAAATGTCAAAGTCTAGCATTTCAAGTTCTCCAAGAACGAATTCTTTTGGGAAAGGTTCAATAGATATAGAGATAGCTAGTAGTGCATACTTACGAAAATGGTTTAGATCCTTAAAGAAAAGCCTAAGGCTTTTAAATACATTTTCCTTATATCTTGACCATTGGAGTAAGATATGTTGGAAATACAATTGGTTCTTAGAGTAGATAAACCCTTCATATGTTGTGTTATATAGTTGATGAAGGAGAAAGAAGCATTGGGTGGTTTACTTCTCTAATGGAGTCTCCCATTACTTAAGATCCTTAATAACTTGTGAAAGTTATGTCCTTCATTGCACCAATGGTTGGAATCACTCAAGGAAAGTCCACAAGAGGAAACTTTTATTTTATCTATCACATAAATGTCGATAAACTTGTAAGGGAGGTAGAGAGATAGCACATGCATAGAGGGCAGATAGTTCCCATAAATACGACAATTCATTTTCTAAGAGAGGGACATTGATGAAAAACACAGTAAGATATGGTGCTTAAAGGTAATATAGAGATGGACAGTAAGGTAATTTTGCTTGGTTGAGGTAAATGTGAAGGTAATAGAAAAGGCTTATCTGGGCAAGAGACATTATCTTATCAATGGTAATGGGTGTGTTTGCAATGGTAGGGAAGAACATCTTTGTTTTTATAGTGTTAGGTAGGTTTGCCATTGAGAGAACGAGAGGAATATTTCTAGAGGGAGTGATAAGGCTGATATGTTCTTGAGGTTGAGAAAGGAAATCAACTAGGATGTTTTGATGGCCTTTGATGTGGTGAATTGTGAATTTATAGCGAGAAAACCAATCTCTCCAACAAAGCAATTGGCTTTCTGACAGAAGTTTGTTTTTTGGATCTAACATCTTTAGAAAGGAAATGTTGTCCATTTTCACTATAAAGAGACAAGGACTGAGGCAAAAATTGAACTTTTCTATACCTCTTTTACCTGCTAAAATCTCCTTATAGATTGTTTGATAGTGTCTTTCTAAGAGTTTAAATTGTCTGTTAGTATGTCTATAATAAAATCTTTTTTCCTTCTATCTCATCTGTTAAAATTGCTCCCCAAAAATCTTTACTAGCATCCTTCTACAAGATTCATCTTCCCTTGTCAGAATCTTCAACCGAGGTGGATGCTGATTGATATTATTTTATTGGTTGACTATCTTGTCTGGTTGGGACCCTCTGATGGTGGATTTTTCTTTAGTAACTATGATAGTTGGATAACATATTCTGACACGTGAGGGATGAAATCCCTAATATAATTTACGATTCCTAGAAATTTATTGGATTTGTTTAACTGTGAGGTTCATATACGAAAAGTTTAATAATTCACCGAGTAATTATAGGTCGGGCTGGTAGAAGCCATCGTGAAACTTCATACCTAAAAATTCCATATAGGCTAAACATATTTAACTTTTGCGGGCTGAGAGCATGATCCAGATTTTTTTTGTGAGATCCAAAAATTGTCACAATATGACTTGATTCTCTTGCTAGGTCTGAGAGTAAAGCATAATATCATCAATGTAAATTAAAGCACTTGATAAGATATTGCCATAAATCCTTGTTATGGCTCTTTAAAACAATGATGAGGAAACTTTTAGCCTAAATGGCATGACCATCCATTAGTACTATGCATTAGGAATGCAAAATGCTATTTTATATCGATCCATTAGGTCAATACCAATTACCAAAATCCAGCTTTTAAATAAAACTTGGAGAATGTTTTGGCTTCTTTTAGGAATAAAACCTATGTATTGATCTTGGGCAGAGGAAATATGTCATCTTGAAGAAAATAATTTAGAGGCTTGTAATCAATGGCTAGTCTTTTTTTTTCCCTCAATTCTTTTATGCTCTTTTCTTAATATAAAAAGCCTAACAAGCCTAATTTGATTTTGTTGGCTCAGTCAGTCCTTGTTTAAGAAGTATTGCCCATTCTTCTTATGCCATGTTTAGGTCATCTAAATTCATTCCCAAATGAGTGGCCTTTGTTGGATTAATGTTTTCATTCTTCTTGAATGGTAATTGGATATAGAATTCTAAATTTTGCCACAATAGATGTAGATGGTTGAATTAGTCATAACTTTCCAAGCAATATTATAGGAGTTGGTCTTTGATATCTTCATATTTAGAAGGAATGTCTTGTAACTTGAACATGTTGCAATCTTTAGTTTACTCACTAAAATCTTGTTGTAACTAATCCCTTTTGGCAAGATCTGTAACTTTTTTGCTTGCAAATAAACATCCATCTCAATAAGTGTGTCAAGATTGGGAAGATTGCTTCCCAATATTTTTATCCAAATTATAAAACTTTGGAAGAACTTTTATCCCAATCCTTCTTTTTATAATAAGATCTATCTTGAAGAATTTTTCATCAACTATAATAAAGTATTCTTTATAGGGTTGCCATTCTTCTATAGGAAGGATGTGTGGTTTCATTACGCTTCTAAAAGTGCCTGTGTCCATGTAACCAATAGTTGAGATTGTTCTATAATACTTCTCTGGAAGCAATTGGAGCTTGTCATATGGTCATGTAACTAATAGCTTTCTGGGCTTTAGCTTGAAACAAGGTTGTTTCATCATGTACATGGATTCTTCATCTTCTTCTTCAAGAGAAAAGGCATCATCATCAGAAGACTCGCTGTTAGGAATTACAAACAGAGTCTTTTCATCTTCACTAGATTTTTCTTTAAAAAGAGACTCGATGTCCTCGTCATCTCTTATAGGCATCATAGCTTCCACGGATTGTAGGATTTTCATATCCTTTTTTAATTTTTAACGCAACTTTCTTCATAATGGCCAGGTTTTCCATAAAAGTAACACCGCTATGGCTTTTTAGCATCATAAATAGGTAGTTTAAAGAATATTATTCTCTTTTTCTTCCTTTTGTTGAAATGATGAACTCTTAAGGATTTTGTTCCAAAATGCTTCTCCTTCTTTATGTTGTATGTACATTTCTCTGTATCTTTGCATTTGGTTTTTATGTATGACTTCTTGCATGTTTTTTTGGGTTGAGGTCCACCTTTTAGAATATCTTTAAAGAAATTATGTTGCTCATATAATTTGTTTGGTGTCACCAAAGCTAACTGATAGATTTCTCCAAGAGAGATTTCATACATGTCTCTATGAAGATAATTGATTGTTCTTTGTGATTCAGGATACAACTCATTAGGAAGGGAAGCAATGAATGTGTACCGAAGTTGACATCATTGAAACCATTAAGCATATAATATTTTTTAGAAATTCTTCTGTAAATCTTTTCTGTTCATAGAGCAACACTTCATTTCAAAGTACTTATGTTTACTTTATCGATCAATGACTTGGAAATCACTAATGAACTCGTTTATGGATCATTTCTAACAAAGAACTTGTTTATGAAAATTGTAAGACTAGCTTGTGCCTATATCCACCAAGGCTTTAGAGCCATTCTTTCAAAGTTTCTGTCATTCTGAAGACAAATTCTGTTAAAATGTTGTCTTGTCGTTTGAAGATCTATCCAGGCACTAATTTCATGCAGTCGATCTCTCCATTTTATCAGTGGGACATTATAAAAAATGAATTATGGACATGAAGCAAGTTTGTAGAAAATCTATACGTAATGCCTCAACGTAAATGGGAATAATCTCAGCCTAATAAAATTTTCAATTGTTCAATTAATCTTAGAATTTTCACAAATCTCCACAAAATTATTGACATGTGTATTGTTGTCCTTATTGATAATATATCAAATCGTATATTTTATTATAAAATCTGGACATTTTTTCTCTATCTATATTTTTTTATTAATATATTATCCACAAATCAGACAACTGTACTTATTTTTGGTAAGTAATATAATGGTAGATAGAAGTCAATCTTTCAAGAAAATAGATCTAGAAAATTAAAACTAATAACTAGTTTAAACTAAAGTAATCAAAAAAATGATGTTGTTGGATTTTGATTAATGAAAAATAAAATAAAATAAAACTTAAATTGGTAGTCAAAATAATTAATAATAAGACAAATTATCAAAAGAGAATCCAATCATATATCAATACTTGGACAATTACTTCTCTTAGTATTAATTCTGATTTTGTGATTCAATTAACCTAGAAAAGATATATTAGTTTGGACTATGAATCTCTTAGATACTAAAACTACACTCACTTGAGCTACAATAATGTATTCTTCAATTAGTTAATTCATATCTTTACTGAGCTAACTTTCCTTTGAATGTAATAAAGTATGAAAAATATCATAAAAGGTTTCACTCATACTAGAAAGACACATAGATCTCTCTCGAGTACCTCATTCATCCCTTCTTACTTAAGGCAGATGCACTCAAAAGAAAGCTCTCTATATATATCCACAAGTAAATTTAGATCATATTTAATCACTATAATAATTAAATCAAGCATTAAGATTAATCAATGACAATTCATAAAAATATATCTCATTTTATAAACTAATGAATCGATCTATAAAAGCTTTGATTTTCCTATCTAAATATAGAAAATCATTTAGCTAAGATTCATAATTAGAATAGAAAAAGTAATAGAAAAGATAAGGAAGTCATGGTATAAATAAATCTAAATAAAAATGATAATTTTGAAAATAATCTGATCTGTTGAGGTGAAATTTGGATATTAATTCTTTGATGAAAATTGCATTGAAATTGCCCCCCAAGGGTTTTTGGACCTCCTAATGACTAACTTTAATCTTTAGAGAGAAAAATATGCATAAATTCTCTAAACATGCTTTATATACATTTTAATGCCTTTAGACTTCATTTAAAATATAATCATGACCCAATCTATAGATCTTACTATTTCCTTTAAGAAAGAAAAATAGACTTTGGTATGCTTGCGTCCTAGATTGTTGTTCTTCATATTTCTTTTATAAGTTACATATGGGCTCTAGTATGGTCATTGTTCAGGCTAGCACCACACAATCTCTCTGCAGCCATGTTATAGGTTGTGTCTCTTCCCATACTTGACCCATATAGGATAAGCTGGCATATAGGCTTGGGCAAGACCATATTCCTCTAAAAATTATTATTTTCTCCATATTTTTCCTTAAAATAACTTTTAATTCTTAACTAATCTCATTCAAAGATTAATTTATCATAATTACCCTAAAAGACGTCAAAACTACATAAAACAAGCTAATTTGAAATTAAAACCAAACAAAAGACTTAAGAAATTGAAGGATTTTTTTCATACAAATTAGGTTGCATAGTAGTTTATTATTTAATTCAATAGTTTATTATTTAATTCAATCTACAACTAGATTATATATTAAAATTGAAATTATTTAGTCACAATCTATAAAGTAAGGAGGTTTTGATGAATTTCTACATTAAAGTTTTTTGATCCTAGGGAGAATAAACAAATGAATTGAAAACTTTCAATTTTGTTATTGTTATTATGCTTTATCGATATTTCCAATTCTTTAAGCAGCTACTTAATTAAATCTTTAGTGCTGAGCTAGTAGCTAGGGTTAATTAGATTGTTATTCTCTCTAATAAGCTATGATTAAGGAAAGATCAGAATTAATTTCAGCAATGAATATTCAAAATATAAATTGATTGATTTTTATATCAACAATCAATATACTATTCCCAAGGTATACGTATTTATATCAAAGTTTGTTTCTTCTTATTTTCTTCATTATTAGATTTAAATTATTCTTTAATTATATATTTCATTTATTTCTTAACAATAAAACCCCCTTTTATTCTTATTCATAAGATCAAAATAAGGTAGACGCTCTCTGTAGGTTTAAGTCTTACTTCTACTACTACTGCATAGTTTTTATAGTAAGATTTTATTTTTTTGATGTAGATGATGACACATCAGTTTGTGCTTTTATGAAATTACTTATGCAATTGAGGGCATGGGTGGAGAAATAGATAATTCATTTAATTTCTATTTTTTAAAATAATAAATTTGTAAATAAAAAATCAAATGAAGTCCAATATAATGTTCTTTTCATTTTCGGTCTATCATCAAGCCAATTCTTATTAAAGTTTAAAGGCCCAAAATTCAAATAGAAAAAGAGAAGCCTATAACACTTTTAAGAATTATTTTGGCCAATAAAACTAATTGGGTATCACTTTAATCTTATTGGATCTTTCCTCTTTTAGCAATTCTATTATATCCTTTCTTAGGTTCAAGTTTCTAATTAAGCTAATCTATTTCAAATCATTTTTAGTTTAGATGTATTATTTTGATCCAATCTAAATTATTTAATTTCAACCAAGCCCTTTCTTTTAGGATTATTACATCTAAATCATTTATATTTTTAAGAGTCCATCTCTTGTTCATGTCAAATCCTTTTTATATTCAAGATACATGTTTAACAAATTCATTATAATTTATCTTTGAATTGCGACAATCAAATCCCTTTTATCTTAATTTAGATTTATTTCATTATATTGTTAACCTTAAATCATTATTCTAGGCCTTGTTTTTATTTTAAGCCTACGAGTTTATCTCTAGGCATCCTTATTTTTATTTTAAGCTCTGTGATAATACATTTGGAAATCCTTGCTTTAATTCTTATTCCAAGCCCTATTACTATTCTTTAGGCATCTTTGTTTTTTTATTTTAACCCCCAAGTATGTTTATAAACTCCTAGTTGTACAACCATATGAGTTCTTTTAATTCTTTAACTTGCTTTTAAATTTGCAACCAAGTATATTTCTTCTCAAACTCCTCAAATTTGAAAAACCCTTTTAGACATAGATAACTACTTAAATTGGTAAAAGAGAGAGCATAATACCTTCATAATTTTACAAATCACCCTTAATACCCAATTATCTAGTTGCTGACATTTTAGTTCCTTTTATATTAGGTTTTTGTATATGTTCTTAAATTAGATTACTGGCAACTCTACTGATTCACTTTCAATTTTTGATCTTATTTATGATAAGGGCATTAAAAAATTAACAAAAATGTGATTAAATCTTTAACTTCATAAATTGCACTACCTTAGCCATGATTAGAACCTAGTTATGAAGGATGTAATTTCTTACACATCATAAAGAAGGACCCTATGTGTTACAAAACGTTAAAAGAACTTATAGGTAATAGAGGCAGTAACCTGGATGTTTTAGATGTGGAAGCTCTATAAGGAAATAGCATATAAGGTATAAAGTTTGAATACTTCTATATTTGCTTATGCAAAAGTTAAACTTCAACCACAAAATCTTTAAACTTGCATTGATGTTAGACACCTATAAAGGAGAAATACTATTATTGGATTAAGTGAGGTCCTAACCCATCATTCTATAATAACAATATATATTCTATTTTAATAAATTTAATTTTAGTGATATTAGTAGCTTTATTTCAATGAAATTAATTAATATTTGAAAAATGAAGTTCAATAAAAAGACAAAATGAGAAAGGGAGCCTATTAAATAAATCAAGTAATCTAAGGATGGAGAAATGATAAAAGTGAAGCATATATGCAAACAAAGGAACTCAAGTGAATAACCAAGAATAAGGAAGAATCTAACACTAAAACATTTAAGAAATCAGTATTATATAAAGTTTATAATGTATATACCTTTGTTATAATCAAGGGGAAATTTGGTTTGAGTTAAAAAAACTTCTTAATGCATCAAAATATTTTTGGATAACCTTTGAAATAATTTTGAATCAAGATTTTGTCAAATAAATGTATTTTGATCTTTTAAAGAATTTGAAAAGTTTTCAGAGAAATTTGTTTTAGGAGGTTTGGTTGATCTATGTTAAGGCTTTGAAATGATTTATGCATTATGTATGTACATTGGTTGGCCAATATACTGGTGTCCTTAAAAGAGGTATTTTATGTACTAAACGTTTTTGCAGGAACACTGGTTAATATGCTAGTCAACCAATGTCTTTAAAAGAGTGATATTTTATGTATCGAGAGTTTACACAAGAACACTGATCGGTGTGTGGTTGAGTCTTTGGATCACTTCCTTGGAAATCGAATCAAAAATTTAATTACAAGGATTGCAATATAGAGTGCAACCCCAGGTCGTCTCACTTAATCGGAACCTAGAGCAAATGATCTAAGCTAGCCTAATTGTCATGAAATGAAAACTAAATTAGTT
>JANIIA010000005.1:50320113-50347930 GCA_027478495.1 Erythroxylum alaternifolium
TTCTACTTGTAGGTGCTACTCCTCTCCTTTTAACCTTGACAGTTGATCAACTACCATATTTTTCACTCCTTTTTTTTACCCTTGATCTCAATATCAAATTCTTGTAAGAGTAGGATCTACTAGATCAATCGGGATTGACAATTGGAATTCAGACAGGGAAGATTAACAAATTATGAGAAAAGGGATTTATCCTATCATTAATTCTAACTTAGTCACTTTTGAGTTAATGTGGTGTTGGTCTTAGACTTTCGAAGGGTGGATTACTCTCTTTCAAGTTATATTCATTAAACCTTAATTGAATTATGAAATTTGTAATCTCTTAATTAACAAAAAGCCTACATGTCTAATTAGATCTTAATATACTATCAGATCCTTATGCGAGATCTCTATAAATTAACAATTTGATTATTTGTGTGATCTTTTAGATTCTTTAACTCTCATTACCTAATTTAATCATTTTTTTATCAGTTCACTCTCTCGATTTGTTCCTGAAGTATGCACATAAAACAAATAATCATAACAGCCATCATCATTAACAACAAGAACAAATCCTTAAAGAAAAGTCAGAACATCCTTAACTTAAGATTCATCATCATCAATCCCATCTCCTACATCAAATACATAAAATAAAAGATGGACAAAAAGAAAGTAACTTAGAGGATTAAAGGTTGAAAGAACTGAAGCTCCACCTTCTTTCCCTTCTTCTTTATCTTCCTTCTTCCTTTTCCTTGGATCTTTCCCAATGTAACAAAATAAAGGCATGAAAATTAGTAACTGTTCCCCTTTCTGTAGTCTTTTCTATTTAGGGTAAAAATTAGGATTTACCTAGGTCCAAAAAGTCTTAAATAACCCCACAAAGTTAAGTTTTAGCAGTTATTCTGCATCTGCTTTCATACAGGTCGCGATCGCCTGTCACAATCATGGCTCCCCTAAAATGGTTCTGTCACGATTGTGGCCTTGGGTCTTATTTCGAGCTTCCTCCAAATCTCCTACATTCTTCAATATCTACTCTCAAACACTGACAAATACATCAAGGCGCCTTAAATACATAAAATTAAAGCTCAATAGCATGCTCTAACTCACTCAACACTCAAAACACAAATATCTAACCAGCTAACACAATTATAAACCTAAATATGAATCAATCGATTAATTAACAACTAGAAACATACTAAAATGCCTATTAAAATATCATGCAACCTACAACTATCAAGTGGCACGGTCAGTAAGCCAAGTGGAAGTGTTAGGTAGAAAGATAAATAGACTTACGATGGCTTTAAAAGGTCGAGTGATGCAGTGTGAGGTGTACGGGCTAGAGCATTAAGGTTAAGATTGTCAAGAAGTACAACCCGAGCATGTAGACTATTTGGGAATGCTCTTAGACCCCAAAATAGTCCATATGGCAACACGTACAATCCAAGATAGAGGAATTACCCCAACTTTTCTTAAGAAAATCAGGTTCAAGTAAGAAACAACCCTTCACTCGGATCCGAACACCTCAACCTAAGAAACCTGGTTTGGAAAATTTGATGTTGAAAATTGCTAAAGACTTTGATGCAAAACATCAGATAATGGAAGTTTCTATTCACAACTTGGAGATTCTGATCGACCAACTAGTGAAGATAGTGGTAGAAAGACCAAAGGGGAGTTTGCCTAGTACTATAAAAACAAATCATAAGGAACAAGTAATGGCAATCACCCAGATGAGTGAGAAAAAGCTCTAAAAAGAGAAAAAGTGACTATTGAGAGTCACTCAAAATTCAAGGAATATTGTTCTACCTTCTTATATCCTATTAAAGTAAAAGATCGTATGGATGCAGAGTTAGGAAACTTTCTTGATATTTTGAAACAACTTAAAGATAACTTACCAAAGCTCTTATGCAACTACCAACACCTAAGGAAACTTAGAAAGAGTTACCATTAAACAAAAAGGAATTGGGGAAGTGGGAAGAAGCTCAAAAAAGAATATAAGGGAGAAGTTTAAGAAAGAAGTGGGAAGGGAGTTTCTCTATTCCTTGTGAAATTGGTAGTCTAAAAATAGATAAGACTTTAGTTGACCTTGGGCCTGATATTAATATAATAACTTTGTTATTATTTGAAAAAATGGGAATAGGAAAACTGAAGCCAACTAGGATAAGTGTGCAAGTAGCTAAATTTGGTGAAATATCCTTAGGGAATTGCAGAAGATTTACTCGTTAAGGTTGATAAGTTTTTATTCCTAAATAATTTCATGATTTTTCATATAAAAGAGGATATGGAAGTACCTCTAATACTTGGTCAACTTTTTAGTGACTTCTAAGTCAATAATAGATTTTGATGAAGGCAAGTTGACATTAAGGGTGGGGAATGAAGAGTTCATTTTTAGGATCTCTAATGTCATTAATCATTCTCTTAAATTTATGGATGTAATTGCACCTAATGAATCTTATCATGATATTTTATAGGGTTCTACATTTAATGATCCACCAGAACCTGCACAGATTTAAGGGAATAAACTGAAAGAGACAAAAGGTAACCTATTTATAGGTTATAAAACCTATGGTAAGACCACAAAAACATAATATGTATAAACCACCTTCAGCGTAAAAGGTATGTGGAGCTACAAACATTACACTAGCGTTACATCGGAGGCAACCTATGAATTAGTTTAGTTTTATTTTATATTCCTTGTTATTTTGTTTTTGCTAATGTTATTACAGAATTTATTTAATTTTTTTAGTTTAGCATGTTTTAGGATAGAAAAATTGAGCATTTGATGAGATTGTGTATAATTGGCATATTAAGGGATGCGTGTTAATGTGTCATAATGCTAAAGTGTAAAATTTTTATGTTGATCATCTAATTGTGAAGTTGCACACACTTACAGAGAGCTACACACTCTCTGGACATGCTGGTGTAGACCTACACGATTGATACACGCCTGTGAAACTAACCGTGCAAGTTTGTGAAAAGCTATAATTCAATGACTTACATCAATTCCCCCATCCAATTTTTAACATTTTCTTGCAAACTATCGATACCCAAGTAAGTAATCTTATCTACTTCACTTGTTTATGCATGTTTAATTGGGTGTTTTACATTATTTAGGTAATTTTTGCTCAAAAATGTTAGAATTAGGATTTTGGGATTTTATGAGAATTTGCTTGAATTTATGTTTAATTTTCTTTTAATAGTTAATTATTATCATTACCCAATTGAGTTCATGAATCAATTTGTTTAGCTGTATGTGAAATGGGTGAAAATTAAACTTCAATCGCAAAACTGTGTAATGTTTGCTCACTAAGTGTTTAATTGTGATATTTTTTGTAAAATTAGGATAATTAATTGTTTTTGACGTTAATTGACATTGGGTTTGTGTTTAATTGCATGTTAATTTTGCTTTTTGCATGAATTTAATATTTAATTTCATCAATTTTGAGTAATTGTGAAATTAGGATTTTTAATTTCAAATATAGGGTTAAATTCATAATTGAACAATTAGATTAATATTAATTGTTAATTTTAATATTTTGAATCTTAGATGTTGTTAGTTTATTTTCCACATTTTATTTTATTTACTTGTTTATTTATTTAATAATTTGTTTTAATTTGGTTTTGGTTTGTTTATGTGTTTTAGCTTTAACTTTAATTTTATTTTTTACATTTAATTAATTATTGAGTGTAATACGTTTTAAGTGTGGGAAAAGGGTAATCCAGTAAATTATTGACAAATTTCTCACACTTATTTTATGTTTCAGGCATAATGACGAGACCAAAACACAAGAAGGAAGTTTTGCGGAAGCAACAGCGAGGAGAGGAGTCGTCTAGAGACCCTAGGAGCACTCGCACAATGTTTCCACTTGAGTAACCATTGAAAAGCAGTATCAATGATTAAAGGACAAGAAGTTCATTATGGGATGCCACATTAACTTGGAGGCACTGGAGCAAGTTGGATAAGTGCAATAAGTTCGATAGCTAGTCAATGTCAATGCTTGGCTTAGATTTTTCAAGATCGTGGAGCTCTCCTATTGAGAGTTGACTCTAGAGGTGCTCTCTACTTTCTTTATGGAGAAGGGATTCCACAACTAGGATAAACCGAATACCATCTAGTTTCACCTATTCAGGGAGATGATTCGAATGAGTTATTTTGGCTTCTCGGTCACTATGGGTCTTTATGATGTAAACTTTGTTGAGACCTAAGAATACTTGGATTTGAGGATAGAATTTCCATATAGGATGTCCTCTCGATACTTTTATAACATCATCAGTCACGACAGTGATTACAACTTAAGTAGATCTAAATCTTGGTTATTAATACACCAGGTGCTCTGATACATATAAGGAGTACTGAGTCATAGCCTGAGTGGTTTTGGGGATAGCCATGACATTGTCAGAAACATGGATGTGTACTATTTATAAAGCATAAGCGAGAGGATGCTAATCCATTTGGGGCACATGCTTGCCCAATTCATTAGGCGTCAGAGTAAGGAAAGGAAGGTTGACACAATTTGTGTCAAATCTTATGTAACCAGACTAGTATGATAGATAAGGATGTTCAATCAATTACCACCGATAAGGCATGTTGGTACCATGGTAGCACTCAACCTAGATATAATGAAATATATGCATATAGTCAGTCTATGTCGAGGACCCACAGGTGACATATATAGTCTTATTGGGGAGCCCAACAAGTCAGTAGCGAAGGGTGAAGATAGAGAGGAGCGATCTGAAGAGGAGGAGCCATCGTAACCACAAACATCACTACCTAATATTGGAGGTACAGTACAAGAGGTGGATAGTCTGAGTGCAGCTAGGGTGAGGATACCACACCTGGATCAGTTAAAGATAGCTTAGCTAGAATCGGTGGCTTAACTTTTGAAAAGGAGGAGCCATCGTAACCACAATCATCACTACCTGATATGGGAGGTATAATACGAGAGGTGGATAGTCTAAGAGCACCTAGGGTGAGGATACCACACCTGGAATAGTTAAAGATAGCTTGGCTAGAAAGATCGGTGGCTTAGCTTTTGGGCACTCAAAAGGCTCTCTAACTACTGAATGCAAAACTTCTAGAGTATTTATAACGGGTTGAGGCTTTGGTTAAGCAACTAGGAAGGCTCGAGGCTACAATTGGATGGATGGCAGAGCTAATGTTGTTAATGACGAGCCGTCAGGGCATCGATTTCTAACCTCTACCATCTGGCAAGGGTACTTCCTCAACAACTCCTCCATTGGTTCAAGATCATCAACCTGAGAACTCTTTTTGGTCGAACTAGCTTGGATGACATCATGAGGGAGATGCTTGACTTTTGTATCTTCTTTCTTTTTCTTTATTAATTGTGTATATTTCTTATTTTCTTCTATTTTTATTTTTTTTATTAATATTATTGTTAACGATATTTCCTGTTTCTTAATTATTTGTATTATTTTTATATCTTTTTATCTCTTTCTTCTTATTTTGCAAGAATGTTAGTGCCTAATATTGGATGGACAATCCCAAAATCATGAAAATCAAAACCAAAAAATCATATTACTCATGGAAGTACCAAACTCAACTTTCTCACTTATTATATGTGCTTATATTCTGTATATAGAAGACAAAGTACAATTTTAAGTGTGGGAAAAAGGTTAATGATTTTGATGATTTTTTTAAGCCTATGATAATCTTGGTTATTAAATTTTATTAAATGATATTGTGAATTAGATGAAATCTATCCATCAATACTTTATTTCATTATGTCATATTGATTTGAATTAGTATGCAAAAGGATGATAGTTAGAGTAGAATTTCTTTTATAAGTCATATTGTTAGTAATCATTGAGAAACAACGTCTCTACTAGTTAGAGGTAATGTTGAATACTACTAAACTTCTCCAAACCCTGCATGTTAGCGTAATTTCTATTAAGTGTTATTGTTTTTGTTTATTGTTAGTAATCATTGAAATAGTCAAGTTGAATGAAAATTACATATTATTTACACATATATAACCATTTTTGGATCGCTTTTGAGCCTAAGAGTAATAGATTCAAAAAATTTTAAGCTATTTTATTCTTTCGTGTTTATTATCGTGCATAGTTGAATAATTCTAGAACTTGCATTTATTATACATGCTGAGATCATATTTTGTTAAATTAGAACCATTAAAGTGATAAAAGAACTTAGGCTTAATATGTGCTTAATTGATTGTATAATTATTCCATAACACTTAGTGACTAATGACATGAAATTGCTTAATATACTCACTTTGACTCATACATGGTTTTAGGCATAATTCGAAAGTGAAGGAGTTAAAGTGAGTCGAAAGCACTATATTTTAGCCATTTTTGAAGATTCATTCACTATATTTTATCCATTTTCTAAAGATTCATATTCACTGTCTTCATGTAACAAAAATGAGTAAAGAACTGAAATTGGAAGGTGGCTAGTGAAATAAAGGTGATAGCTGCACTTGGTGAACAATGGTTGAAGCAAATGCGTGAGTATGTAGGCTAAGGAATAAAGGAGAATGTGTGAGGGTTAGCTGGTAAAACAATGGTGGATGGTAGCTGGACAAGAATGAAGAATAAAAGTGTTATAGGGTTGTATAATCACTCACTCACAGCCATGAATTAATTTGGTATAGCCATAAGAATTAACTTACAGTCATACTAAATTATTACATAGCTATGAGTTAATAGCTCACGGTTGCGCAATATAGTTTTATGGGTGTGAGTTATTCCTCGCACCAATGCAAGTGCTCTCATACCCATGAGTGATAACTCATAGGGTATGAGGCCTTAAGATGCCACCTCACCCAATTTTCTTAACCTAGCATTTCAATATATACAAAGGGTGTAACGGCACAGGGGTTCCAGTAAATGTTTTGAGTGTTTTCAACTGGGAGAGTTTTAGGAGCCTCGGGAGAGTATGAAGAGGACGATAAGCTCTCAGCTGTGAGAGACCCATAGAAACGTCCCAACACTGGTTTGGAGTGCAATCAACACCAATAACCTGGTTAAACATTTCTTTCATTGTTTGTTGTTCTTTCTCTTATGGATTGATTATATTATCCTATATTTAATGTTTGGGTCTTATGTAAGAATGATTGAATGCTATATTTGATTATTTTTATTTAAGAACCCATTGCTATAATCGAATACAATACGTAATCATTGTTTTTCCAATTGATTTGTAGTGACTAATGGTTAGTAATCATTAGGGATAACATAACCTCGGTTAAATAATTCGAGCTTGTGTGATTATTACTTAGATTGGTCTATTTTTCTCACTCGTAAGGCAGATGTTTGATTGAACTTAACGAGCGTCTCCTAAGTTATTTGATAGATAGGGTCAATTAACAAGCTCTTCTTAATTAACTATGACCTAAGGAAAAATCGGGATTAGCAGAACTTGTTGTTAATCTACGACTAATAGTTTAAGGAGAGGTAAAAGAACAACAAATCAATGAAATATGTTTAATTAGAGTTTAGATCGAGATTAAACCAAATAACCAGTCCCCTAACAAATTCATCACTTTTTATCATTTTTACATGTTTTCTTTTATTTGTTTGTGTTAGTCTTGTTTTGTTTTATTTTCTTATTAAACCAAAAACCCCCAAAACCTAACCATCAATTATTTTCATTTCATAAACTTTACACACATTTTATGTGGGATTGATCTAGACTCACCATTGCTACAGTAGTAGATCTAGTTTATTTTAACTAGCGTTATGACGCGCTAATATCAAGATTCAACCCTTGTTTAAGCCTATTTCTTTGCTAATTATCTTACCTTAATTTATATCTTAGGATTAACCAAGTTTGAGGCTTTCATTTATTATACCTAAATTATTAACCTTTACCCTATTTTCTTTAAAGTCTTTTTATTGTTTTTCTCAAGGTGATTTACATTACTTGAATGTTTAAAACTTGAATTTTTGAAAGGTCCAATATTTCTTTAATTTTGGTACATGATGAATGCTCAAAGATAATAAATATAAAAAATTGTTGTGAGCATAGAAAGAAAAAAGTAGAGTACCAATGGATCTATAATTAAAGGACTTATATATTGTGAACAAGTTTTTTGCAATGATTCCCTTTGTAAATTTCCCTTAAATTTATATCACTTTTATTAACCCATTCATACCTTACTTAAGCCCTATTACAACCTTATAAAGACTTTTTAATTTTATTTTTCCAGTTTACATACAAGTGATGAAGATGTGATAATATTGCAAGTTTATAGTAAGAGTTCTACTATACATTGATTTAAGAGTCTGATATTTTCCACCCTAAACATTTGAGTGACATGAGTGAAACCTTGGTGATGATGTTAAGATTCATGATTTTGATTTCAATAAGATTATTGACATGATTAGTATTAATATCAATTTATAAAATTAGTTTTACAATAACTTGATTCTACTTGTATCTTAATTTGATTAATATGACATGATGATTTAGAGTATAAATGGATAAGTTGAGATTAATAAAGGATGGATTTTCTAAAGTTAATAATTTAGATAATGATTTTCTTGAGGGAAAGTAAAAGCTTAAGTGTGGGGATGTTTGATACATGCATATTTGACTATAATTATACACCCATATTTGTTCTATTTTGCTTAGTATTTTATGATTTTATTGTATATTTGGTACTTAATTCACTCTAAGTACTTTTATAGGTTACAATTGTTATAACTGCCTTTATAGACATAAAGGAGAAGAATTTAGATGAAACTGTGGCATAATATAAAGATTTGAAGCAACTAAGGACCTACACACCCGTGTATAGAGACAGTGTAAGTCTCTGTATACGTGTGAAGATTGAAAATTTTGAGTTATGGCTATATGGAGATATATGCCCATGTATAAGATATAAGTCATGTATCTTGCCCATGTAAGTCTCTATGCCCGTGAAAAATCACGAATTTAGGTATTTTTGAACATATACGGTCTCTCAGACACCTATGTAAATGACCGTGTATATCCTAAAAATCCTAAATTTTACCATAAAAGGACATGAGCGGTGGCAATTAGGGAAAGTCAAGTTTAGTAGCAAATTTGAGACGTTAGACATTTAGAGAGGAAACTATTTTTTTATCAAATGACAAAAAAAAACACTATGTAATATCCTAGTTTCTCATGCTAAGGGTTAGAATCCTAAATTTCTGTAAATGAGAAATAGCATTGAGAAATTAGGAAATGCATTTCATAATCATGCATAACATTAGCATACACACAAGTTATTATTGATTTTTGTTCACATTATCAAGACTGCACATGCACTCATTTGACATATTTTGTGGCATAAATGATTTTTTAAATGATTATGATATGAATAATGAATATTATGTCTTGAATTTTGACTTGGTGAGTATAATTATTAATTTATAATTTTTGTTGAAAATTGGGAAATTTCCAAAAATTTTGTGTATTTTTGGACTAGGAAAATGCCAAGTAGCAAGACAAATTGATAAATGGTAGTATAAATAAGTGACAATTGGTAGTAGAAATTATTGACAAGTGGCATTAGGATTTAATGAAAAGTATCATAGAAAATTAGGAGACAATTGGATTAGAAATTAGGAGGCAAATGGACTAGTTATTAAAGGATCAATCAGGAACTATAAGAGGAGGAAATATGGCAAGTGACAAAAGTTAAGTCACTTGCCACACACCTCACTCTCGATTTATTCACCTTGAAAGACCATCTCATTGTCTTTCACTCCTATTTTCGTTACATGCTCTCTCTTCTTCATCTTCTTCATTTTCATTCTTCTCTTTTCTTCACTCACGATCTTCTCACTAACTTTCACAACGTTGTACCTTGCTATCATCCTTCACTTTGTTTCTTCAAGACTATGTAATCTTCTTCTTGTCACTAAAAGAACCCACCTATTCCACCTTAAAAGTTGATGATCGTATATGCATGGAAAGCTAGGGTTTTATGGTTACTCGAAGAAGGATTGAGTTAATCAAGTAAGTAGTATATTAATCTTCATGGGCTGTTTAAATATAAACATATATGATGATAGTTTAGAGGTGAAATGATCATGAAAATGGTGATGAATGAGTATTGAACATTGATGAAGAAATGGGTATATTGATGTATTATTTTCGTGTATATGATGAGTAATAAATTATGAAATTTTATAGGGAAGTTTTTTAGATAGATTAATAGTGAAATGGTGTTTGAATGAGAGTTGAAAGTTGAAGAATAAATGTATATGTTTATATCCTGTTTTGGGTTGATGATTGCATGCAGAAAATTTGATGGATGAAAATATATGTTTGTTTTATGTTTTGAGAGTATGAAACCCATGAGTTATAAGTTATTATGTAGATTAAATAGGTTTTGAATTAATGGTATAATGAAGGTGAAATTGATGTTTAAGAAAGGTGTTGAATAATGTTTTTGAAATGAGAAGAAGTAAGGATTTGGTACAATAGTGAATGATAATGAATCAATTGATTAGAATTTATGAGTTTTAATGCAATCAATATGATAATAGATTTGTATGGAATGAAATTGCATAAATGGTCATGAATTATAGAAAATTGGAATGATAATGTTGTTTCTAAGTGTGTAAAATTCTTGTAGAAATGAAGGAAGAAAAGTAAGGCACGATCGTGGCCTTTAGTGCACGATCATAGCTTAGATTATTTGGGTTCTGTCATGATCGTGGTAGAGTCCCCACATCGTGGCTAGTTCCACAAGCTTCTATCACGATCGTGGCTAGTTTCACAAGCTTCTGTCACAATAGTAGGAAGGTCCACCACAGTCATGGGCAGACACAAAGGGAAAAATGTTGTCTTTTAAGTGATGTTTGAAACAATTAATGCTAAGGTGATTTCTTACGATGTTTTTAAGCTTGAATGAGGCCTTGAATGAACCTAGTTTGATGATGGACTAGTTGATTAAGTGAGTAAGGTGTATTAGGTATAAATGAATGATTGAATGATGATGTTAACTGATTATGAGATGTGAATTATGGATACATACCTGGGATTGTCATTGAGCATGCATTATACATAATATATATACATATGTATATAATTGAATGCTTATGTGATTATGCAAATTGAGAAAAGTGTAAATATGTGTATTGCATGATATAGAATCACAAATAGAAAGACAGCATCCAGACATTGCCAGGATGTAAAAGCAATAGCTAACTAGAGCATACTGTGAGTAACCTAGATGTTCTCACTAAGATTGTTTGTGTTTGCTTAAAATTCAATTATTGAACTATTATTGATGTGAATGTGTTAATTCCATACATTGATAGTCTGAGGCATTTGATGAATGAGATTTGCATTGGAAGTGCTTATTGACTGTAAATTGGAAAGAAATAAATGTTCTTAACAAATATGTTGAATGTTGGACTTATGTCCGTTGAAAAAGTGAAAAGTGAATGTGTCTACTGAATGAATGTGATTGATTGAATATATATGATTTGACGCATTTCACTACGTGATATGCATGATCAGATAAAGGTAGTTGTGACCAGAGTAGCCAGTGAAAAAGAGCTTAAAGCTTATAATGTGTATAAGAACCACTGGCTCACTAGTAAAATGAGCCCGATATCCACAACAGATACGAGACAGTTATCAATGAGCCCAATAGCCACAACAGATATGGCACAGTTAAAAAGGAACTCATTCGCAACAAGTAACAATTGAAAGTGAGGCACATGCACTTTGCATATGTAAATTGATATGTGATAAATGCATAATTAAAATGAATTGTTTGAACAGTAATCAGAATGTGAAATAATGCGTAATATGTGGTTATGTGAATTGTCTCTGAAATTTGAAATATGAATTGTATATGTGTTATGATATAAGGGAGCACATCAATGATGGCTTGCTCACTAAGTTCGCAAAACTCGTCAAAATTACAACGTTGACTTTCATGTACGAGAAAGGAGACTTAGCTATTAAGACATTCTAGAAGAAATCTAGTTCTTACTTTTTAGACATCAAGAAATGGCTCAAAGGTCAGTCAGCTGAGATTATAGAGTTTAGATAGAATATATTTGTATAGTTCTTATGTCATGTAGAACATGTTGTAAGAGTAGTAAACTCTTATGTATTTTTGTGATACTGTATATATATGAATTATGTACTGAAAAGTTACATTGTAAATTATGTCTTTATAAATGGAAATGACGAATTGAGTTTTTGGTATTGTGTTATTTTCATTTTAAATTATGATGCCATATAAGTGAATGTGACTGCTCTAACCTACCGCCTTCATGGTGCATGTTCCCGAATGTCCTTGGGATGTTTGGGAAGGTGTTCCGTAAAGGTGGTGCTTTATAGGTTTTAGTATCAGATCATGGTTTGACATTCATAGGAATAGATATAAGCATATAGACATGATATATAGTGAGAAACTCATATAGTAATCACTATTATTGTTTATTATAGGTCATCCACCATACGTGATCAAGTTGGACACTCAGCTGACCTAGAAGCTATAGGAGCCAGTAGAGAGTCTTCTATAACTCAACCTGATTGAATGCCTCTAAGAATTACTGAGAGAAAGGAAAGGAGGTATGATAAACTGAGAAAGCAAGGTGCTGTGGACTTCTACAGAAGTACAGACCTTACTGAGGCTGAAGGATGGATAGAGAGAACCGAGAGGGTATTCGATCAAGTAGGCTGCAAGTCTGAGGAGAAGTTCGACTATGTAGTCTCACTACTACATGGTCCAGCATACCAATGATGGAAGATTGCTCCAAGCATATCAATGCTGGAAGATTGCTCCAGGCAGTACCACCAAGTCTTTTAGGAAAATTTTATGCCGAAGATTTATATGGATAGAAAGATGAAAGAGTTTCTGGATCTGAAGCAAGGCAATCTCACTGTATCAGAGTACAAAATATGGTTGAATGAACTGATGGGGTATGCTACTGTCATGATTCCTATTGAGGAAGACAATAATAGGAGGTTTGAAAATGGGATGAATATGGAAATAAGGACTAGGCTAGTTATTACAAATTTGAGTAGTTTTTCTGAGTTTAAAGCTACCTCAATCCGCATAGAACAGTTATTGAAAGATAGTCAAGGAGAGTACAGACAAGAATCTAGAATGAATAGACCTAGTGAGTCTCAGGTTGATTCTGGAAAAAGATACAGTAAGCTCCCAAATAGATCTTTTTTACAACCGACTCGATCAAGACAGTCAGGGTTCAGACAGAGAGGCAGTTTTATGCAGTCTAATAGTGGTAGAGGTCTAGTATCTAGGCAGATGCATTAGTGTGAACATTATGGAAAGAAGTATAATGGGGAATGCTGGAAGCTAACAGGAGCTTGCCTTAGATGTGGCTCCTTCGAGCATCAGATCAAAGACTACCCCGTAGTTTTCGGGGCACATTTGGGAGTGAGAGGAGGAACATTGACAAACAACTGTCGATAGAGCCGAACTAGTGGATCTAGATAGAAAGTTCGAGGCAGAGGTAAAGTGAGTTCAGCTAGTCCTACTTTCAAGATTGAGGTGTGAGGTAACCAACTACAGTCTTAGGTCAGAGTCTATGCGATGACCAAACAGAAGGCTCCAAACTCCCCAAATTTCATTATAGGTGTGTTGCATATCTTTAATTTTGAAGCTTTTGTGTTGCTAGATCCAGGGTCTGCGCATTCTTTTATAGCACCGCATCTAGCATCTAGACTGCATTATGATAGGGAATTATTAAAATATGGATTAGAGGTGAGTACAAAGATAGGTAGTACTATAATAATTGGTGAAGTCTGTAATGGGTGTATAATTCAAGTTGATCAGGTAGAATTGGAAGCTGATCTGATTGTATTGCAGTTAAAGGAGATAGATATTAATCTAGGCATGGATTGGCTCACTAGTCATAGGGCTATAATGAACTGCAACACTAAGGAGGTAATACTTGAATCTCCTAATCAACCGGGAATGATATTTCGAGGTGTTAATGAAGCAGTGCCAGCCAGACTGATCTCATTCATGAGTGCTTTGAGACTGATCCGAGGAGGATGTGAGGCTTATTTGGCCCACGTAGTTGATACCCGAACTGAATAGATTGTGCAAAATATTCATGTTATTAGGGAATTCTTGGATATGTTTCCCACTGAATTATCTGGTTTACCTCTAGATAGGGAAACAGAGTTTACTATAGACCTAGTTCCAAGTACCGCTCCTATATCTATTCCTCCATATAGGATAGCACCTGTGAAACTTAAAGAACTCAAGGCTCAGTTGTAGGAGTTGTTGGATAAGGGCTTCATTAGACCAAGTGTGTCACCATAAGGAGCTCCAGTTTTATTTGTGAAGAAGAAAGATGGAACTGTAAGATTATGTATTGATTATAAGCAACTCAATCGGGTGACTGTGAAGAACAAGTATCTATTGCCAAAGATTGAAGACTTACTTGATCAGTTACAGGGAGCTTAGGTATTCACTAAGCTAGACTTGAGATCAAGGTACTATCAATTAAAGATAGTAGAGGCTGATGTACCCAAGTGTGCATTTAGAACTAAATATGGGCATTTCGAGTTTTTAGTGATGCTGTTTGTGTTGACAAATTCGCCAGCTGCTTTTATGGTTTTGATGAATAAGGTATTCCAACCTTATTTGGATCGTTTCGTGATTGAGTTTATTAATGATATTTTGGTGTATTCGAAGAGCATAGAGGAACATATTGAGCATTGGAGGTTAGTTCTACAAATCATAAGAGAAAAGAAGTTGTATGCCAAATTTAGTAAGTGTGAATTTTGGCTTAATCAAGTAGTATTTTTAGGCCATATAGTGACTAGATAGGACATACAAGTTGATCCAAAAAAGCAGAAGCAGTGATGAAGTGGGAAACTCTGAGAAATGTGTCAGAGATATGAAGTTTTCTTAGATTAGTGTAATATTACCGAAGGTTTGCCCAGGGGTTTTCACTGATCTCAGCCCCTTTGACAAAACTTTCAAGGAAGAATATGCCTTTTCGATGGAATGATGAATGTCAGAGAAGTTTTGAGGAACTAAAGCATCGGTTGACTATATCACCAGTATTAACTATTCCATCTAGATTTGGGGGTTATATGGTATATAGTGATGCTTCACACCAAGGATTAAAATGTGTTCTGATGCAGCATGGCAGAGTGATAGCATTTTCGATGGAATGATGAATGTCAGAGAAGTTTTGAGGAACTAAAGCATCGATTGACTATAGCACCAGTATTAACTATTCCATCTGGATCTGGGGGTTATATGGTATATAGTGATGCTTCACACTAAGGATTAAGATGTGTTCTGATGCAGCATGGCAGAGTGATAGCATATGCTTCAAGACAATTAAGGTCTCACGAGTTTAATTATCCAATACATGATTTAGACCTTATTGCAATGGTTGTTCTCTAAAGATATAGAGACATTATCTGTATGGAGAGACATTTCAAATATATACTGATCACAAGAGTTTGAGGTATCTATTGGTTCAAAAGGAGTTGAATATGAGATAGAGAAGATGGATAGAGTTACGGAAAAATTATAACTACACAATTGAGTATCATCCGGGAAAAGCTAATGTGGTAGCTGATGCATTAAGTAAAAAATCCAATAGTAGTATGGCTCAAATTCCGACATCGAGGTTACTGAGCCTAGTTCCATTGAGAGTATTAAATGTTGAGTTAAGTTTGGGGAAGAAGAAAGCATTATTAGCTACAGTGAAACTAAGACCATTTTTGTATGACAGAATTAGAAAAGCTCAAAATAAAGATCCAGAAATTGTGAAGCTTATAGAGAAGTTGAAAGTGAATCCAATTTTGAGTTTGAATTGAGAAATGAGACACTGTGGTTGAGGCAGAGACAATATGTACCCGATACTGAGGATCTGAGAAAAGAGATTATGGAGGAAGCACATATGGTAACTTATGCTATATATCCTGATACTACCAAGATGTATAATACACTGAAATAACATTTCTGGTGGCAAGGGATGAAGAAGCAAGTAGCGAAATATGTTGCTAAGTGTTTAACTTGCCAGCAGATTAAGGCTGAGCATCAAGCTCTGGATGGTAAGTTACAGTCATTACCTATTCCAGAGTGAAAAATGAGAGTGAATTATTATGGACTTTATTATAGGTTTGCCGAGAATTCTAAAGCAATATGATACTATATGATTTATTATGGAACGATTCATAAAGTCGGCCTATTTCTTACCATTAAGAGAGAACAGTACCCTGGATTAGTTAGCTCAGAGGTATATGAATGAAGTAGTAAAATTACATGGAGTCCCAGTGTCTATTTTCAGACGGGGATCCTAGATTTACTTCGAGATTTTAGAGAAGATTACAAACAAATATAGGTATGAAGTTGAACTTTAGTACTGCATTTCATCCTCAAATAGACAGACGATGTGAGAGAACGATTAAGACTATTGAGGAAATGCTCAGATCTTGTGTATTGGAGTTTCAAGGAGCATGGGATCAGTATATAGCTCTTATTGAGTTTTCTTACAATAATCATTATCATAGTAGTATCGATATGCCACCATACAAAGCATTATATGGTAGAAAGTGTCGTTTACCTTTGTATTAGGATGAAGAGGGTCTAAGGATTATTGAGGGCCCAGAATTGATTCAAGACACTGTTGATAAGGTGAAATTGATTCGAAATAGAATTAAAGTAGCATAAGACAAAAAAAAGAGTTATGTAGATCAGTACCAGAGGAATATGGAGTATCGAATAGGAGACAAAGTGTTTATGAGAGTATCACCTAAGCAAGGAGTATTGAGGTTTGGTAAAAATGGTAAGCTCAACCCTAGATACATTGGTTCATATGAGTTATAAGAGAGTTGGACCATTGGCATACAAGCTAGCCTTACCGATTGAGATGTCTCATATACACAATACGTTTTATGTGAGTATGTTTAGGAAATATCAATCTGATCTTACTCATATGTTACCGGCTCAAGAGGTTGAAATTACTAGTAATCTTAGTTATATCAAGGAATCGGAAAAGATAGTGGGATATCAGATGAAGCAATTGAGAAGCCGAGTGATTCCATTAGTAAAAGTCCTTTGGAAGAATCATTCGAGTGAAGAAGCTACATGGGAGATGAAGGAGCACATGAGGAATCAGCGTACTGATTGCTCATGTGGTCCTTCATCTCCTATATAGCTTCTATGAAATTTCTTAATGGGTGAGAATTGTAATATCCTGTTTTCTCATGTTAAGGGTTAGAACCCTAGATTTCTGTAAATAAGAAATAGCATTGTTAAATTAGGAAATGCATTTCATGCTCATGCATAACATTAGCATACACACAAGTTATTATTGATTTTTGTTCACATTACAAAGACTGTACATACACTCATTTGACATATTCTAGGGTATAAATGATTTTCAAAATGATTATGATGTGAATAGTGAATATTATGTCTTGAATTTTGATTTGGTGAGTATAATTATTATTTTAAAATTTTTAATAAATGGTAGTAGAAATAAGTGACAATTGGTAGTAGAAATTATTAATAAGTGGCATTAAGATTTAATGACAAGTGTTATAGAAAATTGGGAGATAATTGGATTAGAAATTAGGAGGCAAATGGACTAGTTATTAAAGGACCAATTAGAAACCACAAGAGGAGGACATGTGGCAAGTGACAAGTGTCAAGCCACTTGTCACACACCTCACTCTCGACGTATTCACCTTGAAAGACCATCTTATTGTCTTTCACTCCTATTTTTGTTACATGCTCTCTCTTCTTCATCTTCTTGATTTTCATTCTTCTCTTTTTCTTCACTCACGATCTTCTCACCAACTTTCACAACGTTGAACCTTGCTATCATCCTTCACTTTGTTTCTTTAAGACTATGTAATCTTCTTCTTGTCACTAAAAGAACCCACCTATTCCACCTTAAAAGTTGATGATCGTATATTCATGGAAAGCTAGTGCTTCATGGTGATTTGAAGAAGCTTTAAGTTAATCAAGTAAGTATTATATTAATCTTCATGGGTTGTTTAAAAATAAATATATGTGATGATAGTTTAGAGGTGAAATGATTATGAAAATGGTGATGAATGAGTATTGAACGTTGATGAAGAAATGGGTATATTGATGTATTATTTTTGTGTATATGATGTGTAATAATTTATGAAATGTTATAGGGATGTTTTTGAGATAGATTAGTAGTGAAAATGGTGTTTAAATGAGAGTTGAAAGTTGATGACTAAAATATGTGTTTGTGTTATGTTTTGAGAGTATGAAAATCATGAGTTATAAGTATTATGTAGATGATGTAGGCTGTGAATTAAGGGTATAATGAAGGTGAAATTTATGTTTAAGAAAGGTATTAAATAATATTCTTAAAATGAGAAGAAGTAAGGATGTGGTATAATAGCGAAGGATAATGAATCAATTGAGTAGAATTTATGTGTTTTGATGCAATCAATATGGTAAATAGGTTTGTATGAAATGAAATTTCATAAATGGTCATGAATTATGGAAAAATTGGAATGATAGTGTTGTTTCTAAGTATGTAAAATTTGTGAAGAAGTAAAGGAAGAAAAGTAGGGCATGATTGTGGCCTTCAGTGCACAATTGTGGCCTGCATTATTTAAGTTCTGTCACGATCGTGGTAGAGTCCCCACAATCATGGCCAGTTCCACAAGCTTGTATCATGATCGTGGGAAGCTTCACCACAATTGTGGGCAGGCACAAAGTGAAAAATGTTGCCTTTTAAGTAATGTTTGAAACAATTATTGCTAAGGTACTTTCTTACGATGTATTTAGGCTTGAATGAGGCCTTGAATGAACCTAGTTTGATGATGGATTAGGTGATTAAGTGAATAAGGTTTATTAGGTATAAATGAATGATTGAATGATGATATTAAATGATTATGAGATGTGAATTACGGATACATACCCGGGATTGTCATTGAGTATGTATTATACATAATACATATACATATGTATATGATTGAATACCTATGTGATTGTGCAAATTGATTAATGTGTAAATGTGTGTATTGCATGATATAGAAGTGTAAATAGAAAGACAGCATCAAAACATTGCTGGGATGTCAAGGCAATACTTAATTAGAGCGTACTGTGAGTAACCTAGATGTTCTCGCTAAGATTATTTGTATTTGCTTAAAATTCAATTATTGAACTATTATTGATGTGAATGTGATAATTCTAGACATTGATAGTCTGAGGCGTTCGATGAATGAGATTTGCATTGGAAGTGCTCATTGAATGTGAATTGGAAAGAAATAAATGTTCTCAAAAAATATGTTGAATGTCGGACTTATGTCCGATGAAAAAGTGAAAAGTGAATGTGTCTACTAAATAAATGTGATTGATTGAATATATATTATTTGATGCATTTCACTACATGATATGCATGATCAGATAAAGGCAGTTGTGATTGAAGTAGCCAGTGAAAAAAAGCTTAAAGCTCAGAATATGCATAAGAGCCACAGGCTCACTAGTAAAATGAGCCTGGTATCCACAACGGATACGAGACAGTTATTAAT
The DNA here is from genome assembly GCA_027478495.1 of Erythroxylum alaternifolium. Classification (NCBI taxonomy): domain Eukaryota; kingdom Viridiplantae; phylum Streptophyta; class Magnoliopsida; order Malpighiales; family Erythroxylaceae; genus Erythroxylum; species Erythroxylum alaternifolium. The sequence continues at coordinate 50,339,576 of JANIIA010000005.1, forward strand.
AAGCTCGATATCTATAATAGATGTATGACAATTAAAAATGCACTCTGTCATAACAAGTAACAATTAAAAATGAGTCACATGTGCATTGCATATATAAATTGATATGTGTTGAATGCATAATTAAAATGAATTGTTTGAACTGCTTTGTAATCGGAATGTTAAATAATGTGTAATATATGATTATGTGAATTGTCTCTGAAATTTAAAATGTGAATTGTGTATGTGTTATGATATAAGTGAGCACATTAATGGTGGCTTGCTCACTAAGTTTGCAAAACTCTTCAAAATCACAACGTTGACCTTCAGGTACTAGAAAGGAGACTTAGCTATTAAGACATTTTAGAAGAAGTCGAGTTCTTGCTTTTTAGATATTAAAAAATAGCTCAAAGGTCGATCAGCTGAGATTGTCGAGTTTAGATAGAATATGTTTGTATAGCTCTCATGTCATATAGAACATGTTGTAAGAGTAGTAAACTCTTATATATTTTTATGATACTGTATATATATGAATATGTAGTAAAAAGCTACATTGTATATTATATCTTTATAAACAGAAATGAGGAATTGAGTTTTGGTATTGTTTTATTTGTGTTTTAAATTATGATGTCTTATAAGCAAATATGACTGCTCTAACCTGCCGCTTTCATGGTGCATGTTCTCGAATGTCCTCGGGATGTTTGAGAAGGTGACCCACGGAGGTGGTGCATTACACACTAAGAGTACATCAAGAAATCCAATAGATTACAACATCAAACCTCAGCTTGCAAGAAGATTCAATATAAGAAACAAGAAGAGTTAAAATTATGATTCATTTGTTTTCTATTAGTTTTTCTTCTTGCTTATCTTTGATTTCCTTCTCCGTGATTAGAGACCAAATGTTTTTAGTTTCTAGGTTTGATGAACCCTATTTTGGGATAATAATATGTTTTAATCTTTTTATTCAAAGAAATTATATTGATTGATTACTGCGATTCAATTATGTATTTTACTCTTATTCTAATATATTATAGCATAATTTGATTTCATATAATTGAGATTGAGAAATCCTCTTGCATGAATAGATCTACCATAATTGAAAGGAGTTTCATGCAAACCTAGAGATAGGCCAATATAAATCCTCTAGGTTAGGATCAAACCTAATAGCAGAATTCATAAATCGATAAAGCAATCCAAGGAAAATTTTATGTTAATCAACTGATGGATTAGTTGTTAATAGTCTCAAGAGAGTTAGTAGCATAAGATAATAATTTTCACGGTCCAATAATCAATAATATAATTTCATAATAAAAGGTTAATAATATCTAAAGATTTTAAGGGGGATTCATAACCTAGATACTAGTATTTGATATTGATTTTTCTGCATATTTTACTTATCCATATTTGTTTAACCTTAATTTAGTTTGTTTGTTTAGTTTATTTTTAATTCAAATCCAAAATATAATTTTTAGGCTAGATAATATAAAAAAGGTAACTACTAGTATTTACAGTCTTTATAGGATCGACCTGTGCACTTACGAATAATTAATATTGACCTAGTCCTTCGAGATTCAATTAATTTCCATCCAAAACATACCACTAATAAAGAATATATGAATCGCTTCTCTAATTAGTTGACCAATCATAGGCCAAGATTTCTAGTAGAAGAAACCATTAAAACCATTAGGACTAAAGGCCTTCATACCATTCAAGTGGAAAACAATATCATCTATCTCTTTATCCTTCACTGGTTTAATGAGTTCCATTAAATCGTCATTAGATATTTTGTTAATGATGATGGAATGCAAGTTCTTAATAGAGAGGTAGATTCCAAGGAAGTTCTAATTAAAAGCATATATAACTTAACAGCTTTCCTGAGAATACTGTCTTTATCAATTAATAATTTACCATTCATACCTTTCATATAGTAGAATTTGTTAATATTGCTACTTTTAACTAGGGAATTTTAAAAGAATTTACTATTCTATCACCATCCTTAACCCAATTAACCCTAACTCTTTGTTGAATCAAGGAGGAATGAATATTAATAGCTTTAATGTAATTCTGAAAGTCTAATTTTTCTCTTTAATGAAGGTTATAATCACTAAGAGACAAAAAGAGTAGAAATTGAAATGTGTCCAACTTATCTTTGGCATTGTCCACTACTGCTTAAATATCAGGAAAATTATTAAAGTTTAGCCTTTTTAAGACAACCTTGATGGCCTTTAGTTTATAAAGACAAATGAAATACTTAGTTCTATATACTATGAAATCTAGCCCAGCTTTGATAACCTCCTCGGTGTTAACCAAATGGTTTTTAAGCCTGAAAGGATATCTTTGAATCGCTAGGTTGAATCTATAGAAAAAAAATTGGAACAGATAATAGCTCCTTCCTAAAGAAAATACAGATGAGTTGCTCATTAGAATACAGTTCCTTAGCTTCTAAATAGTTGATATTATAAATTACAACATTCCATCGCTATGGAATTGATGATAGAAAGGATTTTCCATTAGGCTCTGATATTATAAATTACAACATTCCATCGCTATGGAATTGATGATTAGAAAGGATTTTCCATTAGGCTCCTAATCCCTTCAATTTATTTAGATTTTCCGTCTTTATCTTAGTTTCTAAAAGATCTATAACTTAAGGTTTCATCCTCCTAACAAAATCCCACAAAGTGTTAAGTTTATTTTGGCATTTCAATCCATATACATTCTATGTAACTATTGACATGAAGCTTTATTTTTACCTTTGGAGCCTTTTTTCCTACTCCTTTGGATTTTCATGTTTATCACCTCTACAAACTGATTCTCTTCCCTCCTTCTCAGCCAAGTTAACAATGTTAGAAACATTTGGAGTATAATCCTTAGGTGGGGATTTATTATCCTTAATTTAACCTCCATTTGAAATACTCTCTCCCTTGGAAGGGTTGGCTTAAGGAGTCTCAGGAGAGCTCACTAATTCTTCTATCCTAACATTAAGTACATTTGATTCATCTCTTATTGAGCTACTTTCAAAGGTTGGAATTTCATTTGGGGAAATGAATAACCACCTCTCCCAAATAGTCTCCCTATCGATTCTATATTTTCCCTTGTATCTTAGGAGATGGCTTCCAATGATAGGATACTAGAACACTATCCTTAATTAAGTTATTATCCAACCCCAATTGCATAATAGGGATGATGTCAGGAAATTCCTTAGTGATGTCTACACTTACACAAATTTTAGCATAACTAACCCTCTTCCTCTTAGTTGTGTTTTCATACATTCACATGGATTTCCTTATATAGCTAGCCAATAAGCTAATACCTTGAGTAGTCTAATACTCTAAAGGTATATTATAAATGTTAATCTAGAGGGGAATATTATGGATTGTAACATTCTCCAGTCAAATAATAGGTGTCTAGTTTTGTAAAAACAATGGAGAATAAGCAATATGTTATGGACCCTCCTTAACCTGTTAGCTTCATCATGAGATAAGAAGTTAAATAAAATTTTCTTCAAATAGTAGTTCCTTATTAAGACCTCTGTTTTTTCCACTGACTAGCTGCCCATCCATGTATGATAGGAAATAGAGGCCTTTGATCTATAAAGAATCCAACAAGAATAGATTGCCAATTGTAAGCTCCAACTTAAAGGATCTCTAAATTTGGTGCAATAATTGTTTTCCCATCCTACATATAAGGAGAGAAATAGTATAGAGTAAGCTCAACTTAATCTCTAAAAACTTGTCTCCATCTTCAAATAGGAGAAGATCTATTCTCTTGAAGTGCAACCTTATCTGGTAAGCGGGAAGAATTAGAGTAAGAAAGAGAAGATAGAATATTTCAGGGGGTAAAGGAGGGAATGCCTCAGACATAGCAGTGTGTATAAATAGGATTGTAGCTAGAAAGGGTAAGGCAGCTTTTGGCAGAAGGAAAGGTAGGAAATCAATTACTAAAGGTGATGTACGCGGGAAAGCTAGATAGAAACAAGGACTAAACTACTCTTTAAAATGATAGCTTCGAAGGCCAGCTAAGCTCTGCTAGTTGAACATCATAGGATCATACTTTTCATAGAATGTTATAAATCCTAATGCATTCTTAAGGTTTTAATTAAACAAATATGTTAGTTAATTAACTTAAGAAAAAGTGGTTGTAAGTTTTGAAAGCAATTTTATAAGTTATGAAATTTCTCTAATCTAGTTAATAAAACCTTCCTTGATATATTAAATCATGATTGAAAAGATAACTTTAGGGAGATTCTTAATTAGGTGTTTATTTATATTTGATTTCTTTCTTTAATTATTTTCTTTATTTTCATTCTAATGAATGTAAACTCTTTATAGGATTTTTTATTTTTTAAATTTAATAAATTTAAAACTAATATCTTTATTTAATTTTTTAGTAAATAATATAGTATTATTCTAAATCTGTATTGCTTTCTCATGGGATTGACATTTTATTCATTACTTAATTACTATTTAATTATAGGTGCACTTACCTTAGCTTGGGAGTAACAATATTGTTAAAGAGAAAACTTTTAATTTAGAAAACATCGAAACATTAAGCTATAATAAAGCTTAACCCTTTTTGAAGAGGAAACGTAATGGGTAAAATATCGATTTATGAATAGAGCAGAAGAAATTGAAATACAATACATTGTTTAGTAGAAAATGTGGTATAAGATAACATGAAATGTAGTAAAGAAAGCTCCAAAATGATGTCACACCTTTTATTAATCATTATACTGAGGTAGAAAGGAGAAGAATTTGAAAACATCTTACATTGCCTTATTACTTTAACATTTGCATCATGAATTGATACTTTTTTGTGTCTAAGAGGAAAACAAAATCTCTAACTTTGGTATATTGGATTTTTTGAAATTAATGGTCGAGATTGGAAGATATGGACACAACTTACTAAATGGAAATAGTCTCCAATAAAAATAAAGATAAAAGTAGAAAAACATTAGCCTAACTTATGATATATGGCATGGTCAAAGGAAAGTGATTTTTTAAGCTCCCTATTGTTTGCAAAAAGATCACAACCTCATATAAAAAAATATACTAAACAAGATCTTCTCTCATTTTTTAAATAGAATTTAAAAAGAGATATATGGACTGAAATATAAGAATGAAAAGATAAAGAAAGAAATATCAATATGGAAAGAAGGCTTGAAAAATTGGAAATATAGTAGGATTCTTAGAAATAGGAAATACAAAGTCAAAACTCTTAGGTTAAGAAATGCATGTTGAGATCCTTAAATATAAAAGGTTTTTCACAAAGCAAAAGACTAAAATAGATAGGGCATAATAACACAAATATATGTTAAGTTGGCAAAAAACAGGGGGTTAGAGCATGATTTAAAGATGAACTACATTTAAATTGATCAAATGTAGTTAAAACTAAATGGATCAAGGAGAGATTGAAGAAACTTGAGCTGAACTAGTCAACATCTATAAGAAACCAATTAAAAGTTAAAGAAGCCTAATGAGGTTATGAGCCATAAAATTCAAAAGCTAGAAGAAATTAATGAGAAAATAAAATGAGCATTAGAGAATCCAATATCTTGAGTGGATTAATGAAAGGTATTGTAAAAGAATCCAAGATTTGGTAAGAAGCCTAAAAGTTGATCTCAAAGCTAACCTTAAGTTAGGTGAAATAGAGCGAGTAATGTAGCATGAAGAATTATAATTGTTAAAGGAAAAGACTTTTTGTGAGTGTCAATGCCAAATGAGAAGTTTGTGTAATGGTTTTTAAACAAATAGGGAGATTTATTTAGAATGGTGGAGAGTTACTAGGACAACATGACAAGGAAACAACCTTTGATCATATTTTAGGATTAATCCTAATTTTCACTTTTCTTTATTTTGTCATCAACTTTCATTCTAACTTTATTGGACCAAAATACTTCCACAAATTCACCTAATTACAACTTTTTGTTATATATAAGCTCATAGTTATATTCCTTATCAAGGTTTGAAGACGGCTAAGGGGAGTTAAAGATATCATCATTTGTTTTATCACATATAATGGCTTTATTGTTAGGTGAAGCATCAATCTCACAATCCCCCACCTCCTCATTCACTTTACTAGAAGGTTCTAGAGGCTCATAACAAGGAGATTTACTATTTGAATTCTTTTGAACATTTGATTTAGTTGTTATTCCCTCTATAAGTTTGGTACCATGTTCTAAACATTATTTGAGAAATTCCCTATTAGTCCAAGATATTCACATGTTCAAAAAAATTGTCAATGGTTTTCCATATTTTTTTATTTAAATGTTGGCTTATTTGTAAAAGATATTGACTAGTAAAAAAGTTAGATTTCCTTCATCATCTAATTTGTTCACCTCAATAACTTTTGGAAACTCATTGTGTACATTGATTTCAATGCAAAGATGAGCATATCCTAGATAATTAAAGGACGTTATTGGTTCATTTATACAATTTTTTATTACACTAGATAGATAATTCAATATATTAGCATATTAATATTCAAGTGATATATTATGAATATTAGTGCTCAATGGAGCTACCTTTTGACCTCCTTTATTAAGCTTTAAACCATATTGTTAATTTAGGAGAAACAATGCTATTTCACTTATATACTAAGACCCCATATCTATACTAAGGAGAAGCTATAATTTTCCTACTACTTATCATAGGGGGTATAAATCTCAATTAAAAGGTAGATTTTTCTCCCTTATTACCTTGGACCATAAAATCTTGCTTAAAACTGAAGTATTGTTATTTTGAGTTTAAAAAAGGTGTAAAATCAACTATAAAAAAGTTCTTAACTAAAAGAGAACCCTTATTTACATCAAGAGCAACTTAAGGAAGGGAAGAAGCAACAAGGTATATATGGACAATAAGGAATTACACAAGGAATCTAAGGGAGTGACAATAAGAAAGAAAAAAGCCAAAGAAAATGTTGCCATAAGAACCAAAAGGGGGAGATAAATTGAAGAATAGATGGTAGTGACGGATGGAAAGGCAGACAAGATAAAGAAAGGTTCAACGAGACAACTTCCTAATAAGTTATCATATTAGGAAAGAAAACAAATAAGACAAAAGGATGGATAGGACAAAGAGATTATGACAAATGATATAGAAATTTAAACTAGGCTCAATCAATGAGAGAAGGCGAAAAGAAAATTAAGAAAAAAGGCATCAACAACTAATTACCTATTACTAATCTTGTTAAAGCCTAAGACTAGGATAATTAACAAAAATGATATTCTTTAATATGATAAAAACCAAAAGTTAAGTATTATGCCATAACTTACAAGTTGTCTTTAACCTTAAATATAAACTCAATGTTAAAACTATTAAAATATGACAAAATATAAACTATCTATTAGCCTTATAAATTAAGGATATTTTTAATTTTGAAATAAAATTCAAATTAAAAACTAGAAAAATATTCCATATGCCCTAATTCTCACTGTTAACTAATTCAAATCCTTATTCCTACTTTTCATATTAAAGTTAATTTCTTTGAGATAAAAAGAATATTAAATATCATAGCTATAAAAATTGTATAAAATATATTAAAACTAAAATTACAAAGTTTATTAAAAAGCAGAGAAAAAAGAACTTAATTATTTAATTAGTGATCAATTACAGGTCTCATTACTATTCTTTTAAAGTTAATTTATTCTTAAATAATTTGATAGAATAAAATTTTATGTTTTTTAATTTTTTGAGTTTTTTCTGTTATTTTTATAATAACTCTATTGAAACTTTTAAGAATTCTTTTAATAAATTACAAAATTACTTAATTTAGGCATATAAAAATATTTTAAAAGCATATTTATATATTTAAGAGGGTTTCGACACATCTAATTTAACTCAATAAATTTATACATTATTTAATTATGAGATACAAGATCTTAATGTTTAACCTTAATTCAAACTTTTTCGAAATCTATTTTATTTGAAATTTTTTAAATCAAAATTTAAAGATAATTATGTATACTCTCTGTCTTTCCATAAAGTTTGTGTTCACATAATTTATTAGGCTGGAAACTAAATTTATTTTTGAAAAGCATCATAAAAACTCCAAAATGGAAAATTAACAATTAAAGGCGTTGGCTCATAAATGCTGGTGGTGTCATTTGACATCAGTTGATTAAACAGACCATATAAACTGAATTTTGCACTCACATCTTGTTCCCTCCAAAATCCAAATTGGTGATCTTATTCAGTGTGATGAGTATCACTCTGTACTGGCCAAAAAAGGGAACCGTACAAGTGAAAAAGATACCAGTCATGGGTACCGGCCAATATTGGAGTTTTCTCCTGGTACCAGCCAGTACCATAAGGTTTAAAAACTCCAGGGACTTATTTGCAAAATTGAACATTTTCTTAAAACCACCCCAACCGACAGATC
>JANIIA010000005.1:50371671-50385854 GCA_027478495.1 Erythroxylum alaternifolium
TATGATGCCATGTGGAGTATTGTAGTGATTGCACGTAACGCTCCCTTATCATAGGATATGTATCGGAATGACCTACGAGCGTCTCGGTGCGTACCTTACAGTAATGGGGTGTTACAATGTGTCCCTCTCTTTCCAGCACTCCATTTTGTATTTTTGCTTTAACACATTTCTTTTTTGTTTATGATTTTTTCAGTTGATCATATATTGATATATTTAGATGTTGTGTGTCTATAATAAATGATGAGAAAAGGATTTGAATGTGACCGATTTACTTCTTATGATGTCCAGAATTGCAATATATAAGTTAGTAAGTCTAAATTATCTAGATTGGTATGACTATATGGATTTATCTAAAAATTATCTCTATGGATCATTATCTTAATGATAACCTACCACCAAATGAAACTTATAAGGAGTGACTACAAGATAATGCCTAAATATTCTTACAAATTAACAATTTTATTGACACTCAAGCAACCTGATTAATCACTATGAGTATATCAAAGAACTAATGGAATATCTATTATTCATATATTCTAAACAAGAAACATTTCATGAATTTACAAATTTTATAAGGATTTTTATCATGTTGAATAGAAAAATCAATCTTTTTAAACCTATTTTGTAAATTCAAAAGGACTTATAACTGAATGTTTTGTTATCATTCAGTTTTAATGTCAAAGTCTAACAAGCTCAATAAAAGAAGATGCTAGGAATGAATTTTTTAATTGGTCTTAATTCTCATTTTGGGATTGTTAAATCTCATATTTTCTTTAATGCTAAGATTTCCTCCTTATATGAAGTCTTTACTTAGATAATTTGCTAAAATTTTAGTTCTTTTTTAACTCAAAATACTTAAGCTCCTAGTGCTTTTGTCAGTTACAATAGTGAATCTAAAATTGGTTGTTCATATCATAAGAGTAATAAAAGAGGAAGAGGTATAAATGGTTAGACAATTAAAATTAGGATGCAAGGAGAGTTGTCTAACATTTTATCATAAATTAGGCCATACCAAATATCAAAAATTTCACTTAGCTTATATTCAGCTTACTAATGCTCTACCTTGTTCATCCTTTGAGCAGATAATTATAGTTTCTACAGGTGAATATACTAAATTCATTTAGTACTGAGAAGCATTAAGAAGTTCATCTTATCCTATCACTATCATTGCTAAAATAGGTAAGATAAATACATGCCTTCTTTCATCTTCCTTACAACCTAATTAATTAGTATAAGTATATCAAAGAACTAATGGAATATTTATTATTCATATATTCTATTGACACTCAAGCAACCTGATTAGTCACTATAAGTATATCAAAAAACTAATGGAATATTTATTATCCATATATTCAAAACAAGAAACATTTTATGAATTTACAAATTTAATAAAGATTTTTACCATACTGAACAACAAAATCAATTGATTTAAACCTATTTTACAAATTCGAAAGGACTTAAGAAGAATTGAATGTTTTGTTATCATTTAGTTTTAATGTCAAAGTCTAACAGGCTTAATAAATGAAGATGCTAGCAATGAATTTTTTAATTAGTCTTAATTCTCATTTTTGGATTATTAAATCTCATATTTTCATTAATGCTAAGATTTTCGCTTATATAAAGTCTTTACTTATATAATTTGCTAAAATTTTAGTTCTTTTTTAACTCAAAATATTTAAACTTCTAGTGCTCTTGTCAGTTACAATAGTGAATCTAAAATTGGTTGGTCATATCATAAGAGTAATAAAAGAGGGAGAGGCATAAATGGATGGACAATTAAAATCAGGATGCAAGGAGAGTTGTCCATCATTTTTGTCATAAATTAGGCCATACCAAATATATATTCCAAAAATTGTAAAACAAACCTGAAAATTTCCACTTAGCTCATATTTTAGCTTACTAATGCTATACCTTGCTCATCCTTTGGTCAGATAATTATAGATTCTATAAATGAATATGCTAAATTCATTTAGTACTAACAAGCATCAAGAAGTTCATCTTATCTTATTACTATCATTGCTGAATTATGTAAGATAAATACATGCGTTCTTTCATCTTCCTTACAATAGGTCATTGATTATGGTACATCAAATTATATAATAGATAGTCCAATTTTCTTCTTAACTTTTCACAAAAACACATCTACTTCCCATATTACTTTAGCCAATGTTTCTATTTCTTTTATTTTTGGTTTTGACACTATTAATCATACTCTATTACTTTCCTATTCCTCTATCTTAAGCCTACCATAATTTTCTTATAATTTAATGTTTACGAGCAAACTAACTCGTGCCCTAAATAGTTATATCTTATTTTTTCTAATCATTAGTTTTTGAAGATCTTATGATGAAGAGGATTATCAATAAAAAGGACTTGAATTAGGATGTCTTTACATTTTTGATACCCAAATGCTTAAGCCTATTACTTGTTCAAGTGTCTTACCTCCTTTTGTAACATATAATCAGTTTAAACATCCCTTCTTACTTATATTGTATAAGTTACTTCCTTATTTTCATAATGTATCTTCCTTAGATTGTGAGTCATGTAAGTTTATACGACATCATTGTTTGTATTTTAGTTTTTTGAGTCACTGAAATAGATAATTTTCCTTTTGAGTTAGCATAATAAGATATTTAGGGTCCATGTCTTACTATGTCCAAAACTAGATTTTGGTATTTTATTACCTTTGTTGATAATTTTTCTTATGTGAGTTGGCTTCATATAATGAAGAATTGTTTTGAATTATTTTTTCCATTTTAGAAACTTTTTTTTAAAGTTCATGTGAATATTATGAGAAGCGATAACGCTAAAGAATATTTTTCACATCTTTTCAAAATTACACGATTTAAAATGATATTCTTCACTTATCCTCTTACGCTGACAAAAAATCTGAAATAGTGTGACTAAAAAAGTTAACATATCCTCAAAGTATCTAGGACACTCTTACGTCAAATGTGCATTCCAAAAAAATTTTGGGCTAATATGATTTTTATATCTTATTTTTTGTTAATTTTATGCCTTTATATTCTTCATAATGAGATTTCTTATAGTTTCCTTTTTCCTTACTACACCCTTTTTCCTTATTACACCTTCAACATTCGATAATATGTTTCTTATTTTTTATTTTTGTCCCTAGGTGACTAAATTAAATCTCAATTCTTTAAAATGAGCTTTTTTAGGTTACTCATATCTACATAAAGGACATCGATGCTACTATCATAGTCTTAACAAGTGTCTTATATCAATTGTTGTTACCTTTATAGAACAAATTCCTTTCTTTTCTACTTCTTTGACTTTTTCCAACAAACAGGATGATAATGATAAGTTTTATAATTTCAAGTACAAATAAACAACATTACTTCTACTCCTGATAATCTTACATAACTACCACCATCAACTATTCATTAGGTCTATTCTAAAGGTGAGACCCTTATGATACATATTCGACACCTATCTCTTCTTTGACATCAGATGTAACAAACAATGATCCTAACATACCTATTTCCATTTACAAATGTAAATGTTAGTGCACTTATCCTATCAAATTCATTTATTTTCTTATGATCAATTGTCTTCTTGTTCTTGTTCTATTGTTGCCTTCTTTGGTTTTGTGACTCTTCTAAAAAAATTTCATAAAGCTTTATCTTATCCTTAGTGTTGTGATGATATGATAGAGGAGATGAATACTTTTATTTCTAATGGCATGTGTGATTTAATTAACTCTACTAACAAAAAAAAATTTGGAAAGTAAATAGTTGCTTACAGTCAAAGTCAATTATATCGGATCAGTAGCTTGACTTAAATCCCATCTTATGGAAAAAGGTTATGCTCAAACTTATGATATGGATTATATGATGATTTCTTTTGTATTACTAAATTGACCTTTATTTATTTATTAATTTCAATTAATACTACTCATAAGTGGCCTTTACATTTATTGGACACCAAAATGCCTTTTTACATAGTGATTTTCAGGAGTAAGTTTTTATGGAATGACTACTAACATTTACTGATAAGGAAGAATATGAGAAAGTTAGTGACAGTGCGTGTCAAGTGCACTGCAAAATTTACTTGACTCTGCACACTAAAATTTGTAATTAAGGTAAGTCGGGATCGAATCCACAAGGAATGTTCGTTTAATTTCTATAACCAAAGTTAATTGATGCAAGGAAAATATAAAAAGGGGTTTTTGGATTTTTAGCAATTTAGAAATTAAAGTAAAAGTAAACTATCTAAAACAAATTAAAACAACCAATAAAAAATGATTAAAATGTTAAATATACGTAAGGTCCGGTTCTAGGTTCAATCTCAACCTAAACACGATCAAACATATTTCATCATCCTAATGTCTTTACGACTCTCTTTGGATTATCGATCTAAGACTAATAGAATACTCTCCTAATCTCGATTTTCCCTTAGGTTTTGTTTAATCAAGAAACGATCATTAATTAAACTTAACTACCAAATGATCTAGGATACGATCTCTAGGTTTAATTTGACAGCTACATTACGAAGTGAAAATTGATCAATATAAGCAGTAACCTCACACGTTCACCAAGTTATGTTGTTCCTGACGATATTGGATCGTTAGATGCTACTCACAGACATTAAAAGTAACAATCACATATTGCATTCAATGTTTTAGCAATAGGTTTGAAATAAAACAATCAAAATAACGCATTAAGATCATTCATTCCAAAACCCAATCAAATCATATCAACAACACAACAATCTAAAAAGAAATTACAACCTTAAAATGATAAAAATAGCTTAACTGTGACTTGGCATTGATATTCCCGTTAAACCGGTGTCAAGAAGCTAACCTTCCATCTCTATTTTTAAGTTCAAAGCATGAGCCATCGTTTATATGCTTCGGTGGTGAAAAGAATGAAGAAGATAACCTAGCGCCTTGTTTCTCTGTTTGCTACTCTCTTATTCACTGATGTGACAAATAAACCTTATGTCTATGCTACTGTTCACGCTCCTCTTCTTTTACTATGTTATGTGTTGAACGTAACACATGTGATTATGTGTTGAATGTAGATGTGTTGTGCGTTTAACGCAAGAATGTTGTACATTTGCATTGTGCGCAAGTGTTGCCTGCGTTTAATGCACAATGCCTGCATACAAAGACGTTGTCTTTTGGCCCTTTTGTCCCTCACCAACTACTGTCGTTTCATGCTTAATTTGCTTTCATTTTCTGCTCCATTAAATTAACGTTTTTGCATAGCAAAAATATGCACGTGCATTACTTTCTATGATTCTTCTTCTTTATGTTCCATTTTCTTGTCTTCCTCTTATCTTTTAATTTTTTTCTTCTTCTCTTATATTTTAATTTTCTTCTTCTTACTCCATGAAAACAAGTTAAAATTAATCTTTGAAAAATGGACCATATATTGTGTTGTCGACTCACTTTAACTTCTTTGCTTCTGAATTGTGCCTAAAATCACAAATGAGTGAAAGTATCTTAAGCATTTCTAAGACATTAATCACTCAGTGTAGTATATCAAATGAATGAAAATTTAAACATATATCAGTTAGTCATCTTTTAAAGTTTATATATGGTTTAAAATAGAGTCCTCGTATTTAGTTTGAAATTTTTGTTCAAGTATTGGAAAAGTTTTGGAGTTAATAAGTGTAAGTCTAATTATTTTGAGTTTTCTATAAAAATTATGTGCCTCACATCATTCTCCTTATTATGTATATCAATGATATTATTATTAGTAGTAACAATACTATAGGAATTTCATCCTTGAAGTTCTTTCTTCCGGTGCAATTTCAAACAAAAGGTTAGGATTTTTGAAGCATTTATTAGGAGTTGAGGACAAGGAGTAAGAAAGGAAATTTCTTATGTTAGAGAACAAATGTGCTTAACTTATTAACTAAAACTAGCAAGTTTAGGCTAAGTTATGCAATACTCTAATATTTCCTAATCTAGAACTTATAAAATATGGACCTTTCAAGATCTTGAGAAATTTAGAAGATGTGATGGAAAATTAAACTATATTATAATAACTTGTCCCGATATGAAAATTTTTGTCCAAATTCATTTCTTCCCCAATAATTGACCATTGAGTTACTTTAGAGCAAATCTTATGTTACTTAAAAGGAGCTCCTAGACTTAGGAAATTATATGAAATCCATAGTCATACTCACATCAAGTACTTCTCGAAAAGAGATTTTGCAGGTTCTAAGATTAATTAAAAATACTATTGACTATTATGTTTTTGTTAGAGAAAATTTGTTATCATAAAAATTTAAAAGGCAAAATATCATATCCTATTCTAGTGTGGAATTTAAATCTGAAGTTATGAAAATAGTTTTTGTGAGAAAATATAGATATATTAGCTCTTATTTAAAATTGTTCTTAAACTATCAATACCAGTAAAGTTAGGGTATGATAACTAAGTTACACTTTATATTGCTTCTAATCTTATGTTTTATGAATGATCTAAATATACTAAGATTGATTATCATTTCATTAGTAAAAAATGTAAAATGAAATTTGATCTTTATAAAATAACTGAAAAATTATAGCATAGCTTAGAGATATTTTCATAAAAGCTCTAAATAGGGCTTAAGTCAATTATATTTGTAACAAACCCATTATGGTTAATATCTATGCTCCAAATTGAGGGGAAGCATTACAATGCATATATATCATTATTTGTAAATAAGTCATCCAAATTCTCTATTGAATTCACATCTCACATATATAATTCAAGATCTTATCTTTATATTTCCACGCACTAACCTCCTTGTCCATTCTTTCAAAGCTCTTCTACATATCTTCCACTTCAGAGACTTCTCATTTTTCAGGCTTTTAATTTCTTCTTTCACTTTCTCATGTAACTTATCTTTATACTTCCACCGATAAGAAAAGTTGGTTTGTTTTTGGAACTATATCAATAAAACATCTTTCTACTTTAAATCATCATCATATACTTACAAGAAACCAATTTTTCCAATTAAACACCCAAAAGAATTAAGCTCTTTCATTTCTAAAAGATGGGTGTGTAAACATTGCATATTTTGTGGATCTTTTTCGATTATAAATTGAAATCATCTCAAATTTAAAAGGCTTCAATTTAATACACTCTTAAGTAACACATTTGTTTCCTAATTCTCTATCATCCAAATATTGATTTCTCTAGGCCTCCAACTTTACAATATGTACAATATTATGACAACGATGCAAAGAGAATGATGATAGGAAACATAACATATCAAGGTTCTATCACTTTCATTCATAATTGACACACTATTTCAATGATGGAAGAAAACAGTCATAGGTCCAATCTTCTCTCATACAAAGCATGTAAACTTGGTTTAATCACTGCTCCTTTAGTTTCACTAACCACGTCACAAAAAATGCCCTCCGTTAATTAGTTGTAAGGAATTTAAAATTTATCATAATGTCTTTAATTATTATGAAAAAAACTAGATAGAGTATAATAGAACAAAACAAATAGAAATCACTAAAATAATATAACAAAGTGTTTTAATAAAATGAGATGTGAGAGAACTTTGGGAAGAAAAATGAGGACTAAAAAAAGGGGTGGAAGATAATTTTCTAAGAGCATAATTATAATAGAAATTAATAGAGAATCAATTGTTTCATATATGTATTGTGTGTGTTACTATAAAGGGGGTGGACCTATTTACAAAAAAAAGTAGACTAATTAAAAAACCCAACTTTTTTATATGACTTATTATTTTTTAGGGCTAAAGAGCAATCTATCTACCTTCTCTTGCAATCCATGAAAGAGTTCAAAGCCATGCTAGGATTAAGAAGCAACCTTAACAAAAGTTGCTTTTACCTATCAACAAATTTTACAAGCCTCCAAAATAGAATTTACTTCAAATGCTTTTGAAATGGGGCTAAAACAAGGTTAACTTTCCTATTAAGTATCTTGTTGCCAATCTCTCAAAGAAGAATCATTACTTCATACTATAGAACTTTGATGGACTCAGTGCAATAAGTACCTAAGCTTTGGAGGAAGATTGCAACTAGTTCAGACAATTTTGAGTAACCTGTCACTTCTTAATATTGTACTTAAGGAAATTGATAAAAAGTTGAGGGAATTCCTATAAGATGGATTGGGTTAAATCATTAGCAAGGAAAAAGCCAGCTAAGGTAAAATATGCAAACCAAAGAATCATGGTGACTTGGAGATCTATTCAATAAGATTACTTCATAGGGTTAGCTTAGCTAGGAATTTGTGGTGCTTATGTTGTAAGAAAGAAGAACTGTGGGTCAAATGGATACACAATGTATTCATCAAAGAGAATGGCCTATGGAGCCTGAAGATCAAGTAGGATATGCCATAGAATCTAAAATAAATGTTAAGAATTAGACACAGGATGTAGAAACTGGTTTTCCACAAGGTAGGAACAGTGGGAACACACTGTTTTAGTTTGACAATTGGCATAAGAGGGAACCCTTATACAAAGTGGAGGATATTTAATATATGAAGCTGGTTGTAAACCCTAGTACCAATGTCAGCAAGATTATCTTAAATAACCAATGGTGGTGGCCTTATCATAACAATAGGAGTGTGGAAATAATAATGGATAAATTGCCTACCTACCAGTAAACAAAATAGGATGAAATTCAGTGGATTAGTGAGGGATCAAAGATCTTCAGCTTAAAATTTTATAAAGCCTTTCTCCAAAAGAAACCTAACAATAGGGTGAGGCTAGTTAGTAGACTCTTAACTAAGGACAAAATCAAGTTTCCAATTACATCAACAGAGTGTAAACTATGCAACCTAATTTGGAAACTTTGGACCATATTATAGTTAGCTGCAGTTATACATTAAAATTTAGAAGACGATGCTGAGATCAATGAACACAAGGAAATTAGTATCCTCCTAGAATGACCTAATTGCTTGGATTGAAAACCTGATAATAAATAATAAGGCATATTATAAGGCAGTGAAGATCTGTTTGACTCTATAGTGTATAATATATTACAAGAAAGGAATTATAGAATTTTAAAACATGAGGCTAGGAGTAAGGAACTATTATACCAAAAAGTCTTCCTCCAGTGCAGATTATCCTTGGTAGTAGGAAGACTAGCTAAAAACTTTCTACAAACATGAAGGAAAGTTGGCTGGTAGAATAAGAACTTGATTTTTAACTTGTACCTAGGAACCTAAACTTTTCATATTATGTAATTATAGATCTTTTGATCCTTAAAAGGATGTACATACATATCCACCAATGAATTATTATTACTTTTTGAGAAAAAGAAAATTAAAGAAAAAAGAACTTAATTAAAGAAAAACCTAAACTTAAATAAAAAAGAACCTAATTAAAGTAATTAATTAGTATCTAAATATATTTATACTATTTACAATATTTATTATCATTTTCAAATCTAGTTATAAAAGAAAGTCGATCGTAACAATTAAAAGAAAAACTCAGAAACGCGAGTCCGGATCCTCTGTCTAGGATTATTCTATCCTACTCTGTCCAATAAATAAACGACGTCGTTTCTATTTAAAAATTTTAAGCAGCTCCTTCACATGACCACGTGCACGGGCGTGCTTCTTAAAGCACACCCGTGCACTTATGTTTTTTTAATTATTTAATTATTAATTACAATTATAATTATAATTATATTATTATTATTAATTTTATAAAAATAAAATTAAAAAGAAAAAATTAGATTAGCGCACGGGCATGCTTCTAAAGCACGCCCATGCACTTATCTTTTTTATTTTTATTTTAATTATTTAATTATTACTTTAATAAAATCAAATTAAAATTTAATTTAATTATTACTTTAATAAAAATTAAAATAAATTAAATTATAATTATTAATTTAAAAAAAATAAAAATTAAAAAAGGCACTAGTTTTGAATTTGTTTTTGTTTTTTATTTTTAAATAAAATAAAATAAAAATGATAAAATTTTGTATCAATTTTTCAAAAAATTTTTAATTAAATTATAATTATAATTATTAATTTTATAAAAATTAAAAATCATAAGATGCATTAGTTTTGAATTTTTTTATTTTTATTTTCATTTTAAATAAAATAAAATTAAAATGATAAAAAAATTTTGTGTTAATTTTTCAAAATTTTTAATTAAATTATAATTATAATTATTAATTTTATAAAAAATTAAAATTAATCAGATGCACTAGTTCTGAATTTGATTTTTATTTTTATTTTTAAATAAAATTAAAATTAAAATGATAAAAAAATTTGTGTCAATTTTTCAAATTTTTTCTATTATTTAATTTTAATTTTTAAATAAAAAGTTTAAGATAAAAATTTTAAATTTTAAAAATTGATTCATTTATTAAATTATACAATATATTATATATGTCGAATAATTTGTTTTGATTTCAACGACATATTTTAGTTGATTAATTTACTAAAATTGTTTATATAATTTATAAATTATAGAATTTTATACATAAACGACTAATTTTACCGAACATCTTTAATAAATAGTTGATGGTGTCTACTGGTCAAGTCAGCGCTGACACCATCATCTCTTTAATAAACAGTGCTGACTTAACCAGTAGACACTATCAGCTATTTATATAATTTATAAATTATAGAATTTTATACATAAACAACTAATTTTACCAAATATCTTTAATAAACAACTGATGGTGTATACTGGTCAAGACAGCGCTGACACCATCAGTTGTTTATATAATTTATAAATTAAAGAATTTTATACATAAATAGTTAATTTTACCAAACATCTTTAATAAATAACTGATGGTGTCTACTAGTCAACTCAGCATTGACTTGACCAATAAACATCATTAGCTGTTTATTAAAGATATTTGATAAAATTAGCTGTTTATGTATAGAATTCTATAATTTATAAATTACATAAACAATTTTAGTAAATTAATCAACAAAAATATGTTGTTGAAATCAAAACAAATTATTTGAAATATATAATATATTGTATAATTTAATAAATGAATCAAATTTTAAATTTTAAATTTTTTCTTAAAATTTTTATTTAAAAAATTAAACTTAAATAATAAAAAATTTTGAAAAATTGACACAAAATTTTTTAATCATTTTAGTTTTAATTTTATTTAAAAATAAAAACAAAAACAAAAACAAATTCAAAACTAGTGCATCTTTTTAATTTTAATTTTTTATAAAATTAATAATTATAATTTAATTTAATTTTTATTAAATTAATAATTATTTTTATTTTTATTTTTATTTTTATTTTATTAAATTAATAATTAAAATAAAAATAAAAATAAAAAACATAAGTGCATGGTGCTCGCCAGTGCACTAATCCAATTTTTTTCGTTTTAATGTTATTTTTATAAAATTAATAACAATATAATAATTATTATTATTTTATTTTATTTTTAATTAAATTTAAATTTCTATTAAAGTAATAATTAAATAATTAAAATACAAAAAAGTAAAAAAAGAACATAAGTACACGGGCGTGCTTCTTGGGCGTGTGAAGGAGCTGCTTAAAATTTTTAAGCAGAAATGACGTCGTTTATTTATTGGACAGAGTATGACAGAATATTCTTAGATAGAGGATACGGACTCCAGAAATGCAACAACAATTGGGGAAGCAAAGTGCAATAAAATACAAATCAAATGCCAACATCAGTCTTATCTTCATTCACAAAGTTGGAATATGTTAACTGATTAATATGATTGATAGTGATTTATCTTCCTATATATGCATTTGACACCATGACAACTATTAGAAAATAGAAACCCTCCTTCATTATGAATAATTATATAATTATGACACAAGACAAGATTTGAGTTGGAGAAAAATATCTAGTTATGATGTAAAAATTTATGGATGAATTTAGAAGCTTATGGATAAGGATGAGTTAACATGCTTGGTAAAAAAGCATGACATGAGTCAAGGAAGTGGCTAAATTGAAATTGAAGTTGTTTAAAGAAGTGGTCAAATTGAAATTGAAGTAGTTTAAAGAAGTGGCCAAATTGGAATTGAAGTTGTTTAAAGGAGTGGCCAAATTGAAATTGAAGTTGTTTAAAGAAGTGGCCAAATTGGAATTGAAGTTGTTTAGCATGCCTATATATATGTTCTCGTATATTCATGAGAATAATAAGAGAGCTATGTGTGTATAAAAAAAGGAGAGTGAAAAGAGAGTATTTGAAAAAGAAGTGTTTTGAGAGCTGCAGCTCTTTGTGAGAAAGAAATATTAAAAAAAGTATAGTAGCACTTAAAGAGAATAATATTTATATTTTGTGTGTGTCTTTTGTACTCATAAACTTTGTTATCAATACAAATACATATTTTGTGAAAGTACTTTCATTTTAAGAGCCCATCAAGGTTTCCAACAAGTGGTATCAAAATGAGGTTCGTTTGTTCGTGAATTGGTAAAGCGATGGCCAATACGATCTAGCCTCAAGTTCTGAAATTAACAAAGACAAATTATGGAAATTGGAACATCCAGATGAGAGTAATGCTTAGTTCCCATGATTTATGGGATATTGTCGATGATGGATATACTGAGCCTGTAGATGTAGCTACCGAAGCAGCCATATCAGGTGCTGAGAAAAAAACATTGAAAGAAAACTGAAAGAAAGACAAGAAGGCGTTATTCTTTATCTTTCAAGGTGTTGACGAATCCACATTCGAGAAAATATCAAATGCAAAGACTTCAAAGGAAGCATAGGAGATTCTACAAAAATCTTTCCAAGGAGTCAAAAAAGCAAAAAAGGTACGTCTTTAATCACTCAAAGCTGAGTTCGAGGTGCTAAAAATGCAAAACTCAGAAAATATTGGTGATTACGTCACTCATTTGAAAACGGTGGCCAATGAGATGAAAAAAAATGGTGAAACTCTAGACGATGTTTAGGTAATGGAAAAGCTTTTGCATTCGTTGACACAAAAATTTGATTATGTCGTCACCGCAATTGAAGAATCGAAAGATTTGTCAGAACTTTCAATCGATGAACTCGTTGGTTCTCTCTAAGCACGTGAGCAAAGAATGAACCAGAATGATAATATAGGAAACTTGGAGAAAGTCTTACAAAGCAAACTATCAGTTGGTGAAAATCAAGCAAGTAGTAGCCAGAGACAGGACAGAGGAACTCAAGGTGGCTATAGAGGTGGCTACCAAATGGGACGTAATCGGTGGAACAACTGAAGTGGACGTGGATGTGGTCGACAATTTTCTGAAAGAGAAAAGACAAATAAAGGAAATCTGACATATGGTCGTGGAAAATGTTATGGAGATAGAGGTCGAGGCAGATTTCAACAAAAAAGAGATAAATCTCAAGTGTAGTGTTATAATTGTAATAAATATGGTTATTTCAGTTATGAGTGTAGATCTAATCCTGAGATGAAGGAAAGAAGTAATTTTGCAGCAGCAGAAGACAAGAAAGATAGCGTTGTTATGCTTCTCTCTCTACAAGTAAATGAGCAAAGCAACCACGATGCTTGGTATCTTGATACAGGTGCTAGCAATCATATTTGTGGATATAAAGAGTTGTTCACAAACTGGGACGAGACAATTCGTGGAGAAGTTATGTTCGGTGATTCAACAAAGATTCTAGTAAGAGGCAAAGGTAGAATTATGATTTCATTGAAAAATGAAAACAAGACATATATTTCTAATGTTTATTATGTGCTTGCTTTGAAAAGCAACATCATCAGTCCCGGTCAACTCTTAGAAAAAAATATGTTATAGTATTAGAAAATTGCCATCTTATCATCAGAAACAAGAAGGGAGAATTAATAGTAAAGGTGAAGATGACAGAGAATCATCTTTTCACACTTAACGTACGGAACGAGTTGATAAAGTGCATGAAATCAGCCATTGAAGATAAACCCTGGCTATGACATTTAAAGTTCAGTCACCTTGGATTTACTGGACTAAAGTTACTGTCAAAATCAAAAATGGTGAATGGACCGCCAGAAATTGATCAACCGAGACAGTTGTGTGAAGATTGCATCAAAGGAAAGCAACATAAACAACTATCTAAAACTGGAAAATCATGGAGAGCCAGAAGGCCGTTGGAGATTGTATACACAGATGTAGCTGGCCCATTTGATGTGCAATCAGCTGGTGGAAACAGGTATTATAGTAAAACCTCAATAAATTAATATTGTTGGGATCATGATATTTTATTATTTTATAAAGATATTAATTAACCGATAAATTAATATTTATTAATTTAAAGAGATTTTTG
>JANIIA010000005.1:50476955-50488392 GCA_027478495.1 Erythroxylum alaternifolium
CTTCCAATTTCACATCATCTAACACTCCTTTAACATCTAACACACTCCAAATTGCACCATAACTCAACCTTAGCATATCTCTCACCATTTAAACCTAGAATGGCAGCAATCACTGACTTCATTTTTCTTGAATTTCCAATCCAATTAATACATCCTAAGTCATCTAAACACTAAGCAATACACTCTTTCTCTCATAATACACTCATTATTCTTCATTTAAGATTAAACACACCTAATCCATGAACAAAGCCAATTCACACAATCCATGCATGTTATGCCATGTTTCATGCATGAATCAATCATATGAAAGCATAAAGAACATTAAAACATCATTTCTCACCTTATACTCTCTTAATCCTCCAAGATAGCTATCTTTTCAATCTCTTCCAAATTTCACAAATCTCTCACTCACTCACGGCATCAACACAAAGAGGAGAAGGTGAGAGTAGATAGTGTCTTATAACTCAAGGAAGGGAAGACAAGAGGTGAAAGAGTTAAAAATAAAGAAGAAGTGATCAAAATTCAAAGAAAGCAAAGGAGGAGCAACTTTCGGATGGTGTAATCTTTCTTCCAAAAATTTTGTTAACACAAAGCATAAGGAAAACAAGAAGAAGAAGAAGAAGTGTCGTATGACTCATTAACAATTAGGGTTTTCATTTATTAAGAATGTGACAAATGTCACATTCTTATAGGTTTAGAACTTTTTCCACAATTCACTTCAATTTCTTTCCACTTTCCAATGGCTCATTCCAAATATTCCAAAACGCTTATGTCTGAATTTCCATTGCCATTGGACCACAAATTTTCTACTGAAAGATTCCTATCAGTCGCTTAGAAATTTTCCGGGTCCGGAAACAATTCCAGAAAAATCCCGAAAAATTCCTATAATTTTCTAAAATTAGGAAAACCACTAGAACCCTCTCCAATTCAATTTTACACAAGCACAGTCTATTTTTGAAACTCACTGATTATTTACACTAATACCGGGAATATGTCATGAATGCATGTACCACTATTTTCATGTGCAAAAAATCACATTTTCACAATTGCATGAGCATGCGATATGTCTGTCCTAACTTCTCTAATTGGTCTGCTCGTAGACCCGTTTCCTTGATCCGACCCGCTAAGTGGGAACGGGATGTTACAAAAGCTAATCAAGAGAAAGCCTGGAGAGAATTAGAAACAATAAATTTAACTTAAAAATCTCTTTTCGTAATATCCAAACCTAAATGTAAGACCGGTCTAATTCATTTGCTACATACCTTTTGTTTCCTTGAGAATGATGATCTTTATAAGCACTTGAAAGAATTTTATATGGTATGCTTAAGTATAAAACTACAAAATGTATAATAGAAAGGTTTATCTTTCTATCAATGATTAATCCAAAGAATCAATACAAAAATTATACCTTGGGATAGATTGTTATTTTATTAAATTGCATTCTTGATTATTTTTCTATTTTTATTTTAATTTATTTTCATTTTTTTCTTAAAATTTCCCATACTTTGATTGATTAACTTGACAAAGGAGATAAGCTTTACCAACCCTTATGGATTCGACCCCTACTATCACTACGTATAATGCATTTATGAATAAAGTAAGATCATATTTGTTGGATTTGACACCCACTAAATTTTGGTGTCGTTACTAGGAAGTATTGTCAAAGTAATTTTATTTCTTTTATACATCAAAATTCTTGTGTAGTTGAACTTCAATACAATCATGAGATCAAAAAATAATTGAGAGATTAAGGAAGGAAACCAAATTATGTGATAAGCAAGCATCTTCTTGTTTATCTCTTAGATTAGAACCAACACTTAATTTGATAGGCCCTTTAGTGTTTCTGAGGTTGAAGCAACAGAGGCTAATCAAAAGAAAGCTTTGAGAGAATTAGCAACGATAAATTTGACTTAGTTCCTCTTTTCATAATATCCAAACTCGAATGTAAGTCTAATCTAATTCAATTTATATTTTCCTTTCATTGCCTCAAGAATGATGATCCTTATAAGAACTTGAAGAAATTTCATGTAAGAAGCTTAAGTATAAAACTAAATGGTGTATTTAAGAAGCAAATTAAACTGTGTTTTCTCATTCTCACTAAGTAATAGAGCTAAATATTGAATGTTTTATTTTTCTCCTAGGTCCATTACCACATAGATATAGATGGCAAAATTTTTCATTGACAAATTATTCCCTACTTAAGATCTACCAATATATAAAGCGAAAAGATGTTGAGATCCTTCATGAATATTGGGAATGATTTAAGCCAGTATATGCAAGCTTCCCTAAATATGGATTTCTAAATAATTCCACATTTAATGTTTTTGTGAAGGATTATTACCAATGGAAAGAAGGATGATGGATGCGGCTAGTGGAGGTGTCATAGTGAATAAAAATCCTTAAGTTTATAGAGATTTGATCTCCATCATGCTTGCCAATTCTTAACAATTTGGCTTTAAAGAAGACTTATGTTCAAGAAGAGTAAATGAGGTGAATACGTCTAATTTTGTATAATAAATTTTTACTTTAACCTCTCTTATTCAACATATGGCTATGGGAAAGATGCAATAAGTTAAAAAATTATGGAAAGTGTCGATCCTAACTTCCCAATTGGTATGTTCCCAATACTTTAATATGATACTCAAGAGCATATCAATGTAGTTGAATTAATAATATTATTTAAAGTTTGAATTACATAAAAGAACCTTAATAAGATTATTTAAAGTTTGAATGACGTAAAAGAGTCCTAAGGTAATTGAAATTATGTTTCTTGACATCATCAGATTATATATTACGCATCCAACATTTGTCACAATTCCTAGACCAACGTTAGTTTTGTTCTAGAACTTTACGCTGTAAAATATGACAATCTTGGTGCTAATTTCACTTAATATCCATTGTCAATTTTCTTCTGGATGACCAACATGACCAAAATAGATCCAACACAGATTTGAGTTAATGTTGTGTTATCTAATTCTCTAATTTTCTCAAGTTTTTAGCATTTTGAGCTTGAGTTGATATATGATGCCTTCTGCAAAGTTACTTCCCATCATAATAGCTTTTATTTGACTTTAATATCTACTCAATAAAAAAACTATAAAGAAAGTCTCATTCTGATATAATTTTTTGCCTTAAATAATCATCTACAAGTCAGTAAATGAAACATAAAAATTATATAATTTCACATAAAACATGCTATAAAAAATACTAAATTACCAACTAATTTAACCTCTAAGAACATGCAAAATATAGTTTTATGAACTATGAATTTTTAGTCATGTCTTTTAAACTCATCAATGCTCCTACTATCTTTCAATTTACCTTAAACGAAATATTTAAAAATTTTCTTTAGAACTTTGTGTTATCTCTTTTATGATAGCTTTATTTATGGTAAAATAAGGGAGGAGCACTTAAAGGCATATGGAACAAGTGTTGCAATAATTGGGAGGTAATTAATTTTTTGTCAAAAAAGAGGAATGCCAATTGGGACAAAAAAAAGTTTAATGATTTTGGACGTATTATTTTTTTAAATGAAGTTTTTATGAATCTTGATAGAATAATCACCATAGTTTCTTAAACTAAACCCACCACCTTAAAAGGCTTAAGAGGCCTTTGTTTTTAAAGCTGATGAGCTTTATAAAAGGTTTATAAAAGGGGTACAGAGATATCGCTAAACCTTTCACGAGCATGCCTAGTAAAACATGTGCATAGGTGGGATCCATGAACGACCAAGCATTTGATGATTTAAATTTTCAAGGCTATGATGATGTCAACACCTATCCTTGTCATACATAATTTTTTCATGCTATTTATGGTAGAATATGAAGTTTCTAGAGGTAGAATTGAAGTATTTTTTATGTATGGAAGTAAGCCTATTGCCTTTTATAGCCAAGCTTTACAAGGGAAAAATTACCATTATCTGTAATAGCTGGTTTCTTAACCTACTGAGGGGGATTCAAGTGTTAGATTACTGAATTACATCATATTAGAATGAATTTGGTGCATCTAGGATATGATTTTAAGATTTCATTCACATACATAATATGAGCACACACACACACGAATGTTGATATAGAAAAAATTACACTCAATTGACATGTTCTGGGGTATGAAAGTTTCTAAATAATTGTGACGTGATTGTGCATTTCTAATGTCTTGTACTTTGATTTACCAATAAAAAGAATTGATGGATTACAATTAGTAATTTGGAGTTATTTGTCACAATTGGAAGATTGATGGATTAAAATGTACATTTAGACTAGGAAACATTTCAAGTAGCAAGACAATTGACATGTGAAAGTTTAGGATGACTAAGCCTATAAATTGAGTGACATATGGCAGTAGATTTAAGTGACAAATGGCCTAGGAACTAAGTGACATATGGCAGCCTAAAGAGAGGACATGTAGCTAGCCTAGATGCTTGACAATTGTCTTTAAACTCATCTTCCACTCACACCGCACCACACACACATGGCAAAGCCTCTTCATTTGTTTTTCCTTATAAAACTCTCTCCTTCTTCTCCCTATGACTAACAAAATTTACTTCTCCCTCACATCTTTGTGTTTTTTCTAAATTATGTTCAATTGCCACACCAAAATCTATGCAAAAATCCTTCATAAAGATAGTTATAGGAGCATAACATTGTTGTAATTGCTGTTATCTTCTTGTTTTTGCTAAAACGATCCTACTCCCACCTTGTTCTTGAGATGATCTTGCCTGCATATGAGGCAAAGTAGGCTTGATACATTAAGGTGGCTTTTGAGTTAAACAAGCAAGTGAAATACTGATCTTTGTGACATATGTTAGCAGAAATTATAATGAATGATTAAGGATAGATTGAATATGGTATTGGTGTTAACATTATATTGGAAAATGATGAATGAAAAAGGGTATCTTCTGTTATGTTTTGGATGCATGACAACACTAGTTTATGGGTTGTTATATGGATGATTTAAGTTAGGATTTGAGGTATAATTGATGAGGAATTCATGCTAAAGATAGGTGTTAATCAAGTGTTTTCAAATCTGGAAAAGTTAGGACTGCATATATGATGGTATTAAATGAATAGTAATGAAGCATTTTGTGGGAATTAATGTAATCAATATGGAAGCTAGACTAGCATAAAATGAACTAGCTTTATAGGACATGAATTCTAGAAAAAAAGTTCAAGTAGTAGTGATGTCTCTAAATATGTAAAATTTGTGGATAATTGAAGAAGAAAGACTCTGCATGATCGTGGCCTAATTACTTGCCTTCTGTCACGATCATGGCAAGGTCCCCCATAATTAAGGGCCTAGTTTTGAATTGATAGTTTCTGTTTTGTGTACATGTTGAACTAGCTGAGGAAAATTCACTCTAAACTGGTGTAATTGGTTTTGGTTAAGGTTTGGAATGAACTAGATTGTTGCTTGATTAATTGGTTAAGAGCATGATAAGTTTAGGTTAATTGATGTCATAACTTAAAGAATGAACTGTTTTGATGTCAATGTAACCAAATCTGGATATTATGATGTGATTAAGGAATAAAGGTATTCTTATAAATGCAAACATGATTTTAAGGATTTGAGTAATGTGTACTAGGTATGGATGAATGAGAATTGGGAAATTGTTTGATTATATATTGCTAAAAAAGTTTGGTGAATGTATGATTGATGAATTTAAAGTAAATCAAGCCTACTTAAGGTACAAACTTGATTGCAAACTAGTTGTATACAAGCTATAATGTTTGAATAATCATGATGTTTGTATGTGAATACATACCTGGAAAGTCAATTGAGCATGCATTGAAACATGACACATATACAAGTGCATAATTGTATATCCTTATGATTAAACAAATTAGTGCTTTGTGAACTATATGTGTATTGAATGACGATAGACGTGCAATGTGATCATCAATATCCAGAGATTGCCAGAACATCGAGGCAATAGCTTTTCTGGAGTGTACTGTCAGTTAACTTAGATGTGTAAACTCAATTATTTGTGTTTCTATATAAATTGAATGTTTAATCTGAAATGCGTGTATAATTGATTGATAAATGTCGGACTTAGATCTGAGGAGCTTGATATAAGGCATGAGTATAATGAAATGAAAGCATGGCATATGAAAAGATGCATCTCATCATATTAAAATGCATGATTAGATAAAGGAGTTGTGACTAGAGTGACTGCAGTGGGAAAAGCGCTTTGAGCTCAGGATTCTGAAAAAGAACCTCAGGCTCAGATGACATGGACTTGGTATCCATATTGGATATTCCAGAAATGATCTCGATGTCCACAATGGATACGGGATAGTAAATTGGGTTGATAAACACTTGGTCACAACCAAACAAAAATGAAAATGGGAAACACATATGCAATTGCATATAAATGCCTACATTATCAAATGATTGAATTGAAATGTATTATTGAATTGTTTTGAAATAGTGAATTATAATTAAAGTAAATGGAGGATTTGTTGTGAAATGCAATGCTAACTTATATGATCTACTTGTTAAAGTATGATGAAATGTGATGTGGTATTCAATACTGGATGGTATGATATATTTGTTGAATTAGGTTATAACTTATTTTTGTGAGCTGACTTGAGTGAGTACATCGATGATGGTTCACTTATTGAGCTCGCAAACTCATCAAAATTGCAATGTTGTTTTTCAGGTTCAAGGGAGTTTTAGCTACTAAGGTGATATAATAGAAGTCTAGTACTTGCATTTTTGGGATAAGAATGGTTCAAAGGTCTGATAGTTGAATTTGAGAAGTCTAGTTAGAGTCTTATGTAGTAGCATCCCATTTCATGTTATATTTTTGATACTAAGATTGAACTCAAACAAATGTTGTGTAATGTATATGTGGATTGTGAATTGTAATTACATGAGACTTTTATGATTGTGAATGAAATGGGAAGAATTAAAATTTTCGAATGCTTATGATATGTTTGATGCCTTTAATGAGGTAGTACAATTGTCCTAATATACCATTTTCATAGAGTATGTTGACAAATATCCTCTGGTATGTTCGGACATATGTTCTATGGGAGTGATATGTTACAGTTTTGGTATCAGAGCATGGTTTGGCATTCTTAGGGACATATATGAACATTTCAACATGGCATATAGAAAGAGACCCATATAGTTATCATTATTATTGTTTGTTATAGGTCATCTGCTATAGGAGACAGAGTCACAGAATCAGCTGATCATGAGTCAATAGGAGCCAATAGAGAGTCCTTTATATCCCAGTCTGAACAAATACCTTAGAGAGTTCCTGAGAGGAGAGAAAGGAGGTATGATAAGCTTAGGAAGTAGGGGGTTGTAGACTTCTATGGAAGTACAGACCTCGTCAAGGCAGAGGATTGGTTGGAGAGAATAGAGAGAGTATTTGATGAAATGGACTTTGAGTCTAATGAGAGGTTCGATTACACGTTCTCTTTACTTCAAGGTCTAACCTATAAATGGTGGAAGATAGTTCCAGGTAGTTCTGCCCAACCTTGTGGACTAATATGGGGGGACTTCCTGAAGGTCTTTAAGGATAACTATATGCCAAAGATTTATTTAGATAGGAAGATAAAGGAATTCCTCGATTTAAAACAAGGAAAACTCATGGTAACTGAGTATGAGGTACGGTTCAATGAACTATTGAGATATGCTATTGCTCTGATCCCAACTGAAGAAGATAAATGTAGGCGGTTTAAGGATGGATTGAATATAGAGATCAGGATGAGGTTGGCCATTACAAATTTGAATAGCTTTATTGACTTGTGAGCTGCTTCGATTTGAATTGAGTAGTTACTGAAGGATGAGCAAGGAGAGTATAGACAAGAGTTCAGGTCTAAGAGGCATTGTGAGCTTTAGGTTAACTCTAGTAGGAAATTTAGTAAATGTCATAATAGATCAATGAGATCACAGTTGAGATCGAGGAAGTCAGGGTTGATACCTAAAGTTGGTTTTGTTCATTCTGGTGGTGGTAAAGGTCAGGCATCTGGAGGACAAACTTATGGTAGCCAAATACAACAGATTTTCAGTTGTGAATACTGTGGAAAAAGCCATGGTGGAGTATGCTGAAGTGTATTAGTAGCTTGTTTGCGTTGTGACTCTTTAAAGCATCAAATTAGAGACTCTCCAATAACTTTAGGAGCACATTTTGGAGTGAGAGGAGGACAGAGAGGTAGAGGTAAGGGCAAAGCTAATTCAACAGGTCCTAGTGTTAGGACTGAGGTACGGAGTAACTAAGCACAGTCCTAGGCCAAGATCTTTACTATTACGAGACAGGAGGCACATAATTCCCTAGATGTTATCGCAGGTGTGTTACATGTCTTTAATTTTGAGGCATTTGCATTGTTACATCCTGGATCTACACATTCATTTATTACCCCACATCTGGCATCTAAATTGCATTGTGTGAGAGAGATGTTAAAATTTGGCTTAGAAGTGAGTACTCTAGTAGGTAGTACTATAATGATTGGAGAAGTACATAGAGGGTATATTATTCGGGTTGACCAGGCTAAGTTGAAAGCCGATTTAATAGTATTGCTATTGAAAGAGATAGGCCTTATTTTAGGTATGGACTGGCTTACTGCACATAGGATTTTGATGAATTGTTACATTAAGTAAGTTATACTTGAATCTCCTACTCAGCCAAGGTTAATATTTCAAGGTGTTAGTCAAGCAGTGCCAGCCGAATTAATTTCATTAATGCACGCTTTTAGATTGATTCGAAGTGGAAGTGAGGCTTATTTATCCTATGTGACTGATACTCGAGTTGAACATATATTACAAGATATTCCTGTTGTTAGGAATTTTCTAGATGTTTTTCCGACTGAATTACCAAAGTTACCACCAGATAGGGAAACAAAGTTTACTATTGACTTTGTCCTAGGTACTACTCTTATATCTATTCCTCCTTATAGGATGACATCTATCGAACTTAAAGAACTTAAGACTCAGTTGCAGGAGTTGTTAGATAAAGGTTTTATCAAACCCAATGTGTCACCTTGGGGAGCTCCAATTTTGTTTGTGAGGAAGAAGGACGGGACTTTGAGATTGTGCATTGATTATAGGCAATTAAATCGGGTGACAGTGAAGAATAAATATCACCTATCGAGAATAGATGATTTACTTGATATGTAACAAGGAGCTCAGGTATTTACTAAACTAGATTTAAGGTCAGGGTATTATTAATTGAAAATAGCAGAAGCTGATTTACCAAAGAGTGCATTCAGAACTAGACATAGACATTTTGAGTTTTTGGTGATGCTTTTTGAATTGACAAATGCTCAGGCAGCATTTATGGCATTAATGAATAAACTATTATGAAATTACTTAGATCACTTTGTTATTGTATTCGTAGACGATATCTTAGTGTATTCTAAGAGTAGAGAGGAACATTTTGAGCATTTGATGTTAATTTTACAGATAATGAGAGAGAAGCAATTGTACGCCAAGTTTAGTAAGTATAAATTTTAACTTGATCAGACAATGTTCTTGGGTCATATAATGTTTGGATAGGGTATTCAGGTAGACCTAAAGAAAGTGCAGGCAGTGATGAAGTGGGAAGCACTTAGAAATGTGTCTGAGATTCAGAGTTTTCTTAGGCTAGCAGGTTATTACAAGAGGTTTGTTGAAGGGTTTTCATTGATCTCAACCCCTTTAACAAAGCTTCTGAAGAAAAACATACCTTTTTGATGAACTGATGAATGTCAAAGGAGCATTGATGAGTTAAAACATTGATTAACTATGACACCAGTGTTAACTATTCCATCTGGATCTGGAGGATATGTTGTATATAATGATGCTTCACACAAGGGGTTAGGGTGTGTTCTCGTGTAGTATGGTAAAGTGATTGCTTATGCTTAGAGACAATTAAGGCCTCATGAGTTCAATTATCCAGTTCATGATTTAGAGATTACTGTAGTGATGTTTGCTTTGAAAATTTGGAGACATTATTTATATGGTAAAACATTTCAGATTTTTACGGATAATCGAAGTTTGAAATATCTGTTAAGTCAAAGGAAATTAATATGAGACAACAGAGGTGGATTAAGTTGCTTAAGGATTATGATTGCACAATAGAGTATTATCTAGGTAAGGCTAATGTTATAGCTGAGGCATTAAATAGGAAATCTAATAGTAGTATAGTACAAATTCAAGCATTGAGGTTACCAAAATTAGCGCACTGAGAGCATTGAATGTTGAACTAAGTTTGGAACAGATTGAAGCATTGTTAGCTACATTGAAGCTTAGACCGGTATTACATGAAAGGAATAGAATAGCTTAAAGCAATGACCCAGAAGTTGAGAAATAATACATTGTGGTTGAATTAGAGATTATGTGTACTAGAAGTTGATGGTTTGAGAAAGGAAATTTTGGAGGAAGCACACATAATAGCCTATGCTATGCATCCTTGTACTACTAAGATGTACAATACTCTAAAACAACATTTTTGGTGGCCAAGGATGAAAAAGCAAGTGGCTAATATGTTGCCAGATGTTTGACATGCCAACAAGTTAAGGCAAAGCATCAGACACCAGTTAGGAAATTGCTGTCATTACCTATTCTAGAGTGAAAATGGGAGAGGATTACAATGGATTTTATTATGGGTTTGTTGGGAACTCCGAGGCAGCATGATATCATTTAGGTCATTGTTGACAAATTAACTAAATAAGCTCATTTCATACCTATTAGAGAGAATAACACACTAAATCAGTTAGCTCGGAGATATGTAAATGAGACAGTGAGGTTACATGGGGTCCCAGTGTCTATTGTATCAAATAAAGATTCCAGATTTTCTTCTAGATTTTGGGACAGCTTATAGACATCATTAGGTATAAATTTAAATTTTAGTACAGCGTTTCAGCCTCAGACAGACAGACAGACAAAGTGAAAGGACTATTCAGATTGTTGAGGATATGCTTAGGGCTTGTATTTTGGAGTTTTAAGGAGCATGGGATGAATATGTAGCTCTCATTGAATTTGCATACAATAATCAATATCATAGTAGTATTGGTATGGCTTCTTATGAGGCATTATATGGTATAAGGTGGTATAAGGTGTCGAGCGCCTTTGTACTAGGATGAAAAGGGCCTAAGGATTGTTGAAGGCCCATAATTGATTCAAGATACCGTTGATAAGGTAAATTTGATTCGTAGTAGGATTAAAGCGACTCAAGACAGGAAAAAGAGATATATATAGATCAGCAACGAAGAGATATGGAGTACCAAGTAGGAGACAAGGTATTTTTGAGAGTGTTGTCCTAGTGAGGAGTGCTAATGTAACATCCCGTGTCTATAAAACGGGTCGGACCAGAGAAACGGGTCCGAAAGAGAGACCAATCGGAGAAATTAGGACAACACGTCTCATGCTCGTGCATTTGTGAATAGTGAGTGTTGCACATGTCATTATTGTACATGCATTCATGACAGTGTCCCGGTTTTGGTGTGAA
>JANIIA010000005.1:50488492-50500277 GCA_027478495.1 Erythroxylum alaternifolium
ATTAATACTTTAATTCCATCAATTTACCCATGTCATAAAATCCTACTAACCTTGTCATAACAAATTAACTCCAAAAACTCAATCTATCAACACCTCATAATTCATTTAAATCATGCTTAATGAACAAATAAAAAAATTTGGGGGCCAACACCGGTCACAATAACCTTTATCTGTTCATGCATTCATGTAATGAAATGCATCACATTCACATATATCAATCAGTCACTTTTTTTCAATTTCACATTCACATTGATTAACATTTTTCATCGAATCAATGTTCGGCATTCAATAATAATATTGAGAATCACTTATTTCATTCACATTCACATCCACATTCAATGAAGCACATCCTATGTTTTCACATTTATCAAACTCCTCGGACTATTAATGTGCAAAATTATCACAATTATATTCACATCAGAAGTAAAACAATTCAAAAGGTTAGAAAAAAATAAATAATTAATGTTAGACCGTCTAGGTCGACTCACAATTTGCTCGAGATAGCTTATTGCCTAGATGTCCCAGCAATTTCTAGAAGCGGTAGCTCAATTTTCTTTTCTATATCATGCAACACACATGCACACTCATTACAACTTTGCACAATTATATAAGTACTCATTTATATACATATGTATATATGGATTATATACAATGCATGCTCAATGACAATTCTGGGTATATTACTTTAATTGCATCACTTGATCATTAACAACATCATTATATAAGTGTCTAGCTTATTTTTAAGTTTACACCTCAAGAACACTTGGTTATTTTAATATCATAAATCCGTCACTCATCATTTCTTTTCTAGCATTATACGCTCTTATAATATCCAATTCTCATTCACCTTTACTTAATACATATTATTTAACTCCTTTAAATCACAATTATAAACATATGAACATCTTCATTCCCATGATACTCATGCTTTTGGTACTTTCATATCACCAATTCATTTACTAAGTTATAAACTCAATTATCACCTCACACATATCACACATTATCACCAATTCATTCACTAAGTTATAACCTCAATTATCACCTCCCACATATCACACATTTAGGCTCTTAAATCCAAGCATCATTCTAACTTCAATTTAATCTTCATTCAAGCCTAATTAAGTCCAAAAGCATCATAGTTAAGCACCTTATTCTTAATTAGTTCAACCATTGCACAAATTAAGACATTTCCATAAAAAATCACTGCCCAAGCACGATCGTGACAGAAACAAACTCCTTTGAATCACAACTACAAACATATGAACATCTTCATTCCCATGATACTTATGCTTTTGGTACTTTCATATCACCAATTAATTCACTAAGTTATAAACTCAATATCACCTCACACATAACACACATTATCACCAATTCATTCACTAAGTTATAACCTCAATTATCACCTCACACATATCACACAATTAGGCACTTAAATCCAAGCATCATTCTAGGTTCAATTTAACCTTCATTTAAGCCTAATTAAGTCCAAAAGCATCATAGTTAAGCACCTTATTCTTAATTAGTTTAACCATTGCACAAAGCAAGACATTTCTATGAAAAAGCACTGCCCAAAAATGATCGTGACAGAAACAAACTCCTTTGAATCATAACTACAAACATATGAACATCTTCATTCCCATGATACTCATGCTTTTGGTACTTTCATATCACCAATTCATTCACTAAGTTATAAACTCAATTATCAGCTCACACATATCACACATTATCACCAATTCATTCACTAAGTTATAACCACACGTATCACACATCTAGGCACTGAAATCCAAGCATCATTCTAAGTTCAATTCAACCTTCATTCAAGCCTAATTAAGCCCAAAAGTATCATAGTTAAGCACCTTATTCTTAACTAGTTCAACCATTGCACAAATCAAGACATTTCTATGAAAAACCACTGCCCAAGCATGATTGTGACAGAAACAAACTCCCCTTCTTCCTGCAATTTTTCCAAATTTTTTTAGGACAATTTATTATGACCATTATGACCTAGCAAATGAGGTATTTAGGCAACACTTTCTTCTAAACAAATGTTCCTATATGGCTTGAGTTTCTAATGACATAACATTTATAAAGTTTGGTTCAGTATTCTACGCGTTATACTCACATTACCAGAGACTATTCTCAATTGGTGACATCACCTAGTACTCAATTTCAGGCCAATTTTCAAAACCCTTAGGGACTGAATTAAAATTCAATTCCTACGTACAAATTGTAGCCATATGTCTCTAGTTTACTATAAATGAAAATTCGTCCCATTGTGATATCTATAGATCAATATATGCTCAAAATAAAGATGCATGTTTAGTGAAAAATACTCCATCTACCATATTCCAGCAAACTTCATCATCATTTTTATCCTAGTTCATCTATTTATAAAATTTTACGTATTCTTTTAACACCATTTCTATGATCATTCAAACTCAAAAGAATCTCTACAGCAACTTAATCATCATAAACCCAAAAATAAGTACATCCATATACTCACTTCTTCACTCACACTTTACATATATATATCACCATTTTATGCTCGTTTAACCCTAATCTATCATCAAATATGCTTCATTTAGTAAAGGCATGAAGATTAATATGTTACTTACTTGATTTAAACTCTAATCTTCTTCAGAATTTTGCAACCCTAGCCTCCACACATATCATCTTACCAAGGTAGAATAGATGAGTTTCATCAAGAAGAAGAGATAGCAAGGATTTTGTAGTAGCTAGTGATGGAAGAAAGCAAGGTTCAAGGTTGCGTGGGTTAGGTGAGTGTGTCGTGAATGAGAGAAGAAGAAGGAAGAAAATACAAAGAAGAAGAAGAAAACAAGATACAAAACATAGTCTTTAATTATTGAAGAAAATATCGTGGGTTAAGACATGGTTTGGTAAGTGACACATGTCACTTGCCACATGTCCATTTCTTATAGGTTTACACTAGGTTCTGTTATTAACCAGTCCACTTAACTCCACTTTTTAACCCAATTGTAGGTTGAATCTGACAAAGTAGTCTTCATAAAACTTATAGCTTATCCTCCTATCTTTCCATCGGTATAAAGTTTGAACTTTTTAGATATCGAAATTGAGAGATATGATGTTTACAAGTTTAAGTGACAAAACCCTTCAACCTGGGATGCACGATCGTGCTTGTGCACGTTCGTGATAGAACTTTCACCCTTCAATTGTGCATGATCATGCTTTTACATAATGGTAACAGTAGAACTTTCAATATATCAGGTTAAACATGGGTTGTTTTTAGGTACAGAGACCCAGTTTCAACACTTCTACTACCATAAATCAATTATACTCAAAAAATGTTAATGGAATGCCAGAACAATATTTTTAATGTGTGCAAAAATTAATGTTCACATGTGTGTGTATGCTATATTAAGCATGAGCACGAAATGCGATTCTCCTAGTTTCTCATGAATGACTCTCATGTGCAATATTCTAGGGTTCTAACCCTTAGTAAGAGACAATGGGATGTTACATCTAACCCTTAACATGGGAAAACGGGATGTTACATAAGAGGTATGTTATAGAGTCAGTTGTCGATCCTCCATTACTATTTTTGATTTGTGATTATGATATTATGTGACATGATATTGATATGGAAATGCATGCATGTTTATAAACAAAATCATTATATTATGAAATTGCATTTATGGATATCAATGCAATTTATGTAATAGCCGGTTTCTAAACCTATTGAGGGGTTAAAGTGTTAGATTACTAAATTACATCATATTAGAATGAATTTTGTGCATTTGGAATATGATTGTTAAGATTTCATTCACATGAATAATATGAACATACACATACATGAATGTTGATTTAGAAAAATTGCACTCAATTGATATGTTCTGGGGTCTGAAAGTTTCAAAATAATTGTGACATGATTGTGCATTTCTAATGTCTTGTATTTTGATTCACAAAAAAAAATAATTGATGTATTACAATTAGTAATTTGGAGTTAATTGTTAAAATTAGATATTGGTGAATTAATATGCACATTTAGACTAGGAAAAATTTCAAGTAGCAAGACAAGTTGACATATGGAAATTTAGGATGACTAAGCCTATAAAATGAATGACATATGGCAATAACCTTGGGTGAAAAATGGTAGAGAAATTAAGTGACATATGGCAGCCTAAAGAGTGGAAATGTGTCTTGCTTGTTTTCATGACAAGTGTCTTTGAACTCATCCTCCACTCACACCACACAACACACACATGGCAAAGGCTCATCACCTATTGTTTTCTGCTGAAACTCTCTCCTTCTTCTTCCTTTCACTACCGAAACTTACTTCTCCCTCCTATCTCTATGTTTCTACCTAAATTTTGTTCAATTGTCACACCAAAATCCATGCAAAAATCCTTCATAAAGATAGTTATAAAAGAAAAACATTATTTTATTTGTTGTTATCTTCTTGTCTTTGCTGAAACCATCCTACTCCCACCTTGTTCCTGAAATGATATTGCATACGTGTGAGGCAAAGCAGGATTGGAACATTGAGATGGCATTTAAGTTAAACAAATAAGTGAAGTGCTGATCTATTATGGCATGTGTTAGAAGAATTTTATTATGACTGATTAGGGATGGATTGAATCTAGTGTTGATGTTGAAGTTGTGCTGGAAAATGATGGATAAATTGGTTACTTTTCATTTTTGTTTTTGGATGCATGAAAACAATAGATTATAGGCTGTTATATGGATTATTTAAGTTAGGATTTCAAGTATAATTGATGATGAATTCATGTTAAAGATAGGTGTTATTGAAGTGTGCTCAAATATGGAAAAGTTGGGACTACATGTATGATGGAATAAAGTGGATGGTATAAAGTGCATGGTAATGAAACTAATTAGTAGATTTTTGTGAGATTTAATGTAACCAATATGGAAGCTAGACTAGGATGAAATGAAGTAGCTTTATAGGACATGAATTCTTAAAAATTTTAAGTGATAATGATGTCTCTAAGTATGTGAAATTTATAAAGAATTGAGGGAAGAGAGACAGTGCACGATTGTGGCCTGTTTACTTACTTTCTGTCAAGAACGTGGCTTTGAATGTACCTAGATTGGTGTATTTGAACTTGATTAAGGCTTATAATGAAGCTATATTTTTTCTTGATTAATTGGTTAAGAGCTTGATAAGTTTATGTTGTTAATTGATGTCATAAATTAAAGAATGGACTATTTGGATATCTAAGTATTCAAATCTGGACATTATAAGTTGTCAAAGGAATAAACGTGTTCTTATGAATGCAAACATTATCTTAAGGACATGAGTAATGTGTATTAGGATGGATAAATGAGAATTGGGCAATTGTATGAATATATATATTGCTAGAAAAGATTGGTGAATGTATGATTGAGAAATTTGGAGTAAATCAAGCTTACTTAAGGTATAAATCTGATTGCAAACTAGTTGTATACAAGCTATAATGTTTGAATGGTCAAGATATTTATAGAAGAATACATACCCGAAAAGTCAATTGAGCATGCATTGAAACATGACATATATACATATGCATGATTGTATATGCATATGATTAAACAAATTAATGATTTGTAAACTATGTGTGTGTTGCATGATGATAAATGCGTAAGGTAATCATCAACATCTAGACATTACCAGAACATTTAGGTAATAGCTTTTTTGGAGCATACTGTGAGTTAACTTAAATGTGTAAACTTATTTATATGTGCTTTTGTATGAATTGTATGTTTAATATGGAACGTGTATACAACTAATAGATAAATGCTATACTTAGATTCGAGAAGTTTAATATATGTGGCATGAGTACACAAAAAAGGAATGAAATGAAAACATAGCATATGAAACGATGCATCTCATCATATTGGAACACATGATCAAATAAAGGAGTTATGACTAGAGTGACTGATGTCGAGAAAAGAGCTTTGAGCTAGGATTATGAAAAAGAGCCTCAGGTCAAATAACATGGACACGATATCCACAATGAATAAGGGCCAAAAATGATCTCGATATCCACAACAGATATGGGATAGTAAATTGGGTTGATAGGCACTTTGTCATAAAACAAAAAGAGAATGGAAATACATATGCATTTGCCTATACTTCCCAACATGTATAAAATGATTGAATTGAAATGAATTATTGAATTATTTTGAATTAGTGAATTACAGTTAAAGTTAATGGTGGATGTATTGTGATATGCAATGTCAGCTTACATGATATGTTTGTGGAAGTATGATAAACTTTGATATACTTGTTTTTGTGATCTGACTTAAGTGAATACTCCGACAATGGTTCATTTATTGAGTTCGCAAACTCATCAAAATTACAACATTGTTTTTTAGGTTCAAAGGAGTTCTAACTACTGAGGTTGTATAGTAGAAGTCCAGTAGTTGCATTTTAGGGATGAGAATAGTTCAAAAGTTTAATCAGTTGAATCTGAAGAGTCTGGTTAGAGTCTTGTGTATTAGTATCCCATTTCATGTTATATTTTTAGTAATGAGATTGAACTCAAAACAAAATATTATGTAATGTATGTGTAGATTCTGAATTGTAATGACATATGACTTTTATGTTTGTGAATGAAATAGGAAGAAATGAACATTCAGAATGCTTACGATATATTGGATTCTTTTAATGAGTTAGTTTGATTGTCTTAATATACCATTTTCATATAGTATGTTCTCAAATATCCTCTGGTATGTTTGGGTTTATGCTCTATAGGAGTAGTATGTTACAATTTTGGTATCAGAGCATAGTTTGGCATCTTTAAGGACATATATGAGCATTTTAACATGGCATGTAGAAAGAGACCCATTAGTGATCATTATTTTTATTTGTTATAGTTCATCTATTATAGGAGACCGTGTCACATAATCAGCTGATCTTGAGTCAATAGGATCCAATAGCGAATCCCTTATAGCCCAGTTTGAACAAATGCCTCAGAGAGTTCCTGAGAAGAGAGAAAGGAGGTATGATAAACTTAGGAAGCAAGGGGTTATAAACTTCTATGGAAGTACAAACCCTGCTGAGGTAGAGAGTTGGCTGGAGAGAACAGAGAGAGTATTTGATCAAATGGACTGTGAGCCTGATGAGAGGTTCGATTACACAGTCTCTTTACTTCAAGGTCGAGCCTATTAGTGGTGCAAGACAATTCTAGGTAGTTCTGCCCGACCTTACATAATGACATGGGGGACCTCTTGAAGGTCTTTAAGGATAATTACATGAAAAAAATCTATTTGGATATGAAGATGAAAAAGTTTCTTGATCTGAAATAAGGAAATCTCACTGTAGCTGAGTATGAGGTATGGTTCAATGAACTATTGGGATATGCTACTGCTCTTATCCCAACTGAGGAGGATAAATGTAGGCAGTTTGAGGATGGTTTGAATATGGAGATCATGACAAGGTTGGCTATTACAAATCTGAATAGTTTTATTAAGCCGCTAGCTGCTTTGATTCGTATTGAGCAGTTACTGAAGGATGAACAAGGAGAGTATAGAAAAAAGATTAGGTCTAAGAGGTATAGTGAGTTTTAAGTTAACTTTGTTAGGAAATTTAGTAAATGCCAGAATAGATCATCACGATTGCAATCGAGATCGAGGTAGTCAGCACTTAGACCTAGAGTCGATTATGTTCATTCTAGTGGTGGTAGAGGTTAGGCATCTGGAGTACAGACTTATGGTAGACAAACATAACAAATTTCCAATTGTGAATACTATGGAAAAAGTCATGGTGGAGTATGTTGGAAGGTATCGAGAGCTTGTTTGCACTATGGATCCCTAGAGCATTAGATTATAGATTGTCCAGCCACTTTAGGAGCACAGTATGGAGTGAGAGGAGGATAAGTGACAAAGATGACTGTCCAACAGAGTAGAACTAGTAGAGCAAGACAGAGAGGTAGAGGTAGGGGTAAAGCTAATTCAATAGGTCCTAACGTTAAGACTGAGTTATGGAGTAACCAACTATAGTCCCAGGACAGGATCTTTGCTATTACAAGATAGGATGTGAGGC
Source organism: Erythroxylum alaternifolium (assembly GCA_027478495.1). Taxonomy (NCBI): domain Eukaryota; kingdom Viridiplantae; phylum Streptophyta; class Magnoliopsida; order Malpighiales; family Erythroxylaceae; genus Erythroxylum; species Erythroxylum alaternifolium. The sequence goes on from JANIIA010000005.1 coordinate 50,496,513, forward strand.
CTATTTTGCCTATATGACTTATACCCGAGTTGAGCAAACATTACAGGACATTCCTATTATTTGGAATTTTCTAGATGTTTTCCCATTGAATTACCAGGATTACCATCAGATAGGGAAACAAAGTTAACCATTGATCTTGTCCCAGGTACTGCTCCTATATCTATTCCTCCTTATAGGATGGCATCTGTGGAGCTTAAAAAACTTAAGACTTAGTTGTAGGAGTTATTAGATAAGGGTTTATCAGACTCAATGTGTCACTTTAGGGAGCTCTAGTTTTGTTTGTGAAGAAGAAGGATGGGACTTTGAGATTGTGCATTGATTATAGGCAATTAAATTGGGTGACAATGAAGAATAAATATCCCTTATCGAGGATAGATGATTTACTCGATCAGTTACAGAGAGCTCAAGTGTTTGCTAAACTGGATTTGAGGTCAGGGTATAATCAATTGAAAATAGCAAAAGTTAATGTACCAAAGAGTGCATTTAGAACCATATGGACACTTTGAGTTTTTGTTGATGCCTTTTGGATTAACAAATGCTCCAGCTGCCTTTATGGCATTGATGAGTAAAGTATTCCAACCTTACTTAGGCCACTTTGTTATTGTATTCATAGATGATATCTTGATGTGTTCAAGGAGTAGAGAGGAACACTCTGAGCATTTGAGGTTAATTTTACAGATAATGAGAGAGAACTAATTGCACACCAAGTTTAGTAAGTGTGAATTCTGGCTTGATCAGAAGGTGCTCTTAGGTCATATAGTGTTTGGATAGGGTATACAAATAGACCTAAAGAAAGTTTAGGTCTTGATGAAATGGGAAGCACCTAGAAATGTGTCAAAGATTTAGATTTTTTGATTAGCAGATTATTACAGGAGGTTTGTTGAGGTTTTCTCATTGATCTCAACCCCTTTAACAAAGCTTCTGAGGAAGAACTTACCATTCGATGGACTGACAAATGTCAAAGGAGCTTTGATGAGTTAAGACATCGATTAACCACAACACCAATATTGGCTATTTCATCTAAATCTAGAGGATATGTTGTACATAGTGATTCTTCACAGCAGAAGTTAGGGTGTGTTTTGATGCAGTATGGTAGAGTGATTGCTTATGCTTCGAGGCAGTTAAGGCCTCATGAGTTTAATTATCTAGTTCATGATTTAGATCTTGCTGCAATAGTGTTTGCTTTGAAAATTTGAAAACATTATTTATATGGCGAAATGTTTTAAATTTTTATAGATCATCGAAGTTTGAGATATCTGTTGAGTCAAAAGGAACTTAATATAAGACAAAGGAGGTGGATTGAGTTGCTTAAGGATTATGATTGCATGATATAATATCATCCAAGTAGGGCTAATGTTGTAGCTGGTGCATTAAGTAGGAAATCTAATAACAGTGTAGCATAAATTCAAGCATCGAGATTACCAAATCTAGCTCAACTGAGAGCACTGAATGTTGAGCTAAGTTTGGGACATAATGAAGAATTGTTAGCTACGTTGAAACTTAGACCGATATTACATGAAAGGATCATAATAACTCAAAACAAAGACCCAGAAGTGGTGTGAGTTTGAGTTGAGAAATGATACATTGTGGTTGAATAAGAGATTATGTGTATAGAATATGAGTTCTGAGTTTGAGTTGAGAAATAATACATTGTGGTTGAATAAGAGATTATATGTACCAGATGTTAATGGTTTGAGAAAAGAAGATTTAGAGGAAGCACACATGGCAATCTATGCTATGCATCCTGTTACTACCAAGATGTAAAATACTCTGAAACAAACATTTTTGGTAGCCAGGGATGAAGAAGCAAGTAGTTGAGTATGTTACCATGTGTTTAACATACCACAAAGTTGAAGCAGAGCATTAAGCACCAGTTGGGAAATTGCAGTCATTACATATTCCATAGTGGAAATAAGAGAGGATTATAATGAATTTTATTACAGGTTTGTCGAGAACTCTAAGGCAGCATGATTTCATATGAGTTATTGTTGACAGATTAACAAAATCAGCTCATTTCTTACCTATTAGAGAGAATAACACACTAGATCAGTTAACCCAGAGATATGTAAATGAGATAATGAGATTATATGGGGTCCCAGCGTCTATTATATTAGATCGAGATCCTATATTTACTTCTAGATTTTAGGACAACCTACAGATAGCATTAGGTACAAAGTTAAATTTTAGTACAACGCTTCATCCTCAGATAGACAGACAAAGTGAGAGGACTATTTAGACTGTTGAGGACATGCTTAGGGCTTATGTTTTGGAGTTTTAAGGAGTATAGGATGAATATATAGCTCTCATTGAATTTACACATAATAATCATTATCATAATAGTGTTGGTATGTCTCCATATGAGGCGTTATATGGCAAAAGGTGTCGAACAACTTTGTACTAGGATGAAGAAGGCCTAAGTATTGTTGAAGGTCTATAGTGGATTCAAGATACTATTAATAAAGTAAAATTGATCTATAGTCAGATTAAGACAATTCAAAACGAGCAAAAGATTTATTCAGATCAGCATTGGAGAGATATGGAGTATCAAGTAAGAGACAAGGTGTTTTTAAGAGTGTCACCCTGGCGAGGAGTGCTAAGGTTTGGTAAAAACGAAAAGTTAAGCCCTATATATATCGGTCCTTATGAGATTACTGAGAGAGTATAACCATTAGCTTATAAATTAACATTATTGCCATAAATGTCTTAGATTCATAATGTATTTCATGTTAGTATGCTTAGGAGATATCAGTCATATCCAACACATTTATTACCTACACAATAGGTTGAGGTTATAACTAATTTGAATTATATAGAGGAACCGATTAAAATAGTTGGATATCAGACTAAGTAATTAAGAAATCGAGTAATTTGGTTAAAGTCCTTTGGAGAAATCATTCGAGAGATGAAGCTACATAGGAGACTGATGAAAACATGAGGAAATAGTACCTCCATCTATTTGATCAATCAGATAAGAATTTTGAGGACGAAATTTCTTAAAGAGGAGAGAATTGTAATAGCCAGTTTCCAAACCTATTGAGGGATTAAAGTGTTAGATTACTAAATTACATCATATTAGAATGAATTTGGTGCATTTAGAATATGGTTTTTATGATTTCATTCACATGCATAATATGAGCATACACACATGAATGTTGACTTAGAAAATTGCACTCAATTAACACATTTCGGGGTATGAAAGTTTCTAAACAATTTTGACATGATCGTGCATTTCTAATGTAACACCCCATTACTATAAAGTATATACCCGAACATCTAGAGGACATTCCAGAACATACCCTATGACAATGGCATGTTAGAGCAAATACTTCCACTTATTTGTATCATACAGAATAACAAAATACTTAAAAACTCAAATCCTCATTTAAAAACAACTCTTCCATTTCATTCACTAAGATAATTTAAATAGTGGTCATTAAAACAAATATTTACATTACCAAAACATTTGAGAGTTAACTATTCTTTATACAAAAGTTCTACATGACATAAGAAAACTACATAAAAAAACAATCTACTACTCCTCAAATGTCAGCTGACATGTTGGACCCCGATTCTGGAGCCCAATTATCCAGAATATCATAAAACATGAGCTTATGACCCTGTAAGGTTATTTCAAATAACCCTTATTAGCCAACTATCTGGAGTCATATAACGTGGGCGTAATCCAATAAAAAACACCTTAACCATTATTGATTCATCTTCATGCTTTTATACCATAACACATTTTACTTATATGTAACCACAATT
>JANIIA010000005.1:50500377-50511563 GCA_027478495.1 Erythroxylum alaternifolium
TTCATGTGCAACATTCACTTATCTACTATGCATGTGCATATATGAATGCATGCATATGTCACTGTTCACTAGCAATTTGGTGAGGGGATGTTACACTCGGTATCCACAATGGATATGGGCCAGAAATGATCTCGGCATCCACAATAAATAAGGGACAGTAAATTCGATTGATAGGCACTTGATCATAACAAAACAAAATGAGAATGGAAATACATATGTATTTGCATATACATCCCTGCATGTATCAAATTATTGAATTGAAATGAATTATAAATTTGTTTTCAAATAGTGAATAACAGTTGAAGCTAATGGAGGATGTCTTGTGATATGCAATGTTAGCTTACATGATATGCTTGTGGAAGTATAATAAACTTTAATATACTTGTTTTTTTGATCTGAATTGAGTGAATACATTGATGATGGTTCACTCACTGAGTTCGCAAACTCATCACAATTACAACGTTGTTTTTCAGGTTCAAGGGAGTTCTAGCTACTAAGGTGATATAGTAGAAGTCTAGTAGTTGCATTTTATGGACGAGAATGGATCAAAAGTCTGATCAGCTGAATATGAGGAGTTTAGTTAAATTCTTGTGTAATACCATCCCATTTCATGTTATATTTTTGGTATTAAGATTGAACTCAAAAAATTGTTGTGTAATGTATATGTGGATTCTGAATTGTAATGACACATGTAACTTTTATGTTTGTGAATGAAACAGGAAGAAATGAACATTTAGAATGCTTATGATATGTTTGATGCCTTTAATGAGTTAGTTGATTATCTTAATGTACCATTTTCATAGAGTATGTGCTCGAATATCCTCTGGTATGTTCGGGCTTATGCTATACGGGAGTGGTATGTTACAGTTTTGGTATCAGAGCATAGATTGACATCCTTACGGACATATATAAGCATTTCGATATGGCATATAGAAAGAGACCCATATAGTGGTCATTATTATTATTTGTTAAAGGTCATCTGCTATAGGAGACCGTGTCGCATAATCAGCTGATCTTGAGTCAATAGGAACCAATAAAGAGTCCCTTATACCCAAGTTTGAACAAATGCCTCAAAGAGTTCTTGAGAAGAAAGAAAGGAGGTATGATAAACTTAGGAAGCAAGGGGCTGTAGACTTCCATAGAAGTACAGACCCTGCCAAGGCAAAGGGTTGGCTGGAGAGAACAGAGAGAGTATTTGATCAAATGGACTGTGACCCTAATGAGAGGTTCGACTACGTAGTCTTATTACTGCAAGGTCCAACTTATCAGTGGTGGAAGACAGTTCCAAGTAGTTTCGTCCAACCTTGCAAACTGACATGGGGGGACTTCCTGAAGGTCTTTAAAGATAATTACATTCAAAGATCTATTTAGACAGGAAGATGAAGGAATTCCTTGATCTAAAATAGGGAAATCTCATGGTAGTTGAGTATAAGGTGCGGTTCAATAAACTATTAGGGTATACTACTACTCTAATCCCAATTAAGGAAGATAAATATAGGCAGTTTTGAGGATGAATTGAATATGGAGATCAGGACAAGGTTAGCTATTACAAATCTGAATGGTTTTACTAAGTTGCGAGCTACTTCGATTAGGATTGAGCAGTTACTGAAGGATGAACAAGGAGAGTATAAACAGGAGTTTAGGATTAAGAGGCATGGTGAGTTTCAAGCTAGCTTTGGCAGGAAATTTAGTAAATTATAGAATAGATCATCACGATCACAGTCGAGATCAAGGCAGTCATGGTTTAGACCTAGAGACGGTTTTGTTCATTCTAGTGGTGGTAGAGGTCAAGCATCTAGAAGACATACGTATGGTGGACAAACACAACAGATTCCCAGTTGTGAATACTATGGAAGAAGACATGGTGGAGTATATTGGAAGGTATTGGGAGGTTGTTTGCATTATGGCTCTTTAGAGCATTAAACTAGAGACTCTCTAGTAACTTTAGGGGCATAGTTTGGAGTGAGAGGAGGATCAGTGACGAAGATGACTATCCAATAGAGCAGAGTTAGTGGAACAGGACAGAGAGGCAGAGGTAGGGTAAAGTTAATTAAGTAGGTTTTAGTGTTAGGACTGAGGTATGGAGTAACGAATCGCAGTCCCAGGCCAGGATATTTGTTATTACGAGACAGGAGGCACAAAATTCCCTAAATGTTGTTACAGGTGTGTTATATGCCTTTACTTTTGAGGCATTTGCATTATTAGATCCCAGATTTACACATTCATTTATTACCCAACATTTGGCTTCTAAATTGCATTGTGAGAGAGAGATGTTGAAATTTGGCTTAGAGATGAGAACTCCAGTAGGTAGTACTACAGTGATTGGAGAAGTATGCAGATGGTGTATTATTCGGGTTGACCAGGCTGAGTTGAAAGCCAATTTGATAGTACTACAGTTGAAAGAGATAAAACTTATTTTAGGTATGGTCTGACTTACTGTTCATATGGCTATGATGAATTGTTACACTAAGAAAGTTATTCTTAAATCTCCTACTCAACTAAAAGTAATATTTTGAGGTGTTAGTCTAACAGTGCCGGCCAAATTGATTTCATCAATGAGCGCTTTTAGACTGATTCGAAGTGGATTTGAGGCCTATTTAGCCTATATGATAGATACTCGAGTTTTGCAACCACTTTATGAATTTTCTAGATGTTTTTTCCACTGAATTACCGGAATTACCACCAGATAGGAAATGGAGTTATAGGATGGCACCTGAGAAACTTAAAGAGCTTACGACTCAATTGTAAGAGTTCTTAGATAAAGGTTTTATCAGACCCAGTATGTCACCTTGGGCAACTCCAGTTTTGTTTATGAAGAAGAAGGATGGGACTTTAAGATTGTGCATTGATTATAGGCAATTAAATCAGGTGACAGTGAAGAATAAGTATCCCTTACCGAGAATAGATGATTTACTCGATCAATTACAGGGAGCTCAGGTGTTTACTAAACTATATTTGAGGTCAAAGTATTACAATTGAAAATAGCAAAAGTTAGTATACCAAAGAGTGCACTCAAAACTAGATATGGACACTTCGAGTTTTTAGTGATGCCTTTTGAATTGACGAATACTTCGGCTGCTTTTATGGCATTGATGAATAAGGTATTATGACATTACTTAGATCACTTTGTTATTGTATTCATAAACGATAACTTAGTGTATTCAAGGAGTAGAAAGGAACATTCTGAGTATTTAAGGTTAATTTTACATAAAATGAGAGAGAAGTAATTGTATGCCAAGTTTAGTAAGTATGAATTCTAGCTTGATCAGATGGTATTTTTGGGTCATATAGTGTCTAGACAGGGTATAAAGGTAGACCCAAAGAAAGTTGAGGTCATGATGAAATAGGGAGCATCTAGAAATGTGTTAGAGATTCAAAATTTTCTTGGGCTAATAGGTTATTACAGGAGGTTTATTGAGAGGTTTTCATTGATCTCAGTCCCTTTGACAAAACTTTTAAGGAAGAAAATATCTTTTTGATGGAGTGATGAATGTTAAAGGAGCTTTGATGAGTTAAAATATTGATCAACTACGGCATCAGTGTTGACTATTCCATCTGGATTTGGAAGATATGTTGTATACAGTGATGCTACACACCAAGGGTTAGGGTGTTTCTTGATGCAGTATGGTAGAGTGATTGCTTATGCTTCGAGACAGTTAAGGCCTCATAAGTTCAATTATCCAGTTCATGATTTAGGGTTTGCTGCAATAGTGTTTGCTTTGAAAATTTGGAGACATTATTTATATGGTGAAACGTTTCAGATTTTTATGGATCATCGAAGTTTGAGATATCTGTTGAGTCAAAAGGAACTTAATATGAGACAAAGGAGGTGGATTGAGTTGCTTAAGGACTATAATTGCATGATAGAGTATCATCCAAGTAAGGCTAATGTTGTAGTTGATGCATTAAACAGGAAATCTAATAATAATGTAGCACAAATTCAAGCATCGAGGTTATCAAATCTAGTTCAACTGAGAGCTCTAAATGTTGAGCTAATTTTGGGACATAATGAAGCATTGTTAGCTACATTTAAGCTTAGATCGGTATTACATGAAAGGATCAGAATAGCTCAAAGAAAAGACCTAAAGGAAGGGAAGATTGTAAAGAAGTTAAAACAAAATTCGAGATTTGAGTTTGAGTTGAGAAATAATACATTGTGGTTGAATCAGAGATTATGTGTACTAGATGTTGATGGTTTAAGAAAGGAAATTTTGAAGGAAGCACACATAGCAGCCTATGCTATGCCTCCTGGTACTACCAAGATGTACAATACTTGGAAACAACATTTTTGGTGGCCAAGGATGAAAAAGCAAATGGCAGAGTATATTGCTAGGTGTTTGACATACCAACAAGTTAAGGCAGAACATCAGGTACTAATTGGGAAATTGCAGTCATTACCTATTCTAGAGTGAAAATGGGAGAGGATTACAATGAATTTTATTATAAGTTTGCCGAGAACTCTTAGGCAGCATGATGCCATATAGGTCATTGTTGAAAGGATAACAAAATCATTTCATTTCTTACCTACTAGAGAGAATAACACACTAGATCAGTTAGCTCGGAGATATGTAAATGAGATAGTGAGGTTACATAGGGTCTTAGTGTCTATTGTATCAAATCGAGATCCTAGATTTACTTCTAGATTCTGGGGCAACCTACAGACAGCATTGGGTACAAAGTTAAAATTTAGTACAACATTTCATCCTTCGATAGAAGGTCACAGTGAGAGGACTATTCAGACTGTTGAGGACACGCTTAGGGTGTGTGTTTTGGAGTTTCAAGGAGCATGGGATAAGTATGTAGCTCTCGTTGAATTTGCATACAATAATCATTATCAAGTAGTTGAAAACCCTTATACTGGGATGAAGAAGGCCTAAGGATTGTTGAAGGTCCAAAGTTGATTGAAGAACTCATTGTCGTTACAACTAATTTGAGTTATATAAAGGAACCAGTTAAAATAGTTGGATATCAGACTAAGTAATTAAGAAACCAAGTAATTCCTTTGGTTAAAGTCCTTTGGAGAAATCATTCAAGAGAAGAAACTACGTGGGAGACTGAGGAGAACATGAGGAAATAGTACTCCCATCTATTTGATCAATTAGGTAAGAATTTCGAGGACGAAATTTCTTAAAAAAGGGAGAATTGTAATAGTCGGATCCCAAAACTATTGAGAGTTAGAGTGTTAGATTACTAAGTCACATGAATTACACCATAATAGAATGAATTTGGTGCATTTAGGATATGATTTTATGATTTCATTTACTTGTATAATATGATAATACACACATAGATTTTGATTTAGAAAAATTGCACTCAATTGACATGTTCCGAGGTATGAAAGTTTCAAAATAATTACGACATGATTGTGCATTTCTAATGTCTTGTATTATGATTTACAAGTAAAAAGAATTGATCGATTACAATTAGTAATTTAGAGTTAATTGTTACAATTGGGAGATTGACGAATTAATATGCACATTTAGACTAGGAAAAATTTCAAGTAGCAAAGCAAGTTGACATGTGGAAATTTAAGATGACTAAGCCTATAAAATGAGTAACATATGGCAGTAAACTTGAGTGACAAATGACTTAGAGAATTGAGTGACAAATGGTAGAAGAACTAAATGGCATTTGGTAACCTAAATAGTGGACATGTAGCTGGTTTAGACACTTGACAAGTGTCTTTAAAGAAAGAACACTCATTCTACACCATGTGACTAACACATTCAGCTTCTTTTATTATGTTTCTATTGTATACTCTCTCCTTCTTCTCCCTCTCACTGTCGAAATCCACACCTCACCTGCACCTTTGGATTTTTGCCTTAATTCTATCCATTACCACCTTAAAACCCTTGTCAATTTCTTCATAAAGATAGCTATAGAGGTAGAATATTGTTACATTTTTTTGTCTTCTTCTTATCAATGCCAAAACCGTCCTACTCCCTCACTGTTCTTAAAATGTTCTTGCATGCATGTGAGGCAAAGTAGGCTTGATAGGTGGCATTTGAGCTGAACAAGTAAGTGAATTACTGATTTATTGTGGCATATGTTAGCAGAAATTATAATGACTAATTAGGGATAGATTGAATATGGTATTGGTGTTGGAATTGTGTTGGAAAATGATGAATGAAAGGGGTACCTTCTATTCTATTTTTGGATGCATGACAATAGTAGTTTATGGGTTATTATATTGATGATTTAAGTTGGGATTTGAAGTATAATTGATGATGAATTCATTCTAAAGATAGGTTTTATTGAAGTGTTTTCAAATCTGAAAAAGCTAGGACTGCATGTATGATAGTGTATAGTGAATGGTAATGAAACAAATGAGCAGATGTTTGTGAGATTTAATGTAACCAATATGGGAGCTAGACTAGCATGAAATGAAGTAGCTTTAAAGGACATGAATTTTGGAAAAATTCAAGTGGAAGTGATGTCTTTAAATATGTGAAATTTGTGCAGAATTGAAGGAAGAAAGACAGTGCACGATTGTGGCCCCCGTGCACGATTGTGGCTTGTTTACTTGCTTTCTATCACGATCATGGTATGGTCTCCCACGATCGTGGGCCTAGGTTGAGAATGTTAATTTCAGCCTTGTGTACATGTTGAACTAACTGAGGAAAAGTCACTCTAAATTGGTGTATTTAGACTTGATTAAGGCCTGGAATGAGTGTATGATTGATGAATTTGGAGTAAATGAAGCTTACTTAAGGTATAAACCTGATTGCAAACTAGTTGTGTACAAGGTATAATGTTTGAATGGTCAAGATATTTATATAAGAATACATACCTAGAAAGTCAATTGAGCATGCATTGAAACATGACATATGTACATGTGCATTATTGCATATTCATATGATTAAACAAATTAGTGATTTGTGAACTATGTGTGTACTGCATGACGATAGATGCGCAAGGTGCTTGTCAATATCCAGACATTGCCAGAACATCGAGACAATAGCTTTTCTGGAGCGTATTGTGAGTTATCTTAGACGTGTAAACTCATTTATATGTGCTTTTATATGAATTGTATATTTAATATGGAAGGTGTGTACAAATGATTGATAAATTCCAAACTTAGATCCGAGGAGTTTGATATATATGGCATGAGTACATAGAAATGAAAGGAAATGAAAACATAGCATATGAAATGATGCATCTCATCACATTGAAATGCATGATTAGATAATGGAGTTATGACCAGAGTGACTGATTTATAGAAAAGAGCTTTGAACTCAAGATTATGAAAAAGAGCCTGAGGCTCAAATAACATGGACTCGATATCCAAAATGGAAACGGGCCAAAAATGATCTCGGTATCCACAATGGATACGGATTGATAGGCATTTGTTCACAAAAAAACAAAATGAGAATGGAAAAACATATGTATTTGCATATACATCCCTACATTTATCAAATTATTGAATTGAAATAAATTATAAAATTGTTTTGAAATAGTGAATTACAGTTGAAGTTATTGGAGGATGTATTGTGATATGCAATGTTAGCTTACATGATATGCTTATGGAAGTATGATAAACTTTGATATACTTATTTTTGTGATCTGACTTGAGTGAATACGTCGATGATGGTTCACTCACTGAGTTCGCAAACTCATCAAAATTGCAATGCTATTTTCAGGTTCAAGGGAGTTCTAGCTACTAAGGTGATATAGTAGAAGTCTAGTACTTGCATTTTGGGAACGAGAATGGCTCAAACGTCTAATCAGTTGAATATGAGGAGTCTAGTTAAAGTCTTGTGTAATAGCATCTCATTTCATATTAGATTTTTGGTACTGAGATTGAACTCAAAAAATTGTTGAGTAATGTATATGTGGATTCTGAATTGTAATGGCACATGTAACTTTTATGTTTGTGAATGAAATAGGAAGAAATGAACATTTAGAATGCTTATAATATGTTTGATGCTTTTAATGAGTTAGTTGATTGTCTTAATGTACTATTTTTATAGAGTATGTTCTCGAATATCCTCTGGTATGTTTGGGCTTATGCTTTATGGGAGTGATATGTTACATATACACATGCTATAAGTCATATGTTATAATATTAACTCCTTTTCATTTTAAGTGAATGTCTTTTATTCATGAAATAATGTACAGATGTTTATTCAAACATACTTAATGTTTAAACTATATTCATTAGTATATACTAAAATTTAAGAAGATGAAGAAGTTAATTAAGAAAAAAGGAGTTAAAGGAAAATGTTTCTATGGGGGAAGACGATCTAAGAATTTTATAACATGTGATTAGATAAGGAGGAAAAATAATTATCAAAAAAGATAATTAGTTATTACACTCATCCTTTTGAAGAAAAAGCAAATTGACACAGAGAACATTTTATTAAATTTAATAAAAAGAGCCACATAAATTATTAATTTTAATTAATCACATATTACAAGAAATTCCATAAATTTTCAATCACTAAAAGAATACAATGAAACTCTTTTTCGATATAATTATAACTATATTTATTTTTGTTAAAAGAAAAAGGAGTAAAATTGATCTTTTATATTCATAAAAAAGATCTTAACAAATATATTTTAAAAGGTATAGAACTGAGTGGGAAGAGAAAATTAGTTTTAAAACTTAATTGTGAAAATTGAAAAAAATAAAAGTTATGAAGTAACAGAATATGTATAAAATTTTCATTTAGTGTAATATGACGATATTAAGTTCTTTAAATAATTTTTGTTGGGCGGAGAATTGGTAAAGAGGTTATATTTGTAACGTTCTCAAACTTTAAAAATATTGAAGATATGAAATTAAAATTTGTGGCTTGCTAGAGATTCAATTTTGCAAAAATAAATATGAAAAGCAATCACTTTCATGATTAATCAATTAAAAATGTTTTAAAGAAATAACCTTTAAAAATTAGCTTATCCAAATTCGAATATAAAATCTTCTCCAAAGCTATCGGTTTATGCATTTTCTTTTCCTTTTGTCTTTAGTAAATGCAGGCCATGTACGGACACTTAAACAGTTGAAAGATACGAAATTCTGAGCAGGTGTATTAGGTTGCTGTCAAGCATGCAATAGCTGGAATTCCACGTGGGTGCAAGGTCTCTTCGTCAGAACAGATTTTGCCATTGAATTCATATTGAAAAAGGTCATACATAACAGACAACCAAATAAGGACGACCAAGCGGCCCCTCTTCACTTCATTTTTTTGATTATAGCTACCTACTTATCCATTTCCATCATGGCATTCAAAACTATGGCTTTCTATGTCAAACTTCCTGGCTTATTCAAGAACTCATTGTCATTGTCATCTATGTGTTTAGTACTATTGAGTTATTTGTCTTTTTTTTTATAGTTTCTGCTAGATCTTTAATTTTAGCAAGAGTATTAACTAGAAATGGTTTGGAATTGTGTAATCACACTTTCAATAATTTAACTTCAAAATGAGTCAGTTACTTGTAAAATATAATAATAATCCATTATGTAATTACATATTTCAAGATGACTTTTATTTTACTGCGTAGAAAGGTCTACAGATCAAGTGGTTGGATAGTTGATCTCTTGGATTAGAGAGCAACTGTTGACAAATGAGTTGCGCAAAACCTGCAATATCACAGTTGCTTCTTCTTACAGAATATTGAACAATCAGTTAAATGAAGGCTTATGCACAAGAATAAGAAGGCTTGACTGAAAAACAAAATCAGCTCAACAACATTGCACATTAGAAGTTTCTACTTCAAATGTTACCGATAAAAGGAATCATTCAAAAATTGTAAAAGCAGTTTGAACTTCTTAAGGAGCATGGACTAGTAATTGAAAGTAACCATCAATTGGGCAAGTTGATTAGCAACAGTATGTTAAAAATTCACAAGTGGAGTAATCCTACATAACGAAGATACATAAAAATGAAGTAAGTTATATACAAAGATATGACTTACAACTCGTTCCCTTAAGGTTTTGGTTGAAATTTGACGTCCTAGTTATATATGAGCTCACTTAGATTTGATTTAATTTCTCCCCATGCTCCCTCAAAACCTTTCACTGGTATCAAAGGATGGCTGGCAAAGTCCGATGGATAGGGATTCATGGATTTGGGTCATAAGAATGGGTGATTCCTGTAATGAATCAAATGGCTTTGCATGAGCTATGAGTTAACGAGGAGCTAGTCCAATATAAATGGATCCACTTGTGAGGGGGAGATGTTGAAATGATTTTGAATAATAACAAAAATCAGATCATGTCCTTTTTTGTTTTAAGCTTCTGGTTGTTTTATTATGGCAAACCAAATATGTATGTGACCCTAGCTTCGAATTAGGATTTGATTTGTTTGTGCATTTCATGGCCATAGTTGTGTTAATGGAGTATCACCAACGGCTTGCATCATTACTAGTGAATCACCTTCTATCGCCTATGGTAATTGTCGCCACTGTTAAGAACGACGTTCACCCAATAAAGAAGGGCGATAACTTGCCCTTAATTGAGGTAGCATGGAGGCGATGGAGGAACTCCAACAAATAAGGCTTGGGGATAAGAAGCAGGAAGCATCGACATTGGCGCATAAAATCGATAGACAGAGGCAGCACGGGACAGAAGCAAGAAGAGGTAGCAACAAAAACACAAAACCTTAATCTAGGAAAATAATGGGGCAAGCCAGCGTTTGTAGGATAGACGTCGTTGGTGCATACAACCTTTTCTAAGGCCACGTGCAGGGCACGTGCCTCACAAAAAAAAGCTCTAGCGCGTGAAGACTTGCGATAGATAGTCCCCACCAAAGTTGCTAATACCTTACCGGATTTGATATCGGATTAAGTTATGGTACAGTATTGTACCAGTATCAGTCAATATTAGATACCGTTTGGGGTAATTTTTTATATTTATGAAAGTCTCCGAAATTTTTAAAATTTGCAAAATAGTCCATTGATATATTGTACAGTTATATACTGTATACTTTACAGATTTACATCAACCTTGTTTCCAAAAATCATAATAATAAATAATAATCACAATTAATAATTTAATATAAAATGACAATAGTTTTTAAATATTTCACATATAAATAATAACCACAATTAATATGAAGAAAGACAATCATTATAATACAAATATAAAAATAAAAATAATACAAAGTATTCAAAATATTACAATAATATAATTTCAAGATTTTAATAAATAATAATTACATCAAAACATCCAATAAAAGAACAATAAA
>JANIIA010000005.1:50521190-50532206 GCA_027478495.1 Erythroxylum alaternifolium
CTCCAGTATCTTAGGTTATGTGTCGGAATGACCCACGGGCGCTCCGGTACGTACTCTAGGGTAATGGGGTGTTACACTGATGATATGCAAGCCATTAAACATAGTAAGGTTTGGGAGCTAGTTGATTTTGTAGCAGAACTGCAAACCCGTTAGTTGTAAATGAAGTTTAAGACCTAAAGGATTTTAGGATAAAGTTCAGTAGTTTATAGACTAGCTCCGTTGCCTAATGGTTTACTCAGGGAGAAATGTTAACTTTAATGTCACTTTTTCTCTAGTATCCTCGAAGGATACATTTTGAGTGATTAAGGCAATTATGGCTCATGATGATAAAGAGTTACATCAGATGGTTGTCAAAACTACTTTCCTAAATAAAGACCTTTATAAAATGTTCTATATGGTACAACCTAAAGGATTTCAGGATCCAGATGGAACTGACATGGTTTGCCTGTTATACAGATCAATAAATGATTTACATCAAACCTCTCGAAAGTGAAACCATACAATTGATGAGGTTGTAACCTCTTTCAGCTTCATGGAAAATAAAGTTAAAAAGATGCTTGTACTATGAGTTCAAAGGGAGCAAAGTTATCTTCCTATTATTACATGTAGATGATATATTGCTCATGTCAAATTACTTGACCATGTTGTATAAGGTTAAGCAACTTTTAGTCAAGAACTTTGGCATAACGGACCTTGGCGTAGCATCTTTTTTCCTAGGTATTCAAATTCACCGGGATATATCTTAATACACATTATACCTCTTAAAGAGTGCATACATGAAGTATATATTACAAAGGTATAATACTGTTAACTGTAAACCTTTCGTAACACCAATCTCTCATAGTGAGAGATAATCTTTAGAATAGTGACCAAAGAATAAAGTAAAGAGAGAGGTTATAAGGAATGTTCCGTATTCTAGTATGGTTGATAGCCTAATGTATGCTCGACTATATACTAGGGTGGACATTGCATTTACTGTTTGACTGTTTGGTCACTATCTGATTAACCCAAATGTAGATCATTGAAATCCAGTCAAGTGAGTGTTAAGATAATTAAAGAGAACCAAGAATTACGTGTTGATATATAAAAAAGTCAACAAACTAAACCTCGTAGGGAATTCAGATTCAAATTTAGCTATGTATCCGGATGATCAAAAGTTCACTTAAGATTACAATTTTAAGATTGCATATGGTACAATGTCGTGGAAGTGTGTCAAATAGACACTGGTAATTTCCTCAATCATGTATGCAGAGTGCATGCTATAGGATTGGTTCACAGACAGTTTAGCTCAGAAATTTGATTTCTGAGTTGTCTGTGGTTGATTCAGTCTCTAAACCCATTCAGTTGTAATGTGCTAATCAAGCTTCTGTGTTGTTTAATAACAACATTGAATATCACAGGGCCTTAGCATTTTAAGGTCAAATATTTGATCATGAAGTAGTTGACACGAAAACGTGACATTAAGGTTTGGAGCATTTAAAAACTGAGGAACTAAAAGTCAATTCTTTAACTAAAGGACTTTACCCACTTGGGTTTGGAACACAAGCATACAATATGGGTGTTTTAAAGTCTTTAGACACTATTAGTTAGGGAATCGTTATATTTTCTCCATATACATTTGTACATTTTGATGTATTATGACGGTATAACGGTTTATCAATAAAGATGATCATCATTTGTCCTTAGTAATACATGTTATCATACAATGTCATAATACGTATAGAACCCTTAAGATTTGTGTTGATCTTAATCATTTTAAAAGTCATTGGGCATTTATAAAGATTGACCTTGAGCCTATATTATTAGACACATACAATTTTATACGAATATATCCTTAAAGTTTGACATGCTATAGGGGATATAAGTTTTTTAATCCCGTAAAGGTTCTATAATGTTGTTTAGCATTCGGTTGGAGAACATAAAGGTATTCTCTAATGCTATTTAGCATATGGTGAGAAGAAAAAAGTTTTCTCTAATACTGTTTAGTATTCGGTGAGAGAAAACAGGATTTCTATGATGCAGTTTAGCAATGTAGTTTAGTATAAAGTTGGAAAAATCGAGACCTATAGACGAAAATGATACATATTAGCTCATAAAGGTATCATCGTAGTTTGCCACACTCCATTTTCCCATTCATGTTAGTGAGGTAATAGATATTCGTGCTGTGTCGCACATGACACATGTATTTGATACTTTTCGGTATCGAAAGCCTTGCAGGACAGAATGCTAGACTTTCATTATCTTTGGATCAAATATTTTATTTTTTAAACTTAGTTGACTAATACAGCAGTATAGCTTAACTGATTTTTTTAAACTATTTTTAAACTTGAGTCAAAATTGCAATTAAGTATTGTCCAAGAGGGAGAATGTTAGACATTTTTGCCCCTAAGGGCAATTTTGTCATTTTCCCATTAAGTGGACAACATTTAATTGCATTATTCGGTTTTAATAAATTATCAGTTAAGTTACATAATTTGATCCAGATAAAAATAATAAAGTGGCCCAATAAATGATCTAAATGAATATATCGAACTCTAGGTAAAAATGGATCCCTTTTAGTGTAGACCTGGTCCATATCGGCCTTGTGATAAGGAAGCCCGATATGGAACTATATATATACGTTAAGGTCTCCTGCAGTTGCTCATATCAATCGTAAGAATAAGGAATCTTTGACCTATTAAGAGAGCTTATATATTGAGAAAACTGGAGAAAGACCTAGTTTATGTCCCGATGATGGATTCCTTTGAAGAAGACGATAGATTTAGGATCGGTTCAGCTTCAAAAAGCTCGTTTGAAGTTTCAGAACTGAAAAATCAGGTATTTCTGCATTTCTCTATTTTTTTCCCTTTCACGTTAGATCCGGGGTACGTAACTAAGGTACCATTATGTATTATATGTTCGTCTTGTAGTGGAATAACCATGGCTAGAAGTAACCTCAGTTTTGGATACTAAGGCTTCCGATATCTAGCTAAGAGTTGCCTTAAGCTGCTAAAATTTATCAGCTACTCCAAATTCCAAATGAATAACTGCATTATGAAGTCCTCCAAATTCAGTTTCTAGATTCTCAATGCACTTTTTATTGGTAGTCATGACAACTCTGATACCAATTAATAGCAACTTGGGCTAGCAAGTTAGCAATGGCGAATTTAATTCTACTTTGAGCGAGAATTGAACCATAAGTGAAGTTCAAATATTTCTTTCTATCCATCTTATTGCTTTTCAAGGAATTAAATATAAGAAAATAATAACTAATTTCCTAAATAAAAGTAAAGGCAACGACTAATAGCAAGAAATCAGCAATAGAGATTTAATTTATTAACAACTACATGACTTATTCTAGGCAAGTTGAAGACTAAGTCATCTGTTGCTAAGCCTCCACGTCTTAAGACACTTGCTGCCAATACTTCACATACTTAATCCACATATTTGGGATTATTGAAATGTGTCTTTTTAGAATTTCTAATTGTATCAAAAGGCTAGTATATGAACTCGATTTCCTTGTTTCTTCTTCTTTACCTATGGTAGAAACTTGCTCCTTTTGCCATAGTTTGCTCCTCATCAATAATCCCTGCTATTACTAACTCTAAGTGGCATTTAGTATAGGTGCAATTGGAATTTATTATTAGGCTACGATTCTTCGTGTAATGGAGTTAGTAGTACTAGCATTGGCATTAGTGTCTGACTTGAACCTCAGTTTTTGGCAGTCAACTTCTGCACTAGATTGCAGTGCCTATTTCTGAAGATGGAGAAGGAAAATAAAAGGAGGCCTTCAACATTAAGGTTTACTTATTTTTAAAATTATTAAAAAATAAAATTATTAAGTGGAAAAAATAGAACATATGCAAAAACTTTGATCTGATATGGGTGGCCATTCCAGATATGTTAAAAGAGACTTTAACATTGGGCTATTTTCATAATAAATTGAAAGTTGAAGTATTTTAGTACTACTTTTTAAAGTTCAGGCTAGTATTACAAAAATGAGTAAAGTTTGAAAAACAATTTTTTACAATAAGTCCTTAATCAAGTACTTTCTTCAATATCTATTAACACAAAGTCAATGTGACATACCTAAAATAAATTATGAGATTATTTAGAATATTTAGATGAGAGAAATTATAAATCAAACATTTTTAACACAAATTTTAACCAAAAAAAATTAGTTACTTAAAAGATAAGCTAAAAGTTTAAAATTAAATTGTGATGAAGATATGAAGAAAGTGGTCATTGTAAGAGTTTAAAAGTAAATTGAAATAAGTTTTCAACTGTTATAAATGACTTTGAGTGAAGAAACTAAAGTCTAATATTAATAAGATGAATCTTTCAAATAGTTAAACTAACCAATTAAGTAATATAAGTGATTGTGTAAAGAAAATAAAACAAGGAGCGTATCCTAAGAAACTGACCAAGTTAAAAGTCATTGAGGACCTAAACTAGTCGACCAATTTTGGTTGTTGATTGGTCTAGCTAGTCGATTAGAGAAGTTATCCATTCAACTTTTAATGTCTACACAAGGGTCCACCAATATAAACATTATTTTTCAAGTCAAAATAAAGTAATAAAAAGTGTGAAATACATGAAAAAGATTGAGAGAAAAAATTTTAAATTGTGCTATAATGTTGTCGACTTAATGTATTCAAATAATTTTAATTTTTTTATAAAGATTGGTTTTTAACTTTGAGAAATCACTTTTGTAAGTGGGTTAATGAGTTCTTAGTTAGCTCTTATATGTAGAATTGAAGATTATTATAATGATTTGATCATAATCCATGGAAAGAGATATGATAATGAATTAAACTCTCAAGTATATATAGAACAATGGACATAAATTTAAAATAATCAAACCACTAAAATTTTGAGATTTTCCTTCTATCCTCTTTTTACTTTAATTTATTTATTCATAAATTGTTTATTTTAGTATATTTATTCTTTTGTAACACTTGAAACCTTTTCCTTAGCGCTAACTCCGTTAATTTTCATAAGCATCACTAGCATAAACTAATAATGCTCTTAACTTTTGATATCACTGTCAACAGTAAAATCTTCTAGTAAGCAATACATTATTCACAATATTAAAAAAATGTCGCTTAAGTTAAGTATTGAAATGTTATAATGATTCCTGGAAAAGGAAAAATAAGGAAACTTTGTTTTGAAACATGATGAAGTTGAAAAATGAAAAATATTGAAACTTGCCTTCATTAATTTTTCAACTTCTATGCACTCTTATTTTACAAGAATCCTCATATTCATTAATATTACATATATTCTATCCATATCCATCTCCTAATTTAAGTCTCAAGTTATTCAAAATCAATAAGAACTTTCTTTTTATTGGCCGATTAGTCAAACTTTTTAAAACCCCATTTGAGAAATTATTCTCACTCATAATTTGTACGGAAGCCAATAATAAAACACACCCTTGATTACTACCTTGAAACTAGAAACCAATAACTCATTACTCAAATTTGCCAATTTCCATAACCCACTCACTAATTAGTCAAACCTAACAAAAATCACAATGAACTAAGTACAGGAATTCAACAACACAATTTCTCACCAAATAACTAAAAAATATAATAAATTATGTTTCGTTCACTTGAATCTCCATAGGAACTTTCTATATTATCCGAAAAACATAATAAGCAATGAAAAAATATTTTCAAAAATTAGGGTTTTGTATTTTAAATTTTAAAACACATTATTTAAGCTCCTTTCATTTTAAATTTTTTATACGTATCTAAATGGGCCTAATAAAAACTAACATGTCTACCCTATTTTATTTTAAATATGTCATGTTAACTTTTTATTAATAAATATTAATGAAATTACTTAATTGAATGAAGACATTGAGATAAAGAACTAAAATAAAAATCTTTTATGTTAGAAGAATTAAATAGGAAAATCCTTAAAATCAGAGTACTAAAAATATAGTTGTACTGTATACATCATACATTACAAAATCTTGCTTTCTAGTTGAAAAAGCACGTATTTCTTCACATTTTAATTAAATTTGTCATGAATTCTTTAAAGAAGTAATCATTGAATTAGTAACAACTTTTCTAGATAAAATGTCTTCCACAATTATGCAATGACGATTCAGTAACTTGTTAAAATAACAATGATATGTTGATAGACATTAAATGTGAAAAATCGTTGGGGGTAGTAATTTCGCAAACTTTCCGATTCGTTTCTAGCCAGCAAAAAAACATTAGAAAAATTAAAAGAACCAAAAATAAATCAACATCGAGATTTGTTAATGCAGTTCGGCACACCTTGCCTACGTCTGCGGGGCCCTCACCCAGCTTAATCACTTTCATCGAAGTACAATAGATTTAACTAAGACTTTACTGAGCTGACACCACTCAACTATTGACACTATCTCTTAACCTCGCTTCTTGTGAAAGATTTTCACACCCAATAACACGACCGATTCGTGTTAACAACAACAGAGGATTTTCTTAACAGTTTTTGATAAAAAAAGATACGAAATAAACAACCCAAATGATTAAACAATAACCAACATAAATGAGAGCACTTGAGGAAGAACAGAAAAACAACTCCCTTACAGATTCAGCTCCACTAAAACAGGTTTGAAAGTTGTCACCACAAATTATGGGCTGATCCACGCAAATACTAATATTAATTCATAACTGCAGAATGAAGAAGCTAGGTATGACAGCCCACACAAACAACCATTGCGACAAATCCGGACAAGACAAAGACCAAACCAAAAGCAAGGCAGAGAAGGAATCGCGCATAAACCATCACAAAATTAGCAGCTCACTAATTCTTTCCTTTAGTCCACGACAACACCTTCCAACATGATAGTCTCTCCCAAGAAATCAAAAGACCCAGCCATGAGTCGCTCCAAGCCATAGATACATCAGTCCTTCCTAATCACCAAACTGAAAACCCACAGCCTTAAATCAAGGATTGTGCAACCAACCAAGACAAAAAAAGGAGTCATGCGCTCATCCAAACTCCAAGTCACGCAAGATGTCCTTCTACACATATCAACGTGATCCACACACACATCTATTAAAGATAGAGCTCTTTCATTCGTAAAACATTATCCTGAAAATCTAATTCAAACAAGAAGTATTGTTTGGTTACACTTAATCTTAATTTGGATTTTAAGACTTGCATTATCTTGAAGATCCAATACTCAAAAATGTCAAAATTAAATAATAAGATGTATAATAAATATCTTAACAAAATATATTCGATTACATTTTCAAAGTTATTAGTGAAGAATTAATTATGTTCATAGTTGTTAATCTTGCATGTTAAGTTATCCACGAGCATTTATAATACTTGTATTGATGATTTTTTAAAAAAAAGTTAGAAATATAAAACAAAGACTTTTCAAGAGGTAAGAGATTCTAATAGTACTCTTGCATATTTAACTTTGATAGAATCAAGTTCATTAATGCCAGAATGCATTAGTGTTTGTAATTATTGAATTGATAGTTGAGGAGTAGTAATTTATGTTAGCCATCACCTTTCAAGATAGGACAAGTAACATTTGTTATAATATGATACGATTCGTACTTATCATAATATGCATACTCGATTACCATTATCTTGGTCGATAAATCTCAACCTACTTTTAGAGAAATTTTTACGAGTTGGTGTGATTATGATGACAAATACGGAAGAAATTGATAAAAAGTCAAAAGAAGAAAGATAAGTAAATTCTGCATTTTGATTGATTGATTGATTGTCTCTCACTTATGTCAAACTTTATACAATAACCAATTGTACAGGTAAATGCAATCTCCAAAAGACATCATTGATGTTAATTGTGAGATCGTGCTTCATGTTGTAGTTTTGTGAGGTGATGAATTTATAACTTCACGATATTAACTTCCACACAGACGTTTTCCTCTCATTTTCAAAGCCCACGTCCGCATTTCATCTTTTTTTTCTTCCGCATTAGTTTCAGGTTTCCTAGACTGATAATCATCTGTATCATGTTGGTTAACCTTCCAACGTCTCAATCACTATTACATGCTCTAATACTTCTGAAAATTTATTATTAATTTAGGTAGGGTATTTTTCTCATACACAAACTTCGTCTACCTTAATTTATGGTTCGATCTTAGGAGGATTACATTCTAAATTGTGACAAAATCAATATGTAAAATAAGTTGGAATAGAAATTAGTAATTCTAGAATTATTCTTTTGTGACTCGCGTTGAATTCATTAAAAGCCAAAGCAATCCCTTTATTTCGTTTCTAATGCAATATTCTTTGTTTCCTTTATACATTGTAATCAAAGCACCTGTAGTCGTCCCTATAGATTTTTTTCTGAAGAGATCATGTCCCAAATAAAGCTTCTATGTTGAACTCCCACATGCGCTGATGAGCCAAATAGCCCTCCTTGAGTTAAAAGTGAAAAGATGGTTAGGAGTTTAGGCTTGCCTATTTGGGTGTTTAATTGATCTAAAAAAGGTTAAAGTAAAGAAGATCAAAAACAAAAAGCAAATTACAAGGCAAAAAGTCAAAGTTGTCTGCTTGAAGTGAGCGAGAAAATGATTGGGCGATAATAATGGCAGTTATGGTTTTTGATTTGTGAATGGTAAAATTTGTTTTTTTTTATCTTGATATTTGTCCAAGAATTTATATCAGATTCTAATATTTAATTTCATGATTCACTCTCTTTCTTCTCTAATACTCTCCACCATCCCTCTAAAGTCCCGTGTTGTCCGATAAATAAGATATTGCCAGGTAAAGCAATTTAATAAGTAATTCATTGTCTCTTTAACAAAAAAAAGTAATTCATTGTTTCTTTGTCTCCATTCAATGTCTGTTTTGGTCCCTCTTTCGATAATCATTCATTATTGTCTAGTGAATAAGAGATTACGCTCTCTACTTGATTTGTGAGTTGTGTAGGAAAAAGTAGATCAGATCCTCTGTTTCGATTAACTAGTTTCTACCCTGTTTTATTAAATCTCATCCACATATTTATGTAAGATCCACATAAATTTGTGGACAAAATTAAGTGGCACAGAGTTGGAACACCCTAATGTTTATAGCACTAGACATACTTATAAAGCATCCTTCTGACTCTCATAAACATTAATTATTAAGTACGATAAAATCTGGAACAAAGTTGATTCAAATTTAGTACATGTAAGAAACTTAATTGTATGTTGGACTTAGTGCAGAAGAGAAAATAAAGGAGAATAACCTCCAACTATTAACAAAATGCAGTAAGAGAGTTGTATTTTGTAGAGATACCAAAAAAATTTGATTTTAGATGTTGTCAAATTAAGCTTAATGATTATATTCTTTTAATTCATAGCTATCTAACTTGATGCTGCATTATCCTTATAAGTACTCGGTTTTTAGAGACCCAAAACCATTAAAAACTTTAGTTAGAATGGTATTCTTACATAAAAAATACCCCTTTTAAATGGCATTTATTAAGGGAGTTTATTTTGAAAAGATATTGGACCATTTATTAAAAAATAGTAGCAAGTGATGATTTAGCCATATTTTTAGTATCATATTTAATGCATTTTACTTGTTTATTTGAGTGTTTTAATTGATTTTAGTACTTAAGATATTTTATTTTGTTTTAGGTCTATTTCACTAGCTTAGAGCAAAAAGGAACGAATTCAAACAAGATTGGATTAATTTAGAACTGTTATGATTGAGTTTATAGAGTGCATTAAAGTGAACATAATTGTGTTACAATTATGAGAATTTGGAGGCATGTTGAGTATTTTCTACGAGACATGCATATGCTGGCCTGAAACACGTGCACGTTATAGTGAGAAGGTCATATTGACAGTACACACCTGTGCCTGTGCATATATTATCTCCAAAAAGTGTTACGCATCTATTTGAATAACACAGCCATTAACACGCTCATGTTGACACTCGTGCATCTCTCAGAATTTAAATTTCAAAATTTAAAAGCTGGTATTGAGTGGTGAAAGGACAAAGAGGCTTGGAAAACATAAGGAAAAAACTTATAATGGCACATAGCCTGAGAAACAACCAAAGAAACCCCTTTAAAGCATATTTTCATCATGTTAGAATGACGTTTTTAGAGATTTTAGGGATTTCACTCATGTCATCCTTGATTTTTAACTTTTTCTTTAGTTTTGATGTATTTGTTTTCTGTGAGTATGAGTTAAACTTTTCTTGGTATCTGGAATAGAAGAACCTCAAGATGGATCTTGTAGTGACTTTTTTTCAATTAATTTATTCTTTCATTTCATTGAGAATAAATTATGTGTTCTTATTTATTCTTGAATTATATCGGCAATTCGATTCACTTATCATTTCATGCAATTAAAATTGAGAAATCCAATGTGTGAAAACAAGTGAAAATTTGGCTAAGTCAAAAAGTTACAAAGAGTTACGTGTCCAATCAATATGCCCATGCTAATGGTCTGGTTGAGCTACATGCTCATATTAATCAGAAACATAGCAATCTTTCACATAGAGAAAAGGTGCCAAAAAGTTACAATAAAATACATGAACATCAACATGCCAATGATGGTGACCATGTTGTTGAAAATTCATCTTAAGTCACCTGTTCGCCCATCAACATGCCCATGTCGACAAAATTAGGTAAGTTTTATAAGAAAAGATAAGATACGTAGCCACTAACGTGCCTACGTCAGAGATCTAGTTGCATTTTGTTTACTTTTTCATGTTTTAAAAAAAATTAGAAAGTTACACTCCCATTATCTATGCTAATGATTCATGTAGATTTTTAAATATTTTGATTTTAGTGTCAACATGGTTGTGTTAATGCCCAACACACCTAGGCGTGTCAATGAGTCGAGTACAAAAAATGACGTCGTTTTTGAAATAAAGTGACCCGGTCGGGTTGACCACTTTTGGCCCGTAATTTGGTCAACTCAGGTCAAAATCAGACCGGATCGAGTCAAAATTGACATCCATAAACACACCCGTGTAATTTGTCATCTTATTTTTTCTTACACGATGTAACATCCCCTCACCTATTGCCATGAAAAGGAGTGTATAAGTGTATAGTGA
>JANIIA010000005.1:50532306-50548510 GCA_027478495.1 Erythroxylum alaternifolium
CTCCGTTATCTTAGGTTATGTGTCGGAACGACCTACGGGTGTCCCGATGCGTATCCTAGGGTAATGGGGTGTTACACACGACCTATATATATGCTTGCGTTCTAAGCTGTGTTAAACTCAGTCATAACACGTTTAAGTTACACACCTATGTAAAAACCTTGCACGCCTATATTCTAACATACCCATGTTCTTTAAAAATTAACCTTAATTTTTTCTAAGACAGGGCAGCTACACACGGTGTGTTATTGCCCGTATTAAGCAAAATCATTTTCAAATTGCACTCTATCACTCAAAATCCCATTTTTCAGTTTCTGTCCAATCTTTGTATTCTGGGAGGCGCTCATCCACCTCCCCCTTGTGCAAAAACCATCTTACAACCTATTTCCCTTAAAATTTCATTAATTTAAGGTATCTGAATACTAAACATAACTGTTAAATGTCGAATTTAGGTCCGATGAACATATGACTCTGACTTGTGCATCATGAATAAATGTTATTGATGGAATATTTTATGGTTTGATGCATCATATTAATATGCATGATCAGGAAAGGCATTGTGATTGGAGTAGCTAGTTTGAAAGAGCTTAAAGCTCAAAAATCTACACGTAGAGCCTGACTCCATGATTGATGAGCCCGAAATCTACAATGGGTACGGGATAGTATCTGAAAAGAGCCCGATATTTACAAGGGATATAGGACAGTGAAAGGCACTCGGTCACAGCAAATAAAAACAAAAGCGGAGTCTCATTTGCATCTGCATTTGTACATATATAATTGTGAATCCATTTCTAAAATTGTGATGATAAGTTATATGCCATATTTGTGTGTTTGTTGATAATGTGATTGGTTGGCATATGCATGTCCAAATTATGCCTGAAAGGAATATATCAATGTATGACATTCATTATGTCTTATTGAGAAGAGGAATGTTGTGAATTTGATTATATGTGAGATACATGTGTTTTTGATATGAGTTAGCTCATCAATGATAGTTCGCTCACTGAGTTCACAAAACTCATCAAAATTGCAAGGTGACTTTTCAGGTACGAGAGAGGAGACCTAGTTCCTAAGATACTCTAAAAGAACATTTTAAATTAAGAAATGCCTCAAAGGTCTGTCCGCTGACATCTGAGAAGTAGTAGTTTATTTTTATGTAGTTTTCTTTTGTCATATAGAATTGTTGTATAAATACTTGTAAACTTTCAAATGTTTTGGTAATGTAAATATTGTTTTAATGACTACAGTGTAAATCATGTTTGCAAATGAAATGAGGAGTTGAGTTTTTAAGTATTCAATTATTCTTTATGATGCCATATAAGAGAACATGATTGCTCTAATATGCCATTATCATAGAATATGTACTTAAATGTCCTCTGGATGTTCTGGTATATACTCTATAGTAGTGGGGTGTTACACTTTATTTTAATTTAATTTATTCTTTCATTTCATTGCGATTAAATTATGTGTTCTTATTTATTCTTGAATTATTTTGATAATGTCAATTCACTTATGATCTCATGCAATTAAGATTGAGAAATCCATTGTATGAAAGCAAGTGAAAATTTAGCTAAGTCAAAAAGTTACAAAGAGTTATGTGTCCAATCAACATGCCTATATTAATGGTCAGGTTGAGCTACATGCTCATATTAATCAGAAACATAGCAATCTTTCACATAAAGAAAAGGTGCAAAAAAGTTACAATAAAACACAAGAACATCAACATGCCAGTGTTGTTGAAAAATCATCTTAAGTCACCTATTCGCCCATCAACATGCCCATGTCGACAAAATTAGGTAAGTTTTATAAGAAAAGATAAGATACGTAGCCACTAACATGCCTATGACGGAGATCATGTTGCATCTTGTTTACTTTTTTCATATTTTAAAGAAAATAGAAAGTTACATACCCACTATCTATGGTAGTGATTCAAGTAGATTTTTAAATATTTTGGTTTTAGTGTCAACATAGTTGTGTTAATTCCCAAGACACCTAGGCATGTCAATGATCCAAGTATCAAAAACGATGTCGTTTTTGAAATAAAGTGACCTGGTTGGGTTGACCACGCTCGTAACTCGGTCAACTCAGGTCAAAATCAGACCGGATCGAGTCAAAATTGACATCCATAAACACACTCGTGTAATTTGTCATCTTAATTTTCTTACACGACCTAGATATATGCTTGTGTTCTAATCCATGTTAAACTCAGTCATAACATGTTTGAGTTACACACCTATGTAAAAACCTTGCATGCCTATATTATAACCTAACATACCCATGTTTTTTAAAAATTAACCTTAATTTTTTCTAAGACAGGGCAGGTACACAAGGTGTGTTACTGCCTACATTAAACAAAATCATTTTTAAATTGCACTCTATCACTCCAAATCCCATTTTTCACTTTCAGTCCAATCTTTCTATTCTGGGAGACGCTCATCCACCTCCCCCTTGTGTAAAAACCATCTTACAACCTATTTCCCTTGAAATTTCATTAATTTAAGGTATCTGAATACTCAACATAAGTGTTGAATGTCGAACTTAGGTCCGATGAACATGTGACTTTGACTTGTGCATCATGAATAAATGTTATTGATGGCATATTTTGTGATTTGATGCATCATATTGATATGTATGATCAGGTAAAGGCATTATGACCGAAGTAGCTAGTTTGAAAGAGCTTAAAGCTAAAAAATCTGCATATAGAGCCTGACTTCGTGATTAATAAGCCCGATATCTATAATGAGTATGGGACAGTATCTGAAAAGAGCCCGATATCCACAAGGAATATAAGACAGTGAAAGGTGCTCGGTCATAATAAATAAAAACGAAATTGGAGTCTCATTTGCATCTGCATTTGTACATATATGATTGTGAATCCATTTCTAAAATTGTGATGATAAGTGATATGCCATAATCGTGTGTTTGTTGATAATGTGATTGGTTGGAATATGCATGTTCAAATTATGCCTAAAATGAATATATCAATGTGTGACATTCATTATGTCTTATTGAGAAGAGGAATGTTATGAATTTGATTATATGTGAGATACATCTGTTTTTGACATGAGTTAGCTCATCAATGATAGTTCGCTCACTGAGTTCTTCACAAAACTCATCAAAATTGCAAGGTGGCTTTTCAAGTACGAGAGAAGAGACCTAGTTCCTAAGATACTCTAGAAGAACGGTTTGGATTAAGAAATGAATCAAAGGTCTGTCAGCTAACATTTGAGAAGTAGTAGTTTGTTTTTATGTAGTTTTCTTTTGTCATATAGAACTTTTGTAGAAAGAGTTGTAAACTTTAAAATGTTTTGGTAATGTAAATATTGTTTTAATGACTACAGTGTAAATCATGTTTGCAAATGAAATAAGGAGTTGAGTTTTTAAGTATTCAGTTATTCTTTATGATGCCATATAAAAGAACATGATTGCTCTAATATGTTATTATCATAGGATATATACTTGAATGTCCTCTAGATGTTCTAGTATATACTCTATGGTAGTGGGGTGTTACACTTTATTTTAATTTTATTTATTATTTCATTTCATTGAGATTAAATTATATGTTCTTATTTATTCTTGAATTATATCGGCAATGTCGATTAACTTATGATTTCATGCAATTAAGATTGAGAAATCTAATGTATGAAAGCAAGTGAAATTTTGGCTAAGTTAAAAAGTTACAAAGAGCTGCGTGTCCAATCAATATGCCCATGATAATGGTCAGGTTGAGTTACATGCTCATATTAATCAGAAACATAGCAATCTTTCATATAGAGAAAAGGTGCCAAAAAGTCACAATAAAATACATGAACATCAACATGCCGGTGATGGTGACCATGTTGTTGAAAATTCATCTTAAGTCACTTATTCACCTATCAACATGTCCATGTCGACAAAATTAGGTAAGTTTTATAAGAAAAGATAAGATACGTAGCCACCAACATGCCTATGTCAGAGATCGTGTTGCATTTTGTTTATTTTTTCATGTTTTAAAAAAAATTAGAAGGTTACACACCCACTATTTATGCTAGTGATTCGCGTAGATTTTTAAATATTTTGATTTTAGTGTCAACATGGTTGGATTAATTCCCAACAAACGTAGGCATGTCAATGAGCCAAGTATAACAAACGACGTTGTGTTTTAAATAAAATGACCCTATCAGGTTGACCACTTTTGGCCAGTAACTCGGTCAACTCGGGTCAAAATCAGACCAGATCGAGTCAAAATTGACATTTATAAACATACCTGTGTAATTTGTCATATTATTTTTTCTTACACGATGTAGATATATGCTTGTGTTCTAAGCCGTGTTAAACTAAGTCATAACATGTTTGAGTTACACGCCGATGTAAAAACCTCGCACGCTTATGTTATAGCCTAACATACCCATGTTTGTTAAAATTAACCTTAATTTTTTTTGAAGACAGCGCAGCTACACATGGTGTGTTACTGCCCACATTAAGCAAAATCATTTTTAAATTGCACTCTATCACTCAAAATCTCATTTTTCACTTTCTGTCCAATCTCTCTGGCGACGCTCATCCACCTCCCCGTTGTGTGATAAGCATCTTACAACCTATTTTCCTTGGAATTTCATTAATTTAAGGTATGCTTTAATGCTTTATTTCAATTGGTCTTGATTTAATGAATAGTTTTAGGGAATTTTGGTATATTTAGGATTACTCATATGATTGAAAGAGTTTTGGGGGCTATTTTACATATTGAAATCTAATTTTATAACTATTTTGGATTTATTCACGTAAATTTCAATACCTTAGGGTTGTTAATTGATTTTGTATACATTCAAATATGCAATTGATCATGTTTTACAAATTTTACATTTTTGTTAGGCTTTTATACTGTTTAATTATGTAGTATTTAGGTAATTTTGATTCTATTTTGGTTTATTTAATTTAATTAAGATGTTTAGACAAATTAGGTACAATTTTGTAATACATTATAGTTTTATCAACTGCGTCAAAATGAACTTTAACACAGTTTTTCTTTTATTTTGTAAGAATTCAAAGAATTATATTAAAAAAGATTACAAATATATATTAATTAATATTTAAAATAAATGATTGGATGAAATTACAAATTTAAGCCAAACAACAGGTTAGGAGTTTTAGGATTCGAACTATATGCAACAATTTTCAATAAAAAATTTAACTGCAATATTTTCATTGAAGGGCGTATTCTAATATATAATTGCAATTTCTGTACCATTAAATGATAATTGTCATCTTATGTATTTAAAATGATTTAACTAATTTTCATGTGCATTAAAATCAGACTAGACTAGGAACATTTAAAATTTATTTTTTAAGAAAATGAATCGATTCACTATATTATGACTCTTTTTAGTAAATGCTAGTTTAACTTCTCCGAGAGGGCAAAAAACTTACTGTCTCCATTTACAAATAAGACTTGAAAATTTTAACCCATCAACATCACAGATTAAGTAGGTCCATAATAAGATTTTTGCTAGACTAAATTGACAAAAAAATTCCAAGAAACCCAATTTATTTCCTACATTAGTTACTCAAACCAAAAGGATACGACTTTCTATCTCGATAGTAATAGCATTTCTTAAGGATGTGGAATAGCCACAAGGAGCAAATTTCACGAGCCAAGCATGTGATTTAATGTCTTGTCATGCCTTCTCTTTCTGAAACAGGGATATGGAGTCTGTGTTTTTTTCAGTCAAAGGCGCCCACAAGTTTAGTTCAGACAAAATGATCCAAGTAAAGTTTCGAGAACTGCTACTAAATCCTTGAAACTGAATGCTAGAGGAATACTACAAGTGCTATTAGTTTTACTAACAGAATGAGACTGATTAATAACATTAAATCCCATTGAGGACGTGACATATCCATTGTTAAATTTATATTTGTACAAAATAAGTTTGAAGAATATAGCACACTTGATTCCTATGTTCCAAGTATAGGGAGACTCTACCCAATTCATCCTTAAAATTGAAAATTTCAGAAAAATATTTGGCGTTACTCTTTTCTCACACCATTTCAAGAGTTTAACTAAAAAATTAGCTGGTGCTAGTTTTAATTGCAAGTAAAAACGAATGTATTTCATTATTTTAAGAATAAATTTTATTTTGTAAATAACTTTAAATAAAACCAAACTAAACCAAACCAAACATACCTAGATTTTCGCCTAAGCAGGGTATAGAGACTGTTTCCTTATAGACCCCCAGTTAAGATAAGAGCAAAAACAAATAATAACAAAACAGACCAATACACACAAACACACACAAATAACAAAACAAATAACTTTTGAGGAAAATCATGAATAGATAGTTTGTTTGAAATTCATCTTTAAGCAAAAATCAAAGATATTATTCAAGATGCAAATCTTAAAAAATAAAAATGTGTACATAGAATGCTTTTGTTAAATGCTAATCCGTGTATTTTATTTCATGAACTAATTTATATTAAGTATGGAATTAGTTATAACAAACTTTTTTAGTAATATGCCAAGTTGGTATCTTCTGCTTACAAGTGGATTCGTTAGTTCCATCCTTGGAAAGAGTTTCCAGCCAACGGCAATTTATCTTCTTGCGGTTATTATAATTTCTCATTACTGTTTAAATTTATTTAATAAAAAAGTCAATTTAAATTTTATTATCAATCAAAACTTAATTACATAATTATTATTTTTATTTTATTTGAGATTTTTATAATTTATGTTAATTAAATTACTCTTTAATTTAGAAATATTGAATGATTATGGGAACTATTAATGTAGTGACGCTCAAATAGTTTTTTTTCCTTGAATTTTTTAAAATAAGCAGAATTCGAGGACAGTGTATTGGTGAAGATTACAGGCAACTTACAACATAAAGTTTAGATACGAGTTGTTGGCAAGTCTGATGATTAAAAAAGTTGCAAAGTCTTAGTTTGATTTTTATGAAAATGAACATATAAATAATACTCAAGACTCGTAACCATTGACATACCAACGGTAATCGGTACCCTTGGCGCTGGATTCTTTTCCGACGTTTTTTTATATTTTTTTTGGGCGAATATCAAAGATATGAAGTGGCAAAACAATGGCGAGAATTTAGGTTGGGCTATCATTTTCTGACACAAGTGTCGGTGACAGAACTGTGTCGAGGCTACTAGGTGTTAAAAATGTAACAAATGCGAGATTGTGAGAGTGTGTATGTTTTATACATAACTCTAATCAGGTAGGTTGTCTGTTCTAAGTTCTAACCCAGTCTTTGTTAAACTTTCCACTTCATCTACATTTCTCTGACTCTATTTATTACCTCACAAAGCTCTAAGCTTTCAACACTGGCCCCTTCTGTTACGCCTCACTCAAAGATCAAAACTTTGCTTTGCGAAACCGCTACTTCTCTCTCTTCATTAACGTTTGAGCTGTTTCTCCTTGGTTTGTTCCTAACATATTTGCTTATATTGATATAGAGAGGAAGCTTGAGGCTGTGAGTAAGATAGAAAGCAGGCAAAATGGGTGTGGATTTGAGGCAAGTGGTTGCTGGGATATTAACAATAACTATGTTCGTGATGCTTGGGGACATGATCAAGAGAGATTACCTTGAACCCATTGAAGTATGTTTCCTTGTTTGGTATTCTTTTCCATTTTAAGTGCTTAGATCTCGAAAGTCCCTCTTACAATTCAACATCAGTTTCTGTTATATCTTTTTTTTTATCCCCCGATTTAAAACTTCAAAGATTACATTCTTATGTGTTATCTATTGCGTGCATTATTGGTTTCTTACGGATAAGATCCCTAACGTTGCTTTTATTCAATGGCCGTAGCTTTATTAATTTCTCTTCTTTTGAAAGAGGAAGCTAGTCTTAACTAGTTGTCATAATGTATTTGCTTGTGTGATAGGTTAATATCTTTAAGTAGAATATATTGTTCTAATCATTCTCTGTATTATATTTGCTGTCTTAGCTGAATGAGACATTAGGATGGGTGGTTCAGGTTGTGGATTGAGCAAGAGCGAAATAAATGAACTCTTTCCAATCGTTTAAGCTGACCTAGTTACTGGTTATTTTTGCATGATAAAGCCGGATATAAACTTCATGTTTTGTCCTCATGTTTTGCCATCTCCAGTTGGAAAAAGTGTTCTTTGGTTAGTATAAGGGAACTCATTAAGAGAGTTATTGATTATCTTACACTTCCAGTTCTATCATTTCCTTTCCGCCTTCTTTTTTTTTCACCCTTTATATTCCATTCTTTCCGTTTTATATTTTCGCTTTTTTAAATTTATGAAGGAAAAATTTCCAGAAGAAGTAAGGGACCTTGAGTTTCATGGCGGTAAGGTCCCAAAGCAAGGGCTTGCTACATTCTCTAAGACAAGTGATGGGCCTTGGGTGGTGGATGGTGAGCAGCTAAAACCATGTTGGATGAGATCCGATTCTGGTTAGTTAATACATCACCAAAATCTTAGTAATTTAACTCCGTTTCTTGCACAAGGATGTACCATTCGCATACTCACTGATGCACCAAGGGTTACAGCTTCACTTTATGCTTTTCATTCAGTACTTACTGTCATTTTTTCTTTGCCAACAGATGAGGTAGAGAAATCAAAAGGGTATGTAACTTT
Organism: Erythroxylum alaternifolium; assembly: GCA_027478495.1. Lineage (NCBI taxonomy): Eukaryota > Viridiplantae > Streptophyta > Magnoliopsida > Malpighiales > Erythroxylaceae > Erythroxylum > Erythroxylum alaternifolium. Next base: position 50,540,895 of record JANIIA010000005.1, read on the forward strand.
CTCGTTAACTAATGGCCCAGAGTATCATGTGTCACAGGTGCTTTTAGCTACCATTTAATCTATCGGAACTTTTACTTGTTTTTATATTGCTTTCCATGATAAATAAACAAAAACTTACTCAGAAACAGTATTAACTTCCTTTTGCAATTCTTTTGGTATACCAGTAGGTTGTTTTATGTTCTTTTTTCTGGCTAAACTTTCTAATGTTGGATAATGTTTGAGTAATCTTTTCCACTTAATTGTGTGTGTTTGAATATAACCTTATTAACCTAGGTGCTTCATTCTGGGTCTTGATACAGAAATTATTAGAGGAGGAGTAGTTCTTGTACTGTTTATCTTTCTTTACTTAGTCTAAGTACTCTGTCAACATGAAAAATCACTAGACAATGCAATGATATTGGACAGTCTGGAGCAACTATTTAGGAGAAGGGAGCAGAAAAGCAGCATAAAGAATTACAAAATTAGGAAAAGGAAAAATGAAAGGAAGCAAGAAATTCAAATATATGTTAGTCAATAATAATGTTCTAACATGGAAACTGGATTTATAATAGTTTAGGACCAAAAACCATACAAACATATATAGTTTATGCCTAGGTGTATTCGGCCAAATTTCTTATTAGGTGGTCTTGATTCATGCAACTGGTTGGTTCTTTACTGATTTCTAAAGTTTGTTAATGTTGGATCTGTTCTGTGTTCATCTTGAGATGCTCACACGACATTGTACAAGCATGTCGTTGGCTGTATTATGAAGGAATGGATTTCCTTTTAAAGAACTTTTTAGTGGTTAATTTCTTTTTGTTTCTTGTAAGTTTGAATGAGGTAATTTAAAGGTTCTGAGGCATTAGTACAAGTTACTTCTACAGATGTGAATGAAGCTATTAATTTCCTCTATGCTTGATGCTGGCTTCCTATACGTGACATGCCAATATGATCCATTCCATATTGGCAATTGTCTAGTGTTCCTAATTCTCATGACTACCTATGCCTCTTATTTTTGTTCTCAACTTTTACTTGGGACATCTAGCCTTCCTTTGTATTTATAAGTTATTTCAACGTCATTCCTTGTTTAAACTACGACAACCATGCCACCTATCTGAATTTTATTTTGATGTCTAATGAACACCCTGCCTCACAATCATGCCCTCATTTATTAAATCTATGTAGTTGCCTTTCCATTTGGCTTTTCACTATAAACTTATGATCAGCTTTATAGGTTATGTTATGTTTTATGTAATTAATATAACTGATCCATACAACTCAAATTCTTGACATGTACAGGGATTGTGTTGGTTTGAGACATATTTGACTTTCTTTCCTTCCCAAGAGTTCTCCTATATTTCTCCCATTTCATCCATTTTCTTCACATGTTCTTCACTTTTTCCTAGTCTCTCTTTTCAATTGCTATGAACTTACCTCATTCCCCTTCGTTCTGGTATTTTACTTCTCTGTTCCTCTACTTCATACTTGTGCGTCATCAACATTTGTAATAATTCTGTCTTTTCTTTCAACTTTGGAAAAAAGAATTATATTGCATTTGTCTTTCATTGGTAGTCCTTATGTCTAAATTTGTGACCCTTTGATGTATGAAAAGATAACAAAGTTTATAAAAGAAATAAAAGAGAGAAATTCATTCAGACACAAACTTTGATTTGGTGGAATGATTTCTATTTTGGATATTTTAGTTAGGAATCCCTTTTGTACTGGATTAAAGGTTTATATATCAACTTAAAGAAGTGTTCCTTCATGCATCCAAGTGTTGTATTTTTGGGTTTTGTTGTATCCTTCTGTGGAGTAGAGATGGATCTTGAGAGAATTAAGACTATGCTTGATTGGCCTATCCAAAAGGATGTGCATGAGACACAATGTTTTCATGGCCTAGCTACATTCTTAAGGATTCATAATAAATTGGCCAAATTTAATAGGATCCAAGGATACCATGTTTTATATTTTTAGTACCATAATGGTACCTATAACTGATTTATGATGAAGCGTTGGTTTACTTGGACAAAGATAACAACTAAAGCCTTTGAAGAAATCAAGAAACGGGTGATTGAACCTTCTGTTTTACTTTCAGATTTTTCAAATTACTTGTGATGAGTCTAATTTGGGAACTAGAGATATACTCAACCAAGAAAGACTCCTAATTGCTTACTTCAATGAGAAGTGTAGAAACAGCGATATTTGACCTATGATAAGGAATTTTACATAGTAATACATTCTCTTTAGTATTGGCGTCATTACATCTTGTATAAGGAGTCTATTCTATATTTGGATAAGAATCTTTTAAACACTTCAAGTTCTAAAAGAACTTGAACACAAGGCACGTCTTATAAAGTGAATTTTTGGACCAACTTCACTTCGTTACTAAACATTGGCCAGAGTTGAGACAACAAATATGTTGAATAGAAAGGCCATTTCCTTAATACTTTGGCAATAAAAATTGTGGCATTTGATCACCTAAAAAGAAAATATGTTTCAAATCGCGATTTTTGGATAATTTATTCAGAAATTGCACTGGACAAAGGGACAACCACTTCCCTTTTATGATCTATGATGATTAGAGAAAATCAACTTTGCCTACCTAATATTAGTATAAGGGAATATGAGATTGGGAATTACATGGAGGGGCAGCAGGTCACTTTGGAAGATATAAAACCATATCAATAGTTAAAGACTGCTTTTTGTAGGCCCTCTTTGAATAAGGACATGCATAAGTTCATGCAACAATTAAATATGTTGTTAGCTAATGGAAAGAAGCAAAGATTTGTACTATATGCATAACTGTATCGTGTAAACCATGGTAGGAGGTAAGTATGGATTTTGTCTTAGCAGTGCCTAATTTTAAAGAGGTTATGATTTTATTTTGTGGTGGATGATAGGTTTTCTAAGATGAATTAATTCATTCCATGTCTCAAGACTTATGGTGCACATTGCTACTCTTCTTCAAAGAGTTTTTATGTCTCCATAGATTGCCTTTAACCATTATCTTTGATTGCGATGTGAAAATTATATAGTTATTTTTGGAGAACTCAATGAAAGTCATTGAACACTAAGCTTAAGTTTTCAAGTTCTTTTCTTCCACAATCCGATGAGCAAATAAGAGTAGTGAATAGATTCTTTGGCGAGTTGCTGAGATGTTTGGTGTGGATATTGTGAACAATTGGGACCTAATTCTTCTTACATTTGCATAGAATAGATCTATAAATAGGTCAACTTGTAAGAATTCTTTTGAGATAATTTTTGAATTTCAACCAAGGAAGCCTATTGATTTGATTCCTTTACCACAAACAATAAGAGTTGGTATAGAAGCTAAAGGTTTTGCACGACATAAGAGAGATATCTTTGATGAGGTATAACAAAAGAGAACAGCCAACAACTTGACTTATAAAGAACATATTGATCAAGCTTGTTGTTTGGTCTAATGAAATGAAGTGGATATGATGATAGTAAGGATTCGTCTAGAGCATTTTCCAACAGACAAATACAAGAAACTTTATTCAAGAAGTGATGGACCTTACAAGACCTATAAAAAGATTAGCGTTAATGCTTATGCTTTGGAATTACCAAGTGATATAGGAACTAGTCCTATTTTCAATGTTGTAGACTTAACTATGTGTCATAGATGTGATGTTACACATTCTCTTATTGCAGCTGTGAAAATTCCAAGCATTCTCTTCTCCAATAGGAGAAAGAGGATGTTCTCGATGAATGATTCTGGCTACAAGAGCTAGTGGATATTGACAATTTCTTGTCAATTGGAAAAGAAGATCAAATTTTGATAGCATTTGAGTTTTATAATCTAAATTTATGAAGTTGAATCCAAAGTTGATCAGTATTTGTCACATTCTATGTTGAGGAAGACTTTAAAACATTCAGGGAGAATTGATGCAAAAGAGATTAATAGTTTATAAAATAACTACAAGAGGACAAATCACTCAACCACAGACTTTAATTTGGGGAAATGAAATGTAGGAGTTGAGGTGACGAGAAGGTGTGAAATTTACTTTATGCTAAGTTTTCCTTATTAGATATGGAGTAATTATATGTTAGGCATATTGTTTTTGACTTAAATTTATTTAAGAATAAAAAACTTTTATTAGAGCAAGATTCGATTCTATTTTGGATATTTTAGTTGGGAATCTCTTTTCTATTAAGGGTTCCAAGCACTTTTTTATATTTACGTATAATCAGTCCTTTAATAAAGTAAATTTTCTCTGCAAACTTGAGCTTTCAGTTAGCAAGTGTGATTCTTAGCTTTAGTAGTGATTCTTAATTCCTTACCTTCTATTGCTTGTTTTACTCACTAAAATTCCAATACTTCTAGCCTGAGTTTCTAGCCATTAAAAGCCTAAAATTTAAGTCATATCAAACTTGAAATTCAAGCAGCCAAATTATTTAAGTTTTGTGAGTTCTACTTACTAGTTTAACATATGTTCTATTTGTCCTACATTAATTAGCCTTTCTCTCATGCTATAATGTCTGAACTGACATCATGCTTCTCCTGTTCGTATGTGCTTCAGTAATTGATTGGAAGTTTGCCTTCCTTTTAGAAAATGTCATAGTTTCTCTATAGCTGTTGCTCGATGAGCGGTCTCAATTGACTCTCTCTCTTTACTGGCTCTTCTTTGTTCTTTGTATTGCATTGCGAGGCTTTTGGTTAATTACTAGTTCACTTTTGATTCATTTCCATGCTTAGCCAATTGGAAAGTCTTGTTTCTTGTTCATTGTCTAATCTACTTTCTGGTGACTGCATTCTGTAGATTGCCGATGCAGTCGTAGTAGCACAACATCTAGGGGCAACTCTCGTGCTCCCGGACATAAGAGGAACCAGGCCAGGTGATGAGAGGTACATGCCCTGCTCTCACTAGCATCTACTAATTGATCTTCTTTGTTAATGCATTTCTGAAGACAAACATCAGTGTCCATGTTCCTTCTCTTGTCTTTTGGTTTTAGTTGGTTTCTCTATGGTTACAATACTTGCTTTTCTGCTTCTGCATCAAAGAATCCGTCCTCTGTGTTTTATCATACTACTGATGCAATTTTTATTGCGTCTTTTGCCTCTTCCTTGACTTCATTCCTATCAGACAAAGAAAAAAGTTGCAAGTTTATTGTGACTTACTAACATCTAAATCTTTCCATTGGCTTAAAGAAATATATGGAATGATTATTCAACAACTTATTTTTGGGAAATATTTAGATATATTATCATTTTGTGACTGAGGAATACGTTTCATTTATTGACGTTCTATTTACTCTCAAAGGCTTGCCAGCAAGATTTAACCATACTTATAGTGCATACCTATATTGGCAGTCCTGAATCAGCCAGCACAAGCACTTTTTAGTAATACTCTTGACAAATAAATGATCGAGGAAACCTAAAATAGTCTAATTCAAGTTTGGATCAACTATTAGTTTGATATGAAGTTTTTGTGTAGATACTAACAGAACTGAAAATTTCAGGAAGTTCGAAGAAATATATGACGTTGGGAAATTTGTCAGAAGCTTGGATGGTTCGGTGAAAGTAATTAAAGATCTTCCTGATGACATATCAATTAGAAGTTTTTCTGTTGTCAAGGTCCCCAATCGAGTAACAGAAGATTACATTGTAGAACAAATTGAACCAATATTTAGAACAAAGGGTAACATCAGACTGGCTACTTATTTCCCCTCGGTAAATATGAGGAAGACCATACAAACTAGTGGTAGCGAATCAGTTTTATGTTTGGCAATGTATGGAGCTTTAGAGTTGCAGCCAGAGGTTAATGAAGTGGTTGCCTCAATGGTTGAGCGGCTAAAGACATTGAGTCGTAAGTCTGATGGTCGTTTTGTGGCTGTTGACTTGAGAGTTGAGATGCTAGAAAAGAAGGGCTGCCACCAAAGTGGGGCAAGTCGAGCAAAAAGTTGTTATAATGCACAGGAAATTGCTATATTTTTGAGGAAGATTGGGTTTGACAAGGATACCACAGTCTACTTGACGCAGTCTAGGTGGGATGACAACCTTGACGTGCTGAAGGATATATTCCCCAAAACTTACACAAAGGTAAAGCATCATTTCTTTTAACCCTTCCTTGTGGTTATTATTCAACTGGTCATTGGTAATGTTTTGATGAAGTTTGATTTGTGATTAGTAAATGGATCTTGAGATGATTTTTCTAATGGAAGAATTCAGGGGATTATATGAATCTGCCATCATCACTAGCTGACTTGTCTAGTTGAAAACCTGTTGGCTTTCCTAATAACCGTGAAGCTAACAAAGTGTTTATTGCAGGAAAGCATAATACCTGCAGATAAGAAGTCAAAGTTCCTGGAGTCAGAAGATTCGGAGATTGAAAAGGTTATTGATTTCTACCTTTGTTCTCAAAGTGATGTCTTTGTACCAGCCATCTCAGGTTTATTCTATGCCAATGTTGCTGGTAAGAGAATAGCATCTGGTAAGACCCAGATACTTGTCCCAGCTGAAATTCCAGGTTCCTCAGCTCCTGTCACCGATCATTTTTCACCCTACATCTTGAAGAAAAACCACATGGCATATTCGTGTTTTTGCTCCTAATCTGTACGGAATCAGAATCGTGGGGAAGAACAAGACCTTCTAATTCAAAGTTTCAAGAGTCCGCAGCTGTTTTTGTAAAGAAACTATGGTTGAGATAAAAGTATGTGTTGCACACGTTAGTACGGGGCACAAAAGCCAAGTAGTATTGAATATTTTCCACTCTGGTGAGTCCTTAAGATTGCATTAAGAAGCGTATAGTAGGCTTCATGTCGAGGAATTTGTGTTTTAGTCTTGTTTTTGTTTTTCTTATATTATTTTTGTTTTGTGGAAGCCAAGTGACATTTTATAGTCATTTCGTAATTGTATGATTGATGGATGTCTTAAAGACAGTAGAACTTCTGTGAGATTCTGTTGTGTGAAAAGATTATTCATATTTTTTATTTATTTTGGTCATTGTACCCACCACTCGAAGCCCTTAATGGAGAAAGTTGCTGTATGGCATGGGTACTTTGATAACTCTAGGGGACAGCCGTGCCTGTGTATGCCCTAAGGAGAATGTAACGTAATTGAAGTTTTGGCGTTGACAGAAGTATTTGTTTTCCAATGATAACAGTCATTTCCTTCCTATCCTCTGTCTTGGTTCCTAAGGTTGACAGAAGCTTAAAGATGCCCGTAAAGTATGACACCGGATGCCCAATAGAGAAGGAGATCACTTTTGGAGGGGAAGTATGAATGTTGAGTATGCATGCGTGTGTACTCTGACAAATCAATCAATCATTCGTACGATGATACCACAACCAGCCCAAAGCCCATGGCAAACATAGCAGGTGCATCGTCACATGACAAACCAACGCCAGAATCGGTTACAAAGGAATCACAGGTGCTGCAGACAACTAACAAGACCGGAAGAGACAAACGAATTTGCAGGAAACCAGAATATTTGAAGGAATATTTAGCGTGAAATAGGGAAACGGTTACAACGGCCATGTAATCTGTGAACCTATAAATGAAATCGAATGAAAGCCTACGAGGTATAAAAAAAAGAAGTTTTTCTTGAAAAAAAAAAAGAAGTTTTTCTTGAATTCTACTCTCTCAAATTTCCTTTCTCTTCGTCCTTAAACTCTGG
>JANIIA010000005.1:50549211-50561028 GCA_027478495.1 Erythroxylum alaternifolium
TTGGGTTAATTTTATAAAGTAATTTTAATAATCATTAATGAAAGGTATAAAAGAATATGCTGAGAATATTCCTTTTTTGTGCGAAAATAGAGTTGTGGATTGGAGTAAAAAACACTGTATCATCTCTAAAATAGAGAAAACTTTACTCTATTTTGGAGGAATGAGTTGGAGATGGCCTATGTCGGGAAACTCCATGTAATTATGCAAGTGATCTACCTGAACAAGTTCGAGATTTGAAACAGCTGGCCATGTTTGATCCGGACCAGAGGAATTATTAGAGTAAACAAGTGGTTGTTCACAAGTAGTTAACTAGAATCCAGTTAACATTAGGAAACCACTAAAGCGAATCAGGTTTGTAAAAGGTTTAAAATAACTTTTTTCGGTATTCAATTGTCAATTTGTACTATAAAATTTATAAATTTAGACAATTTACAATTTAAAATTTAATTTTGTTAATTTTTTATGAGATTTCTACCAAAAGATTGTTAACTTGTGACACATGACATGATAACTGAATTTTTTTGTACATCATAACAAAATTTTTTAATAAATATTAAATCAAGATTTGCTTAGGTCACTATAACAAAACTGAGTTTTAGCTATGTTTTTTTGCGACAATTTTCAGCTTTAAAATTCGTTGCCAAAAGTTTAGTTTTTCGCGACATTTTACAGAATTGTCGCTAAAGGCATGTCTTTGGTGACGATTTATATGAATCGTCGCAAAAGACACGACTTTTTGCGACAATTTAACAATTTCATCGCCAAATGTAGAACATTTGTTGACAACTACCATAACTAACTTTTTGCGACAAATTCTTTAAATCGTCGCCAAAAGTTAAAATAATTACAATTTTGAGCTAATGCATAAAACTCTATAAATTTGTTTAAATTTATGGATTTATACATAAATGATTTTTTCATGAAGCCTATTGTACATAGTACACCTCTATTCATACAAATATTTCATGAAAATAGAATGAAGCATCTAAAAATTGTAAATTTATTTTCAAATATATTGTTGAAAAACACATGGTAGGTAATTTAAATTTTGAAAAATAAATATTTTTGGATATAAAAAGATAAACATACCTAAAATTTTAATGTTAATAAGATCAAAATATTATAAATTTAAGTTGACTACTATTCTTAATCATTAATATTTATTAACAATAAAGTAATTATACATATAAATATTAAAATATAGTAAGCAATATAATATAATGATATATGGTAAGTAATACAAGATTTTAATTAGAATTTAAACAATTTTTATAAATATAACAATAAAAAAAGTTTTACGTTTATTCCATCAAAAAGAAAAAGAAAAAGAAATAATTATTTTTTGGATTTCATGTGACATCATATTCGGTAGAAAAGGTAAAGGAGTTCTTTATGTCTGGATTCTCGAGAAGGATCTTTACAAGTTCGAAGGCATCAATTGAAACAATCAAAGATCTTCCCTCAAGAGTTGGTTTATTGACACCCTCTTTCAACAAATTATTGGCTTTAACTAAACTAACGTAAGATATAGTGAATGAATCCCCATATGTAGTAGATCACTAAATTAGATGAACCACCTGTACGATGCATTTCACTTAAGAAAAAAAAAGCATAGAACTTAAATAGCTAATTAAGTAAAACAATATAAGGAACCCAAATTCGAACACTTATATACTTAATTGAACAAATATAGTTTTTAGAATCGACGACTGTTTCAAAACAATCGACTTCTCTAATCCTGTATTGACCCTCGAGACATTGCGACTGCCTCCATTTTCATCTATGTTCTTTTGAAGATTTGAGGAAGCTTTACACAACATATAATATATACAATCAAACATTCATATTTGATAGCTTCCTAACAGAAAATGAGATATAGATAATAAAGAAAGGGAAGTAATTCAAATGATACAAAAAACTTTGAAGAAGAAGATCGACCATAGAAGGCAAATGGTGATTAATATTTGATGAAGAGATTAGTTGTGTATCAATTTGTTCTTGATTAGGAAGAATTTCACCATATTCCTCTCAACAGAGCTCATTTTTGCCATAAAAAACTAGTGGCCACTTCGACATTTTACGATGAATTTATAGTAACAATTTTATTCTGAAAAATCAATTTAGCATTAAATTCACTATGTTTAATTAAATTCTTTTAGTAATAAAATTCCGTAAATTTTCAAAGGAGGAATGAACTGATCCAAAATTGAATGGAACTTTACCATACAAATCCTAGAAACAAAAAGAAAAGATCATTCCTTTTAAGCGCTAAAAACAACATTCTCCTTAACAACTTGTTATTTATTATGATAAAAAACAACAAAACTCAAGTCCAACATTAGACATGAACTAATTCCCTTGTTCTCAATACACATGATCCTATCGACGAATACTCAAAAAAAGCTTTTGTATATTAAACACGTAATACAAGAGCTTAAGTTACATACATAATAAAAAACTTGCGGAAAAGACAAGAGAAGAAGAAGCTTACCTAGAGAATGTTGAGAGAGAGAGAGAAAGAGGAGGAAGATAGGAGAAGAGAACCGAATAAATGCTGAAAATAGAACGAAGTACATAAACATCCCTTGTAGAAGTTAAATACTCTAACAGACCTTTCATCAAATAGTTCGCAAGCTTTCCTTAAAGAAGCATAGAAGGTGAAAAAAAAATTGCAACCTATACACAACCAACAAAGAAACACAATTCACCATTTTGTAAACACAAACACAAACACAAACATAAGCAAAAACTCATATACCATAAACAGAACATAAAATCAATATAAACTCCAAAACATAGTAGCAAAATAGTGCATAAAAAAGAGGGTTCTTGAAAATAAAAAAGAAGAACAATACTGACACAGGACATGACACTTCTTCGATGGTGACAACCACAACACAGGAGATGATCACAATAGAGAAGACGAAGCTTCTTAGATGGTGAACCAAAGGAAATACAAGCACTAACATGAAAACAAAGTGAGCTTCATTTTGGTGTTAATAACATAGTAGAAAACTGTAACACACCACTACCATAGGACATATGCTCAAAATTCTTGAGAATATCCAAACATATACCCTACAAGACTGGCATGTTGGAACAATCACAGTCATTTAACATGGCATCATACATATCAAAAGTAATCATAAAAACAACTTATCACACTTCATTACCAAAAGATGTTTTACACTGTTATTTCATTACAAACCATTCATATATTACAGAAACCATCTGATATCACATTGTTTTAAACAAAAGATTCTACATGAAATAAAAACTATACAAAGTACTCTATTTAAAATCCTCAGATGACAGCTGACCAGACCTTTGAGCCATATTTTGATCCAAAATGGGTAGTACTAAACTTCAGTTAGCTTACTCTACTAGCAAGGTCTCCTCTCAGTACCTGAAAATCAATGTTGCAATTTTGATTAGTATTGAGAACTCAATGAGTGAACCATTATCAATGTGTTCACTCAAAACAGAACACATATATATATATCAATGAATAACATTCAGCTCAATCAAAGTAACACTTCATTCAGAGCTATAACTCTTATTCTATAATTTGAGTCATAATACAAGAAGAATTTAAAAATACAATCACTTTTTAAGTCATTCCAGAAGTACATTTTGAATGCAAGAATATCATGTAATCATTTCAGAACATAACACTCATTTATCACAATTTTTAATATCACCATCAAAGTCATAAGCATTTCTCTATATTAACACAACATAATTCAACATTCATTTCCAATCCATATCATGAACACATTTAAAGATATGTATGCAAAAGCAAATGAGACTCATTTCATTTTAACTTTGTTGTGACCAAGTGCCTATTTTACTGTCCCATATCCGATGTAGATATTGAGATCTTTTCAGTATTGTTCCATATCTGTTGTGGATATTGGACTCATTGATCGTAGAGCCTGAGGCTTTGATGCACATAACTGAGCTTAAAGCTCTTTTCAAGTTGGCTACTCCGGTCACAACTCCTTTATGTGAACATGCATTATGTAATGGAGTATAATAGTTCATATAATATATCATCAATCACTTTCAGTCAATGAGCACATTCAATTTTCATAGTTCATCGGATCTAAGTCCGTCATTCAACAAATAGCTGAGCATTCAATTTCTTTATTCACATTCAAATCACAAACACTCCCAATACAGTCCCGAATATCAAACTTCTCAGACAATCAATTGTCCGGAATCAATAATATCACAATTGTATCAATATCAATTCAATATAGAGGAATTAAGTTTAATTAACACAGTTTTAATAGAACACATTACCAATCTAAATCTCACATCTAGGTTACCAACTATACATACAATTCCAACAGAAGTATAAATATTTGAGTTTACACAACTAGGTTAACTCACAGTACACTCCAGTTAGTTATTGCCTTGACATGCTAGCAATGTCTGGATGGTATCGTTCGATGTGTGCCTCTAAATCAAACAATACGTACATGTTCACATTACTAATTGATCGGTCAAATGAATGCTCAAAGTTACACATGTATATGTATCATGTTTAATGTATGCTTAATTGATTATTACGGGTATGAAATCTTATTCACAAATCACACTTATACTTTCATCATGGTTTGAGCATCATTTAGTTTGCAATTACGTTTATGTCTTAATACACTTTATCACTTTCAATTTATCACTCTTTTTCCTAGGATTATACACTCTCACAATTTCCTAGTTTTCATTCAATCATTCCCAATTCATCACTTACATACTTTGAATCACATTACATTCAAGAGAACATCTTTATATCATTATCAACTCATATTTTACACTAACACAATTGGTAATTTATATCTGAAATTTTGACAAGCTACATCTCTACATTCACCAAAATTTTCCAGCAACACATACTCATTCATTCACCCAATTCTCATTCATAAATACCCTATGATCTTCAATGCTCATTCATCCATACCTTATACACATTTCTCATTTTCTTCGGATCATGTTTGCATTAAAATAACTCATTTATTCCTTAAACAAATCAAAATTTCCAAATTTGAACACATCCTCATCAAAATAGTCCATTTTTTTTAATTTATGACTTCAAATAACTATATAAACTTATCAAGATATCATCTGGGCAAACTGTTTCACAAAAGCATTAATAAGACATTAATAATCATTTTTCATGTTTTATACTTTGACTAATTCGAGCTTTAAAGTCCCCAAAAATTAGGAGATAACATAAGGTTCCTATATAGGAGTCTATCACAGGCAGTCTTAGCAAAACAAGTATAACTCAAACTCTAGTCACTATTTTATCAAGCTAATTTCACAGAGGTCATGCTAAGACCTATATATACAACTTTCATTGTTTTCATTTCTTCAAATTCATGCCCTAAAGATATGTAAAATAGGCCGAAAGAGGAAGATAAAATTGAAACTACAATTTCGACCTACAGCTCTAATCTTCCAAATGTTTTTTTAAGATAGATTTTCGGGTCAATTTTGTATGACCATTATGACCTAAAAAATGAGATATTTAGGCAACACTTTCTCATAATAAAATGTTCCAAAACGTCTGAAGTTTTTAATGACATCAAATTCATGCATTTTGGTTCAATATTATGTAAGTTATAACCAAATGGTTGCTGACTATTCTCATACTACAACAGTACATAGTTATCAATGTCAATCCAAATTTTAGGACTCTTTAAGGATAGATTTCAAATTATAATCCTTCATGATAAATGTAACCATATGTGTCCAGTTTACGCTAAATCAAAATTCATTCAATTTGGATATTCACAGATCAAGTTATTGCCAAAATACAGATGTATATTCAGTAAAACACTCCATATAAAATATTCCAGCACACTTCATCATCAACCTTACATGCAATTCATTCCAATTGAAACATCATTCTCATACTATTTAACATGTTATAAAGCTCATATTGTTAGTTACCTTTTAGGCTTCCAACTCATTTCAAAATTTTAGATTCATTAAGCCTCCAAGCATGCAAGATTCATCACAAAATTAAGATGGAAACAAGGTGTTTTTGGATTACAAGATGAAGGTAACTTTCAGCTAGTTTTCTTAGCTATTTTGTGTAAAGGAAAAAGCTGGTTTTGGTACAGCAATTTGGCTAGGGTTTAGGCTAAAATTTGCTGAAGGAACCGAAGGAAAGAAAAAGCAAAACTCTGTTGGAAAAACTTGTTAAATCACATGCTAGGTGTCACCATTACAGCACAACATTTGTCCTACGGCATGTCTTACATTTGTCCATTTAAGATGCTGCCACTACTCCACTCATGATGCTGCCATTAGTCACTAATTATGTAGTCCACATGTCACACAATAATTTGTCCATTTGTTAATTAATTACTAGTCCATTTTTCACACATTTAAGCTACAAAATGTCACATTTCTATTTGTCTCTTATTTCTACATTTTTTCTTAGTCTATAATACTCTAATTTTTCAATAAATTTCCAAAATATCTAAAATGTCACCAAAATGCAAAATTAATTCGAATACACACCAATTCAATTTTCAAGACAATTAATCCATAATTCATACTTTAATTACATTAAAATCACTTATACCCGAAAAATGTCAATGAATGCATGCATAATTATTTTAATGAGTGACAACATTGTTCACGTGTATGTGTATGCCATATAATGAATGAATTGTACTTCTAAATTCTCAATAAACTCTCATATATAGTATCCTAGGGTTCTAACCCTAATCATGGGATAATGTGATATTACAGAAGCACTATCCTTGTCTTCCTTTACACCAAGGATACTTTCCCCAAAATCATGGCTGCTATGGCTCAGTGAAGGGTTACCAATATAATGAATATTGGCAAGTTTATGAGAATGATGCAAGAATAGTGATGGTTTGCACATACGGATGACAAAACCAGCTTAGCCTGCTTTTGGCCCGAGTTAACTCGCCTACTATTTCCAAAACGACGATGCTTTGGAAGTTTTTTACTTAAAAAATAAATTACGAGCCCGAATGCCCATTGGGCCTAGCCCAGCTCGAGCTTAGCTCAACCCATTGATATTCCTATTTGCTCAATCCATTTAAAGTGCATCTATTATTTCTGTCGTTCACCATCAGCATCCAAAACCCCATCTGGATGTTGGAAAATCGAGATGAGTTCTGATCTCGATCGCAGTAGCATATTTATGAAATTACTTTTCGTATTTTGATTTTCTGAAAACTAAGATCACTTTAATTCTGTAAAATAATTAACAATTGAATCTTAATAAAACATGAATCTTAATTTGTATTGTATTCCAAAGCTTGATCACATTCTTGCTATATCCCCCAAACCGTATCCAAAATCGATCTATCTCAACCACTTTAGCTTTACAATTGTCCGGCCTCTAATGATATCCATAGAACATGTTGAGAGAATTTTGTAACCTTTACAGAGAGGGTTAAGCAAGAAGTGCTAGCTCCATTAGATCTTAAGCCTATTTATAATAAGTTTTTGACATTTTAGTAGTTTAATTGAAATTTGAATTTCAAATAATTATAATTAAATACCAGTTACGTCCAAATAAGATCTAATTATCTCATATTGATCCTTATTTACTAAATATCTCATATTTAATCATAAAATTTCTCAAACTTTACAGTCAAGTGCAACTTGATTAAGATATCTTTACTCTTTATAATTCGTTTTGTATGTGTGACCCATTAGGTTCCTAAATATGATGGCGATGATTATAAATTATAATTATAATTCATAAATATAATTAGATAAATTAAAACTCATTTTAATTTATTTTTAATTTTCTAATTAAACAATTTATAATTATATATTAAGATTGACGTCTAGTAATGTATCGTGACCACCCAAATATTTAGGAATATGAGTACAGGAGTTGTCATCATCCTTTCTTTCAATTCATCAAAACGTTGTTGACAAGCATCTGACCACTCAAACTTCTCCTCTTTTCGCGTCAACTTGGTCGATATGGTTGCTATTCTAGAAAATCCTTCAATGAATTTCCTATAATAGCATACCAATTCAAGGAAACTCTTGACTTCCATCACAATGGCGGGAGGTCTCTAATTAGTAACAACTTCACTCTTTTGGGGATCTATACTAAGTCCCTCAGTTGAGATGACATTACCCAAGAAAGTAACCTTGTCTAGCCAAAAATGGCATTTACTGAATTTAGCGTATAGCTGGTGCTCTCGTAGGGCTTATAATACTATCCGAAGGTGTTCTTCATGCTCCTCATAACTGCCTGAGTACACTAATGTGTCATCAATAAAAATAATTACAAACTTATGTAGGTCCTCTCGAAACACCCTATTCATCAAATCTATAAAAGTAGTTGGAGCATTCGTTAATTGAAAGGGCATAACTAAGAATTCATAATGCCTGTATCTAGTCCTAAAGACAGTTTTCGGAATATCTTTGTTGTGGACTTTCAACTAATAGTAACTCGATCTTAAATCAATCTTCGACTATACCTTGGATCCTTGTAACTAATCGAATCAATCCTCGGGAGCGAATATCGGTTACAAACTGTCACTATATTCAGTTGTTTATAGTCGATACACAGCCTTAAACTCCCACCCCATATGGAGAAGTGCTGAGTCTCACAAATTATCTAATAACTCCTCTATTTACACTTTCAACTCCTTTAACTCTACTAGAGCCATTCTATATGGAGTAATTGAAATTGATTGGGCCTCTAAAGGTAAATCTATCTCAAACTCTATTACCCTATTTAGGGATAATCCTAGAAGATTCTCTGGAAATACATCAGGGAACTCTACGACCACGGGAATCTCTCCTAATTTAACCTCATAATTACTCTATTCAATCATGTAAGCTATTTATGCCTGGCATCCTTTACGGAGCTTTTTACTAGCTACTATGGTGGTCACTATACTAGTGGGAAGAACTTTTCGTATCCCACAAAATATCACCTCTGGTTTCCCTAATCAACTCACTAATCTCCTTTTTAAAACAATCCACCACCGCTCATCCATTCGAACATCCATTCTAATAATGACATCAAAATCTCAAATATCCAATATGGTCAGGCTTATCGGAAACTCCTTACCCTCAACCGGTATTCTACTATCTACAAATACTCTTTTAGCAAAGAGTAAGTTTTTAGTTAGGGTAGAAACTACTATCCCAACATCTAATAACTAAGGCTTAACACTCAATTTTATAGAAAAATTCATCGATATAAAAGAATGTGTAGAATCACAATATACTAAAGCATATGCATCATGATCGAAAATAGAAATCATACTGGTGACTACATCTGGTGTGGTGTCGACCTCCTACTAAGTGATTACAAAAGCTCGGACCTGTGTGCGTGGTCTACCTACCTGTCCTATAGGGGTTACTCCCCTACCCCTTAAGCCTCTACTGGATGTAGTGAAACTTGACCCTCTAGTTTGAGAACCCTAACTGCCCTGTTTGTAACCCCCTCTAACTTGTAGAGGTGATAAAGATTCAGCCACTGACCTTTTTGCGATGACTAACTGCAAAAAATCTCTGATAAGGTGGCTCTCTTGAAGATAGTGGAAGCAACTGGTCATATTCAGCCGACACTCATCCATTTGTCTTTCTCTGTAAGTTGTATACTCTGGCATTAGGGTCCTAATGTCGCAGGAGTCTCTAAGCTTAGTAGGTGACCTAAAAGATCCCTAGCTGAATGATCCACCTCTACTAAACCTTCTGTCACCCATCCATCTTGACTTATTTTTTCTTGGTTGAACCATTGGATGAAATAGATGGTCAAGTTATGCTTCAGTTCTGATCTTGAACTCTGAGTGATTGCTGTTTCATTTCTCCGCTTTTATTGTAACTTCAACTTAATTCTCGATGTTGTGTCTGTGAAGCCAAAGACAGATGAATCCATAATCTAGGGCTCAATTCTGCAGTGAACCTCTTGCACTTATACTCTTCACTATCAGCAAAAAACAGAACACTTCGAACAAGTTCCCAAAATCTCTTCTCATAATTCGTGATTGAAGTTGAACCCTGCTCTGGATGGAAGAACTCCTCTACCTTTGTATCCTTATAACTCTATAGGTATAATCCGTCTCTGAACTCTCTTTGAAATTCTACCCAAGATACCCCATCCGAATGTTGTCTCTCAATGGCTTCCCACCAATTTGTCGCCTTGCCCTCGAGAAGGAAAGTAAAAAATATAACTCTCTACTCATCTGTGCATTCCATAAGTTTGTATATCTTCGTAACCCGGTCTAACTGTGTAAGTGCACTCTTGGGATCTCCACTCCCATCAAAAGTCTTCATGCCCAATATAGAAATGTGCTCAATCGAACATCTTAAAGCTTCCATATTCTCGTATGGCTATCGCATCACCGCGATAAGTATCTAAGCCACTTGTTCCACATTAAAGTTCACTCTAACCGATTCTGTCGGTCTTGATGATTCGTAATGTGGCTGGTTCATTGAGGCATTCCTTAAGTTTAGCATATGATCCTCCTCCTGTGCTAGAGGTGTTAGACCCTGTTTTTGGAGTCTAACTCCTACTTGCTCTGATACCATAAAAATTGTCTGACACCGTTTTCGGGGTCTGACTAAGACTTGCTTACTCTGATACCACAGCTATTAGACCTCGCTTTCCGGAGTCTAACCCTTTCATGTATGCAGATTTTCTTAATACGTAAGTTATCTTCCAAAGAGAACACCTTAACCATGATCGGATTTTCTTCTCAAAACTCCCCTTCTCTAGTTTCAGTTCAGCTCTTAGAATAATCGACTAGTCCACTCCTACCTGTCAACCTGAATCCCTTAATGATCAGCGTGGGTCAGTCCTCACTTACACATATACTTACTTCGAGACTATTGATATAACTTCTCCCAGAATCATCCAAACTTGGGTTTCTTTGGATAGATAAAAATAGGGCTGCAAGAACTACAATTATTATGAAGACTTCGAAGACCAACTTCTTCTTCTGAAGGGTCGAAAATGGGACAGAAGATATACAATGAACAGTGACTTAGAAGAAGTTTGGGAACACAGACGATGTCTTTCGATTGTCATAACTTTCTCTAGAGGAATCGGATCAAGAGGTTCCTTATATAGTTTGAAAGAAGATTCCAAGATCTATAACTCTTATGAAGATTTTAAAGACCAATTATACCATCTAGAGGATCAAATTTGGACTAGAACATGTTCTGGCCAAAATGAGATGAAGTTGACGTCATGAGACGATTGCTGACGTCATTATGAGACCAAGCAAAATGAGACGGTCAAACTAAAACGCAAAAAGTCAAACTAAGATGATGAACAGTAATTGAGACAATAATGACGTCATTTTAAGATGATGCTGACATCATTTTGAGATGAAGCAAAATGAGACGTAAGACAGAAATGAGACGGAAGTCAGAAATGAGACACAAAACGCACAGAAAATGAGATGCAAAAAGAAGCAAAGAGAGACGCAACCAAAAAGTCTGTGAACAGTAACACAGAAGATATTATCCTTTATGTTCAATTTTCTATGTTTTACTCAACACAGACGAAGTCTGTGAACAGTAACACAGACGATATTATCCTTTATGTTCTATCTTTTACGTTTTACTTTATCCATCCTTATACTCTCTAATCCTCCTTACCTCTATGTTATGACGTCATCACAGAGGATACTTATACTCTTAAATCCTCATTGTCTCTATATTGTGACGTCATCGCAGAGGATACTCTTCTTATGTATTTTCTTTTGCATCTACCTTATTTAATGCAATCCATTATTCTTCTCAACTGATCTCATTTATTCCAAACTCATGTCAGGAATT
>JANIIA010000005.1:50561128-50580187 GCA_027478495.1 Erythroxylum alaternifolium
AATAACAAGGAAAGACACTGGATAATGTGATTAGCACTGATGGAAATGATGTTGCAAGGAAAAAATATATAATAATTGCTCAAATATAAGAAACATTCTCGATGACACAAACTAATAATCAAATGCAGAAATTACTAGCTCTTTTAAGTGGACAAGGAATAGTAAAACAAAAATTTTTGATAGCTCAATCATGAAACTTTACATTTGGCATTCACAATACACAACCAAGTGATATGGGTAACGCACATTATTCCATCTTTGCAGGTATATCTTTCAACCTTCCTTTTTCATTCACTACAAGCATACTTGATACATTTCAAACTATTACAACACCATTGCATGATAAATGGATGTCAGATACAAGTGCTTCTAAACATATGTGAATTAATGATCCACTCTTATTTAATGTCAAATCTATTAAAAAATTGTATGTTCAGATGCCAAATGGACAAAAAGCTCAAGTTACATATCTAGGTTCATTGTCACATTTACCTTCAATACAAATACATAATGTTATATGCATACCCTCATTCAAGCTCAAGCTCTTATCTGTCAGTAAATTTGCAAAAAACTCACAAATGTTCCTTTGTATTTTCTCCTAAACACTATGAAATCTAGGGCTAATATCCCTAGATGATGATTGGTTATGCTAAAGAGCATATGAGCTTGTACTTCCTTCAATAAGTTCAAATTCCTTTAAAAAAGCATCTGGAGTCTCTATTAAACTTGGTTCAGTGTTTGTTTCCGATGTAAACACTAATTTGTTGTCATCATTTCCTTTTTATCAACCAATAACATAATTTTAATGTAACTTCAAATCGTATGAACTTCAACTTTCAAACTTCAATTAATATATTGCTAAAACATAAACTTATACTAGCAATATTCACTTGTAATATACCATTAACATAAAATTCATAATCATACAATTTAAAATCACATGTCATCAATTCTTTTGCAAAGAATTTATTCATATAAAACAAGTAAAATACATTCACTATTTTGCAAACTTATCGCTAAGTACACTCACATGTTCTATATCTCTCGTTTACTTACACAAATTACACTTCTTTTAGGAATTTATTTCCAAATTTGGAAATAAGGCATTAAGACTATCTATTTGGTTTAACCGAATTTGAGATTAGTATTTAATTGTGTAATAATACACTAATTATATTTCCGATTACTTTCGTATGCTAACCTATTATTCTCTGTTTCAAAGTCTAACTTCAAAAATTACTTAACTAACGTCTTTTACCCATTTTAACTTATCAATTTCTTCAAAACACTATCTCACCCAAATAATTCACCATAACCATAATCAAACTCCAACAACTCACACCATCAACTACAATTCCTCTTAAGGCTATATTGTCCTCACTACACACACACACACGTACACACACACACACACAAACACACACACACACACACACACACACACACACACATACAGATACACACACACATATATCATCATTTCTTTTTTTTCCAATTTTTAACACAATTCACCTAAAATCCATGTCAAGCATCATCCAGACACATTATAAACCATTTCAACTTCATCATTTTCCACATACACTTCATATACAATTTTTTTCAAATAATAATATAACACTGCAGTTATAATTCCAATGTCACAAATACACTTTATGACCATCGATAATCATTTTCATAGGGTCATTACATCATAACCATACTTTTACATCAAAATTTCCCTTAACGCCAAACTTAACATAGTTTACATCAAACTTTTCCAATTCAATTCCAGATCAGTTCTTTTTCATTTCTTTATTTCATTAGCATCAAAACCATGCTGTGAACATCATGAAACATCAAAATAAAATTTTTGGATCAAATCACACTAAAATCCCTAGCCATAGCCAATCCTCTCATTCTTGATTTCTTAGTTTACTTTCTTGTTTTCAACCCTTAAATGCTTATAGTGTCATTATCTACTCCATGGCAAGTCAAAGATCACCATTGATTTCAAACATATTTATCCCACTCAAAAACCCACAAAAAATAGAATTTAAGCTAAGAAAACTTACTACTTTCCTTCAATATTTTGGGTAATTGTTGAGCACTTTACTTGATCAAGATCCCTTCAAATCTCCATCAAATCCCATAAAAAATGACAGCTTCCTTCTTCTCCTTTTTCTTGGTCGAAACTTCACCCTTGATTGCTCTCTTCTTCTTTTTTTTCTCCTCTCACGGTCACACACCAAATGAAGCTAATTTGTCTTGCTTTTTTTCTTTTTATACTCCCCACTAATGAGACACATCTCGCTCTCTAAATGGTTCTCTTTTAAGGACTCATCAATCCTCTATCTTCTTGTGAAAAAACCAAATTACCCTTAATGAATTTAATTCAACAACTAACCGAATTAAGTTTCAAAAATATTCCGCAATCGTTTTATTATCAAATTGACCATGAAATACTCTAATTAGGGTCAATACTTATTTATTGAATTCTTTAAAAAAGTTCAAGTGGGTTTAAAATCATTAATACCCATTATTTTCTAAAAAGGGTATTTTAGTCTTAAACTTTTGGAACTCACAAAATCCATCCAATCGAGCTTATTTTTGATCCATTTCAGCATTATTAAACTCTAAATATTCTGAATATTTTTCAATATTTTATAGCTAGGCACCCAAAAATTACGATTCACCTAGATTCACTATTCATCTAAAAATACTACTAATTGAAAATAAAATTTTATAATCAATGAAAGGAAATGTTCGGGATTTTACACTATCTCTAGACTTTGATACAGTTCTTGATATTCATAGCATTATATATTCATTTATATGGTTTCTCAATCCCTATATACGAAATTTGAAATTGAATCAAAATGCTATCATATTTTAGTTCAAACATAATAAGCAAGCATGATTAATTCACAATAAAACTTGGATCGTTCAATAAATTAAATAATTAATCCAAACAATAGTTTTAAGGTTTATCCCATATGGATCTATCCTAATTTATTTTATACTTAGATAAATAAAACCAACAATAACCAAGAAAGAACACAAAATAAAGGAACTTATTCTTATAAATCTTGATTTCTTCACTTAAATTATGATTAAAGTCAGTTTTTTCTATACAAATATGCTTGATTCTTGTGGCAAGATGATTTAATTCATTTATCTAATGATAAGATTTTGTTTCTATTCAAAATTAAAACCTTAAACAGTTCATACAATATAATAAGGATGAATTAAACATAAAATTATATCATATACATATTGCTCCCTCCGAGAAAAACAAAATTTTTGTGAAAACAATTGCTAGCATAGGTTTAGAACATAGACTAGTATTAGACCTATGTTTATTAACATACAACACAACTTTAATAGGGTATCATTTTGCTGCCTCATGTTGGAACTGTATCCCTCTAAAAATTTTCTTAAACTTCCAAAACTTGGCTCCAACTTACGTGAATTTAGGTCTATAAATAAAAAATATTAGCTACATTGAGAACAAATCCTATAGGAGTTATTCAAACACAAATAAATCACTCTCAAAATCATGCTAAAAATATAACATAACTATCACTTAAAAAATACCAAACCTAACCTAACAAGTCCTAGAATCCTCGTAAAGTTTAAATTCAAGAAAAAATGTGTTTCCAATTAAGGTTGTCTATCACAAACATTGCTTAGGCCACAATTGTGGATCACATCGTCTCTTTCCCAAAAGTGACATAGGCTCTGCCACACCAATGTCCAATATTATAGATCCTTTAATTATTATACACACTTAGATATGGTCTATGATATGATTGTGATGTAAGATATGTCTTTTATGAAAACACCTCAAACATATCTACACACCCATGCATTCACCTTTAATTTCTAAAATGGAGCATGCCTTGGGCCATGTCCATGTCCCAGATTGTGTTCTCTAAAAAAAATTTAATTCGAAAAATACCAGTGTTCTTCTTGAAATGCTTAAATACTGTACTGGTATAAATTAACCATACATAATACTTGGTATATTAGAGAATATACCATGTTCAACCAACATACTCTAAGAAATACGTTTAAGATTGTACATTTGTGTACATGAGCCATACATAACAAGATTTTTTAGAGAAGGTAGCAGATACCTAAAAAAATCTAGAATAAGAAGTGGCCTACTTGTTTATTTTGTACAAGTAGCAGGTAGTATGTATCAATTAGGGTTTTGATAATAAGACCTATAATATGCATGTGAATATGATGGTTTAGTAGTTAGTGATGGTTTGCCAGGGTCTATTAGTCAATGCCAAACTAAGAAATGTGTCGTTTTTTCCCTAAAGCATTATGGAAACACTAGAATATGGAATGTACTAGTTTATTGCTTCGAACATAGTATTCTAGGTCAAAATGTGGTATGTATCATATTTTGTTAGTTAATTCTAGAATAGGGCATATGTCATTTTATTGCTTAGCGCATAGAAACATGCTATAATGGGGGCATATACTAGATTGTAGCTCTAAATATTAGTAGTTTGTGTCAAATTGGAGTGTACTAGACCAAGATATGTACCGAACAATTTGTCAAGAAAAGTTATCCAACATATGTCTTAGGAATCTATAGGGAACTATATGGGTGTTTTAGAAGCATTATTATATTGCATTAACATCTTTTATTATTATTTATACGTATTACATAATTTTGTCCTTTAATAGGTAGATGGAGATTATATTTTTCCTAATATACACAAGCGGTAAGGATTTGTGCTTATGGTGATAGTTGCATAAGAATTTTACCTTTGCTTATTATTCTTTTGTTTGTTGATATATGATACATTGTTATAACTAGTTTTACAAGTAGTAGCCTGATGAGGTAAGTAGAGATTAAAATGGGATGTGATTGTTGAGCATGATTATTTGAACCACGTAGTGCCTTTGTATAGAGAGTGATTCTTGTTTCTTTTTCTAAAAAATAGATGTTTAGACTTGAGCTTGGTGATTGATGGATGATAAAGTTATTCATTGTGAGATGAATACTTTATGATTTATCAATATATTTTTTCTGTTGTTTTAGATATCTAGTGTTTGTTTGTTTAAACTTAATAACATGGTGAGACATTTAAATTGGGTTTTGCTATTAGATCCAATTTTTTAGTGTTAATACTGGATCCAGTTTGTGCGTGTTGGGATGTTGGCATGGATGATTAGGGTTGTAGTTAGGCAGCCTCTTTTACTAAGAAATGACATGTGGTATTAGTACGGGTTGTAATTGAAGCGCAGGCCTTAATTGGGTTTGCCAAATCTGGGCTGAACCCGTCATACAAATCCTTTTCATATAAAGCTTTGCTGCTTTGGTCATCTCATACAAGGCCAGGTAGTTCTCAACCTGGTATAACCATACTTTTTGTCACGAATTCCTTCATTCCATGATTGCATATTTGACGGAGAGTCTGGATCACTTGAGTTAGTTAATTTATGTCTTTTTGCTTTGAGCTCGCACTGGTCAAGCTAGTGCAGGAATTGTTCTAGCTCTTTTTCAGTAGGATTAGGAATTTTGAGCATCCTGAAAGACAGAGTAGTCTGGTTGAGAAGGACCTGTAATATTGGAGACTGTATCTTCTGTATCATACTGAGGACTATTTGGACTAGGCATATTTAAGCCAGACGTGGGGTTGTGAGATCTGCTGTGGCTGCTAGCTTGATTTCATGAGTTGGGAGAAGGCACCACTGGACTTTGGTCCTTAATGCCACTAGACATAGCATCATTGGTGTCTCTTTGTGTTTATACCCTCGTCGGAGAAGGAAAAAAATGATACAGATCATCAAATTTTTATGAGATAAGAGTGAGGGCTCATTTGAGATGTCCCACCTGATCTTTGATGTCGGCAGAGGATGTCTCCAGAATAGGGATCTTCGTTGCATTTGCCTCAAGTTGTTCCACTTCCACGCTAGACTCGTTCATAGTAATGGGCATTACCACTCAGAATCGTAGCGCTCTACTACCAAAAATGATAGGACCCAGTAGCTTTAGAGAGGTTGCCTCTCTCCTACTCCAATGGTTGAACAGTGAACTACTTGTATATTCTAGCAGTCTGCACACCTAAAACTAACTGTCAGCTTATCCACTCATGCACACACATGCACAATGGACAAAATAACAACACATAACAAGCATGCATAATAGAAAACCCCTCTTGCAGCAAGCAAGATCTCAGTCCCATATTTGTACGCCTTTGTTCCGGTGTAATCTCAGTCAGTCGTTTAATTTTAGTGGCTTTTATTTATTAAATGAATAAGTTTTTATAAAACAGATTAATGGAGCAGGTGATCTGCCGCTCTTGTAGATGTCTCTAATTCCCCTCTAGGTGGGCTAAGTCCTCTTAGGCCCTCTTACCCTTTTTACCATATATGAACTTGATCAGGGGCCATTAGTCGTCCTCTGTTTCTCGTCTTTTTTGTGCTATTTGTTATTGGTTGCGCCAAAGTGTCGTCATTTGCACTTTTATGCATCTTTGTGGGATAATAAGCATTGGTGAACCTATAAATAATGTGTTTAGTTGCGTGAATGAAAGTGATTTTTAAGATGCTAGTTTTTATATCATAAACACATATCCTCAAGCAATAATGTAGGATGAATTCAGATCGATAATCTTTGGCTTATAGACGGGGTGTTGGGAAAATCCACTTTGTAAAGAGAAAGCTGTTGATAAAACCATTGCATTCCTACATAAAACTTTTCTCTAATTTATAGGTGTATCACTTATACCGTCGCTAGTTATAGCAATCACTTCATTTTAATGCTATAGTGCTTCCACCGACATCCTTTTATGAGGAGTTTCCAATCGTGGAAAAAGTGTCATACATTGCAAAGTTGTCATCTGCTATTGTTTAGGGTGAGCAGGAGTAGATGTTCCATAGCTTTATAGTTCAGAAACTATATATCTAGACTTTTGTTTTCTTTTAGAAAGCAGTAGGAGGCGCTATAGGCCCAGAGCATACCTTACAAGGCATATTTGACATTGAAATGTGGAAATGGTAAAAAATAACTAAAGAAGAATGAGCTCTACAAGTTTCTAATTGCAAGTAGACATCTAAGTGTGTATTCAAGGAAGCGGATTTTCAAGGAGGGAGGTCTTAAAATGTTTCATTCTGCTCTATCAAAAAGAGAAACTATACCAAATGTGAAAACCAAGTTTAGGAAATTAGGAAGCTAGTAGTTACAAGAGGAAAATGTTGTTTCAATTCATTCACTAGCAAGTAGCAACGTGATTGGCTGTAATAAGAGAGCCAAGAGATGCCAAACGTAAAAATTGAAAGAGATGTGCATCCCAGATACTCTCTTTTGCGGGTGTTTGAAAACTGCGATGCTATTCGTGTGAAGGTACCTTCGATAACGATTGCTCTCCTGTCAAGGTTTCTTCTGGTTAAGCCGATGGTCTTCAGTGGCTGGACATCAGTATCTTGGATTTTATTTGTTGTTTCCTTTGCTCAAAAGTCACCTTCTCTTACTAGGTTAGGAAGGATAATGTCAATCGAAAATCTCGTAAACAGGGATGACATTGGGATATATCTCTCAATTTTTTTAATTAAAAATATAAAGTATTGTTTTTTTATTAAGGATTGAGCTTGAACTGCCCAGGGTCACGAGGTATAACTCTTTTAAATAAAACGATGTCATTTTATTTAAAATACTTGAGCCTTGGATTGATTTGGATATGAGCTTAGCCCATAGGCCGATTCATTGAAAACACTTGAATTTAGCCCATAAGTCAGCACATTGTCATTCCTATGCATACAACTCTCCCTACTAACAATTACCAAAGATTAATTACGTAGTTAGAATCTTTGCTTTAATTATTTCAAAGAAAATGGGATGATTAAGGTTTGAGTTACAAACAAAGAGAAGATGTAAGCCTATAAAAAATGGGATGAGAATAGCGTGTTTTTAATGTCAATTGATAAAGATGGTAACAGTGAGAAAGTTCCGAAAACGGGTATAATTATATTTGATCTTGACGAAGATAGAATGCTAGAACAGGAAAAAACATCAGAGAAGCCTGGTTAAAATAATGCGGGGAAACTTGCAAAATCAAATACAATTAGATCCATGGCTAAATTCATATTTCAAAATTTAATCATTCTTTATCTTATTTTAAAATTGTAGCACAAATGATGAAAAAGCTATGCATGGAGAATTGACCTGAAAAGTAGACTTGAAGATAAAAAGTTGATAAAATAAAAAATTTAAAACCAGTCACCAAACTTTATGTCTATATATTAACTTTTTTGTCTATTCTATGGAAAGAATTATCGTATAACTACATTGTGTTTATACTGTTTGAACTTAGTGATTGGTTCCGCAAATTGAAAGCCTTTTAATATAATTGTGCTTAAGTTTCCAAAAACTCCATCATAACCTCAATTTTTTTAAGTTTGGAGCATATATAGTAATTCAAGCCCCAATCTGAAACTTTGGACTCAAGAAATTAAAACCAAATTTGTTGAATTCTTTATATTTTTGGTACTTGTTAGTGTCTTAAGTTTATAGGAAATGTCAAAAATATCCAACATTTTCCCCCTTGGATAATAGTTAATTGCAATATTGACTCAAATTTGAAAATTTGATTAAGTCACACTATTGTATTGGTATCAAGCTTAAAAAGTAAAAACATTTGATCCAAAAATAACAAAAGTCCAAAATTTTGTCATGCAAGGCTTTTGATATCCAAAGATATCAAACACGTGTCATGTGTGCCACAAATCTAATATAATCACATATATCTAATATCTTACTAACATGAATGAGAAAATAGAGTGTGGCTCGATTTCTTGAACATTATGCTAAACTGTATTAGAAAAATCTTGTTTCTCTCACCAAATGCTAAACAACATTAGAGAACTTTTATAGGATTAAAAACTTATATCCTTCTATGTCATGTTAAAATTCATGGATATTTGTACTAAACTGTATGTGTTTAAATGACATAGGCTCAAGGTCAATCTGTATATATACCCAATGACTTTTAAAATGCTTAAGATTGACACAGATCTTAAGACTTCCATATGTATTATGGCTTTGAACAAGAACATTTATTATTAAGGATAAAAGGATGATCATATGTATTAATAAGCAATCATAATGTCATAATACATCAAAATGTACAAATATACAATGAGCAAATATAATGATCCTTAAGTATCATTGTTTAAGAACTTTAACACACCTATATTGGATATATGTTTTCCGAACACTAGTGGGTGAAGTACTTTAGTCAACGGATTGGCTAACATCATCTCAATTCTTATATGCTCCACTTCAACATCACCTTTCTGAATCAACTCCTTAACGGTTAAGTATTTGACCTCCAAATGCTTAAACCATGTGACAGTCTTATTGTTGTTACTAAACAATATAGTAGCAAGATTATCACAGTACAACCGAATGGGTCTAGCTACTGAATCTACTATAGACAACTCAAAAATCAAATTCCTAAGCCAAACTACCTGTGTAGTAGCCTCATAGCATGCAACAAATTTTTCATGCATGGTCGAGGAAGTTACCAACGTCTGCTTGAGACTCTTCCACGATACTGCACCATTTGCCAATATAAAAATGTATCTTAAAGTGGACTTGCGATCATCTGGACACAAAGCAAAATTGGAGTCTGTATACCCTGCGAGGTTTAAATCATTGACCCTCCTGTATTTCAACACATAATCCTTGGTACCCTTTAGGTATCTCAACACTCGCTTAACTGCATTCCAGTGGTCTACACCTAGGCTAGCCAGATATCAACCCAGCAGTTTAACAACAAATGCAATGTCCGGTCTAGTGCACACATGGGCATTCATCAGGCTACCAACCGCACTAAAATACGGAACATTCTTTATAACCTCTCTCTCAACTTCATTCTTTGGACATTGTGCTAAAAATAATCTCTCTCTATAAAAGATTAGTGCTACAACAGGTCTACAGTCATTCATATTAAACCTTTATAACACTCACTCAATGTATGTGAGAAGCCTAATGAGTGTTGAGATTTGTCTTTGTGAATCTGTATACTTAAGACAAAAGATGCTTCGCCATGATCCTTTATGTCAAAATGCTTGGCCAAAAGTTGCTTAATTTCATGCAACATAGTAAATCATTTGACGAGTAATATATCATCCATATACAACCGTAGGAAGATGAATTTTCTCCCCCAGAACTTGTAATACAGACATCTTTCAACTTTGTTCCACAAAGCTGAAAGAGGTCAAAACCTCATCAAACTTTAGGTACTACTGTTTGGAAGCTTGTTTCAGACCGTATATTAATTTGGTCAACTTGTAAACTTTTTCAGTTGCTTCTTGATCCTGAAATCCTCCATATAGACCTCCTCATAAAGGTCACCATTCAGGAAAGTGGTTTTAACGTCCATCTGATGTAACTCCATGTCATAATGAGCTAATATTGCCATAACCACTCTAAATGCATCCTTTAAGGATACAAGAGAGAAGGTAACATTAAAGTCAATTCCTCTCTAAGTGAATCCTCTGGCAACCAATCGAGCCTTAAACCATTCAACTTTACCTTGAGTGTCCTTCTTAGTCTTAAATAGCCATTTAGAATTGATAAGTCTGCAATGTTGAGGCAAATTAACTAGCTCCTATACCTTATTGTGCCTCATGGATTGCATCTCATCCTTCTTTGCTTCTCACCACAAGTCCACATGGGGCCCAAAAGCATCTTTTGTAAAAGTAATTAGTTCCACATCATGTCCTATATCATAATTTTATTCACCCAAATAAACTATGTAATTTGATGAGATAGCATGTCGTCTCTCTCTAATGGATCTATGCAACTGCATTGGTTCATGTACCACAAGAACCTCTATTTGAACAGGTATAGATTCCTGTGCCTACATAGGTATGGTACTCGGACTTTGATCCATGGGACTTGCTTGTATGAGCGACAGATACGAAATAATCTAGTATTTGTCCTGTTATCTCCTAAAGGGTGAGAGTGTCCACCCTTATTATAGACATCGTATTTCAGAAACTTAACCGTCTATGATTCCACTATTATGTCCTCTCCTTCTCTACAGTAAAATTTATAGCCCTTAGAGTGGTCGAGATATCCTACTAGATAGCAACGACTGGAACGAGGTTACAATTTTCTTTCATCAGGATTATATAACCTTACCTCTGTAGGGCAACCCCATATATGAATTTGTGAAAAGCTTAACTTTCACCCTTTCCAAAGTTCAAAAGGTGTCTTAAGCATTAACTTACTTGGGACTCTATTCAATATATATAATGTTGTCTTAATAGCTTCGCCCCAAAGGTATTTGAGTAGGTTAGTCCTACTCTACATCAACCTCATCATGTCTTTTATGGTGTGATTTTGCCTTTCGTCCACTCCAATTTACTCAGGACTATCTGACATAGTGAATTAAGTCATTATTCTAACTGATTCTACATATTTGGCAAACATATCCTTTTCCTGTCTTGTAGCACTATGTTTGCTATAGTATTCATCTCCACGATCGAATCTGAAAATTTTTATTGATTTTCTCAACTAGTTCTCAACCTCAGTCTTAAATATCTTCAATTTATCAAGAATTACAAACTTTTCTTTAAGTAAGAAGACATAACTGTAGCAGGAATAATCATCTATAAATGTCAAAAAAATATCTAGCATTGCATAATATAGCTATATAAGGTCCACTAATGTCCGTATGTATAAGGTCTGATAAGTCAGAAGCACAAGTTGACCCCTTCTTCTTTATCTTAGTCAACTTACCTCTGCAGCAGTTAACACATGTTTCCAGATCACTAAAGTCTAGAGTTAGAAGAATATTATCCTTTATCAATCTCTCAATCTTATCTCTGAAAATGTGGCCCAAGTGTTTATGCCACAATGTAAAACATTTCCTTTATGAAAGCTCTTTTACAAGTAACAGGTTCGACAATATAAGAAGAATCATACATTTCATTAGGGGTAAGACACATTTGATATAATCTGTAAGATAAGAGGGCAGTTATGATATGTCTTGCATTGATAGATATATTTACAATTAAAGTATCAAATATAAAACGATAACACTCTCTATCTAAAACTGATACAAAGATCAGTTTTAATATAAAAGAAGGTATATAAAATATGTCTTGTAAAACCAATACAAACCCCGTATCGAGGTTCAAACCTACATCCCCTACTTACAAACGTCCACTTATTCATGATTGTTGACCATTAACTTTTCCTCTCCTTTAGTCGACCTTCTCGTAGATCTGAACCCCTACATTGTGGAAGTAATATGATTAGAAGCTCCATTATTTAACCACCAAAAACTTGATGTGACTATAGTTAAACTGGATTCATGAATCATATAGGTCGAGGAGGTACCTGATAGCTCCTGTTTGACTTTCCAGAGTTTTTACTTCTGGCAGTCAAATTTTCTATGCCCCTTCTTCTTGTAGAAAAAACACTTCATATTCTTCATATCTTGTGGACCCTTCGTAATGCTAGACTAACCAATTTGTGAATGCGAAAAGGGTTTGGGTTTCTTACCTTTACCTTTTTGGGGCTTCGTCTTCCCCTTGCCTTTGGCTACTGTATATAGGGTTGTATGAGAAGAACTCTTCAACTTCTCCTCTTCTACAACACATCGAGAAATTAATGCATCAATATCCCAAGCCTCATCCTGAGAGATATATGAAGTTAGCAGCGTCTCAAACTTTCGTGGGAGAGTATTAAGGGTCTAGTGCAATATTAGTGTGTCATGAATGGGCACATCCAGCACCTTCAGCTTACTCTAAAGGTAAACTATCCTGATAATGTATTCCCTGACGCCTGCTTCTCTTGTGTATCTCATAGAGAATAGACCCTTAATTAAGGTGCTTAGCTCCGCATTAGACAACACCTTATACCTCTGGGAAACATTATCCATGAACTCCATCATGTTTGTGCTGTTAATCCACTTAGCAGAAGGATATAGGATCGACCTCTTAAAGGTCAAATAACACATCATATTTGACCGCTTCCAGATTGTCAAAGCTGCCTTATTAGCTTCTGAGTTGATGTCTGTAAGTGGAAAAAGTCTCTCTACCAGCATCGCCATGTTGATGTCGGCCATTCTTAGGGCAAACTCAACATCCTTCTTCCACTTCATGAAATTGAAATCGGTCAAAGTCTCTATGGTGACAACATTGTTATTTATAGAAATGGTGACTGCAAAATAGAAAAGACAATGTAAAGATCAACATAAATGCAGGATTACAACGATATTTAAAGTGTTAAAATAGTATCTATAATGAGAATCCGATCACACATACTTTGAAACACCTATGAGATGAATACATAATACATGCAATTAGACCTCTACATAAAAGCAATCAGAGTACGCACTATCAACTCTCATGACACTACCACTTATTAAGGAATAGATCATTCAAGAAATGATTTTCCTCTATCTAATGCCTTTATGCATATCTCAAAATCTCATGTAAGGCCAACACTTGTGGATAGAATAATCAAACGTGAGACTAGAGACATCCCCAACATGTAAGCAGTACAATCCAAATACTGACTTGAATGACCACTGTGGTGACTACAATCTCATCAATATCTAAAAAGACCACAAACATACCGTATATGAAAATGTATCATCAATAAATGCGAAAATCGAATGCATAGTCAAATTATCATATACTAATGCTGAAAACATTGTCTTTAAACTTTATTCGAGACTTTTACTACACAAAATCTCAATCAAAGCCACTATCGTGCTTTACCTGACACCGAACCTACAATATAAGACACGAAACCTTAAGTGCCTCCTTTATGTATAGCTCAAAGCACGAAAATTATCTCAAAATAGCTTTAAATCCTTTTTCGGAATAAAATTACCAACGTAATTAATTCAGAAAAATTAAAAAATCACTTTATGAACTCCTTCGACTTGGAAACTGACCGAAAATACCCCCGAGTACCTTTACGAAAATTCTGAAATTTTTCAAAAGGTTTTTTCTTTGGAGTTGACGTCAGAAGTACTGTAACGTTGACGTCATCGGTGTATGTGTGCCGTTGGGGTGTGCACTACACGCGCACAAGCCCAACGCGTTAGGTGCATGCACTACGCGTGTCAATGCGTTGAAACACTGTTGGTGCGTGTGGCTCACCCGCCCATAATTGCAAACGCGCTAACCCTGTATGATGCATGTGTCATATGCACCACCCTACATTCGCACTTGTGTTCGCACCGTGTTGGGACAGTTGGTGGGTGCGTGCATCTACACGCGAGTGGCTGGAAAATGGTGGAGCCAACTATCGCTAACCACCTCTAAGGCGGCACTGTAGCTGTATGTGCTCCTTCATCAGCAAGTGATTTTTAGTGACTCCTTAGCCAATTTTTTGTGCTTTATGGCCCATTTAGGACCCATTTTTTATAGCTAACCTCATGCACACCACTTTCACGCATCCATACATGTGAAAAAATCACAAAACAGATTAAAAACAACCAAAAATCCTAGTGGATAAAAACCAAAAAAGCTTCGTTTTTAACCACCCGATCACGTAACCACTCTGATACAACATGTAACACGTAACATGAACCTTATTACGTATCTCAGACCCTACGTGAGAGGGAAATAAACGAAGTAAATGTGAAAATAACTATTTTCTGTTCCATCGCACTTCCGAGGTAGTTTTTGATGCCAAAACGAGTTCCAATGAACTGGGACTTGCAGGAGAAGTCCTCGCCAGATTGTGATTAACACCTTTCTATAGTTTTCTCAATACGTAAGTTCTCTTAACGGGTTAGAGATTTTTTATATTTACGAATGATATAAGCAATTACAAGAGACCTTAACTTTTACATACAGCTTCCATATTGGACTTTCCCATCAGAGGCCCGATATGGGTCCGGTCCACACCGATCGGGTTCTATTTTGAAAATATAAAACAGAAAATTCATCTAATGTATTTAAATATATTTTGTTTCTTAACATCCTTTTTAAGGAGGTAATTTCTCATCCTTTCATTCTTGGAAAATATTAAAAATAGAAATTAAAATTACAGAACACTTTCCAAAATTAAAGAGACATTTTGTAAAACAGATTCATTCGCGCCCAGATAACTTGCTCAACTCAGTCCTTCGTAAACAGTTTTATACAAGTTGAATAATGTTGAATCGGAAATCAGATGCTCGAAGTTGTTATCCGATAATAAACATATTTAACGAAGGGGGTTCCCTTGCTTGCGGCATTATTAGAACCCACGTGGCGCAAAATTGAACCTGCAGTCACTGTCCGTCGGTGGGTTAGGCCACCAATGCGATTTCGTGGTGCAAAGCATGCGAAGTTTAGAGCCATCCGAAATGTTTATTTGCCCCAGAATCAACTAATCATCATTAATTGGACAACACAGTAAATGCCTACTTAAGCAGTAGCTTATACATCCAAGAAAACTTCAAAATAGGATGAGAGTTGTGATATTATTCGTAAGTTAATTAGCCCGTCTCTTCAAAGGGATGGAAACAAAGTGACCTCACACACTAAACAATTTCCCGTTCACCATCATCGTCGTGTTCGTCAAACACAAACCTCGCTCTATATCTCTCTCAGTATGTCTTATGTTCCATTACGCATCTATTATAATTTCTACACGATTTCATATTTAATATTATAACCATCAATTACTTGGCCATCTAATAATAATATTGCATTATTAAAGATATTACGCAATTGGACTATTACTTGATCAACAAACATTTCCCTTAAATAACTTAGATACTTCACCCTTAATTCTGAGTACAGGGGTTGTAAAGTAGGAACCGCAACCCCTAAAACCACATCACCAAAAAAAAATCATTAGTTATAACTATGCGATAATATGATATAACATCAATTAAAAATTGATGGTGGCATAAAAAAAGAAATCTAATGATTCTTAGGAAATAGCATCGATTATATGGCAATAGAACACTCTTAGCAAAGGCTGAATCGTATATTTGTATGCATAATTTGACATAGATAGTCTGCAATGGTTATACACGAGATAGAAAGAAAGGCGTTCATTGTGTGGGCGTAAGGAACAAACTAAATGACCATACAACCATGCAAGTCGATTGTTTATATTTGTTTTCCAATGATATTCTGGGCTGAAATGTGGACTGACTGGCACTCTCGCTCAATGACCCTTTCTAGTATTAATTAAATATTAGTAACATTTGGTAAAGGGTAAATTGCAATCATCTTACTTCAGAAGTGGAGATGCAAAGAACGATTTTACTAATTACAATGTCTTTTAAATTATAATTAAGACTCTTTATAAGATTTTAAAAAATAGAAATGGCAGTTGAATAACAACCATTCGCGGCTCAAAAGGAAAGTGACTTCTTCAATTAGCAAGTCATCTTGCTTTCTGAAAGTTGGTAGGGAAAACCCAGCCTCTATCTGCAATCTCAGTGTCTGCAATTTTGTTATTCAGGATGGTCACTGTGATTGGACTTCTTTTCAATCCTACCTTCCGCCACCAATATGCCGTTTAATCGCCGGTACACTTCCTCCTCAACTCGTTTTTGGGCCAGATCGACAGATTTGGGGCCCCTCCGATTCTGGCCATTTCACTGTTGCATCCACGTATAACATGAGCCTAGATCAGGAAGACACCGCGGCCCATGATCTTTGGCCTGTTCTCTGGAAGTGGAAGGGTCCAC
Organism: Erythroxylum alaternifolium; assembly: GCA_027478495.1. Classification (NCBI taxonomy): domain Eukaryota; kingdom Viridiplantae; phylum Streptophyta; class Magnoliopsida; order Malpighiales; family Erythroxylaceae; genus Erythroxylum; species Erythroxylum alaternifolium. The sequence goes on from JANIIA010000005.1 coordinate 50,577,793, forward strand.
CACGCATTCGTTCCTTCCTCTGGCTCCTCGGCCACGACCGGCTTCTTACTAATCAGCATAGGCTCCGGCTACATTGCAACACAGATGACACTTGCTCTCATTGTGGTGGAGAGGAATCCTCTCTACATGTTCTTCGCGACTACACGAAAGCTCGCCAAGTGTGGCACACATTTCCTTCACACTTGCTCCCTACAACTTTTTTTATTACCTAGCATCGGGAGTGGCTTCTCCACAACCTTCAACAACACCAGCAAGTGCTCGAGCACGATTGGGCATTGTTATTTGGAATTACTTGTTGGTTCCTCTGGCAATGGAGGAACAAGACTCTCTTTGACGTTAATTTTAATTGGCCTTCCTCCCCTCATTCTGTTGTTTTGTCTTATGCAGGTCTTCTCCGCAATGCTATCCGGTGTCAACATTGAGCGATTCCTACTAGACCCCCACCTCGACAGGAGAGGCTCATAGGATGAAGCACACCCCACACGGGATGGATCAACACTGATGGAACTGCAAAACAGGCCTCGTCTACCACCACAGCTGGGGGCCTTCTACGTGATAGTTCAGGACAGTGGCTGGGAGGCTTCTCGCAACACATTGACTGGTGCTCGCCTCTGACCGCGAAACTCTGGGGCGTTCATACCAGGCTGACACTGGCTTGGAACTTGAGCTACCTCCGGGTGAAACTGGAAGTTGATTCTAAAGCGGTGTCCGATCTTCTCGCCTCGTCCGAACGGCGATCCCGAATACTTAACCCTCTTGTCCGGAGCATACATGAGCTGTTCTCTCAGAACTGGACTGTTGTTCATTGACATGAGTATCGAGAGAGCAACAAATGCGCCGACTGGCTAGCTAATTATGCCAGTCATTTTGCTGTGGGAGTTATGTACTTTCATCATTCACCGATTGGGTGCCACCTTATTCTATTAGAGGATTTATCGGGAATTTATTTCCCTAGACTAGTTATGTAACTTTACTGTTCGGCTTCCTTCTTATATATAAAAAAAGTAAACAATAAGGAATCCTAGCATAGTATTTGTAGGTCATGGGATTCTTCGTTATCAAAAACACTAAAAAAAACTCCTAAAAAGACATTTTAATTAATATTATTGAAGAAACTTGATCTTTTTATTGGGATTACAAAAGCTTTCATGGTTATATGAGGACGATGAAGTTAGTGTTGAGTTTTTGGCTCCTTTGTTGTCCCATATTGGTTGGGGACAATAATTGAGGAAGGAGTCTTGACTATATAAGGAGGGTGCTATCTCCTTAGTTAGTGCACCAATCCAAAGTCAAAGATTTGTATAACAAATTTGACTCTAGTTAAATTCCTCTTTTGAGGTGAGAGTTGGAAGATTTGTTTTGGGTATTTCTTTGTGAGTGTATTGGTGTATTGGGATATTGGGTGAGTAGAAAAATTGTGTGATTGTAAGAAATTTTCACATAGTGGATTTTCTTCTCGGTGCCCGTGGTTTTTTCTCCGATTTGGGAGTTTCCACGTAAATTTCTTGTATTGTTATTATTTCTCTATTTTCTGTTATTTTTACTATAAAATATCCTTGGGTGTGAGTTTGGGAGGTTTAAATTCCCAACAATTTTATCTAATTTGAAATAAAAAGAAATAATGCATGCATATTATAGAAACATTCTTTAAGTTCCCTGTGTTCAGTGCAGTTCGCGAAATCTTTTTAAAAAGCAAAAGAAAAGTTGATAATTTCATCAAACCATACACAATCACATTCCAAAGCAGGAACTTATCGTAAACTATTTCCAGACACCAGACCTAGATACAAAATCAGCACATGATTCAGAAACAATGAAACCCAAAATTCGTTGACATGAAACAAAAGAAAAGCTTACAAATTTAGGAATTGAGAGTGGCAAACAAGAGAATCTCATGCAAGAGAAGAGTAGAGCTCAACGTAGCTTTTAACATCTATCTTTGGACTCAACATCTAAGTAAATACCACCACAATTCCTTCTCTTTCCTTTCCCTTTCTCCCCCAATAATACCCTCCTCCAAAACTCCACTTTTTTTTCTCTCCTCTCTTCTTTTTTTCTTCCAAACAAGCACGTCAACAACGACTCAGCAGTGTTGCAGACTAGCAGTAACTCGACGTCGACAAGCTCATTCAGGTTCGGATAAAACTACAATTCCGAGTCCAATTTTCGAATGATGATGTAAAGATGTTGTTCCTTACTCTCCGTTCTAGTTTATGCGCATCAAATTATTGTTGAGAATGGGAAGCGTTAGGTTATTTGATGGTCTGCGCATTCAACAGCCAACGCTCCCCGAATTGGCCCCTTTTTTTTTAAGAGAAAAGATTGAAAGTTACACAGCACGCAAGGAAAGACAGGTTCCGATAAATCCTCTAAAAGGATCATGTAGCACTCTAGA
>JANIIA010000005.1:50606533-50618720 GCA_027478495.1 Erythroxylum alaternifolium
CCAACATCAAATGAGCCTATAGGGTCACACACAAAGAGTGATGTGATTTGGGCTTATTCTCTTGGGCCTAATTTATTTGGCACTAAATAAATATATGTGGATATATTTGACAGGCTAGATTGAATTAAGTTATCGGGCTTTTATTATATGAGATATAATATGGGCCAAAATTTATTAGGCTTTCATAATCCTAATGGGTTTAGGATTATAATATTCTTATTCCTAATAGGAATAGGGATTAAGGTTTCTCTATAAAAATAGAGAACTTAAGTCTCATTAGAGATGACATGAAAACCCTAGCCACCTAGACCTAGCTGTTCGTTCTTCTTCCGAGAGAAAAATTTTGCGAAGTTCTAAAATGTTTTAGAACGTGCTAGCATACATTAGCTGCTGCCCCGGATCGTTCATCCTCGTGTGGATACTGGTAGAGGATGTTCGCATGTTGCAGCATCTACAAATCTGAAAATAAATACCAATCCGCATCAAGAGGTAAATCTGTATATGTTGTGCAATTTCGGTTATACTTTTATTGTGTAGTATGGTCCATTCCGCTGCGTATTGTAAATACCCAGCATAGGCGATCCAATACTTAAGCCTTATGAAAGGAATTACCCAACCTATGATTTAGAGTTAGCAGCCATAGTCTTTGCTTTAAAGATTTGGAGGCATTATTTATATGGAGAGAGATGTTATATTTATATAAATCACAAAAGTCTTAAATATTTGCCTACATAGAAAGAGTTGAACTTAAGCCAAAGAAGATTGATAGAGTTGATTAACGATTATGATTGCCTCATTGACTATCACCCAGGCAAAGCAAATGCAGTAGTCGATTCTCTTAGCAGGAAATCATTATCAGCTTTATGAGTAATGAATGCTAGATTATTTGTAGCCAATGATGAAGCCATTATAGCTGAGTTGAGGCTTAAACCAAACTTATTATAGCAAGTGAAGGAAGCACAGAAACAAGATGAAAAGCTAGTTATCATTCTTAAACAAATTCAGGAGGGAAAGATAGTGAATATGCAATTAAAGAGGATGGCTACTTGTATCACAAAGACAGAATATGTGTCCCTAATGATGATGAGTTGAAAAATAATATCCTGAAGGAAGCCCATAGCAGTTCATATGTTATGCACCCAGGAAGTACTAGAATGTACCAAGATTTGAAGATACATTATTGGTGATCAGGTATGAAGAGAGACATTGTAGATTATGTTACCAAGTATCTTACATGCCAACAAATAAAAGCAGACCATCAAGTTCCATTGAGTTTACTTTAACCAATAACAATACCCGAATGGAAATGGGATCGAATCATAATGGATTTTGTGTCTGGTTTGCCTCAAACTAGGAAGAAGCATAATGTTGTATGGGTGATTATAAATAAATTGACCAAGTCAACTCACTTCTTATCTGTCAGAACTGACTACCAACTCTCAAAGTATGCAGGATTATACATCAGTGAGATGGTGCAGTTGCATGGAGTACCATCTTTTATTATATTAGACTAGGACCCAAGATTCACCTCAAGATTTTGGAAGAAATTACATGAGGCCTTAGGTACTAAACTGAATTTTAGTCCAGCTTTTCATCCTCAAACGGATAGTCAATCAGAAAGAGTGATTCATGTGCTAGAGGTTATGCTTAGGAGTTAATGTTATTGATTTTAAATGAAGTTTGAATGAACACCTCCCATTGATTGAATTTATATACAATAATAGCTATCAAGCAAGCAAATAGATGGCACCGTATGAGGTTTTTTATGGTAGAAAGTGCAGAACATCCTTATGATGGTTAGAACTTAGTGAAAGAAAAATAATGGATCCAGAATTGATAAAGGAAACCAAGGATAAAGTTAAGCTTATAAAGGAAAGGTTGAAATCTACTTCTGATCGCCAAAAATCATATGCGAATTTCAAGAGAAAAGACATCGAATATGTTATTGGTGATAAGGTTTTCTCGAAAGTTTCACCATGGAAGAAAGTGTTTCGATTTGGTAAGAAGGGTAAGTTAAGCCCTAGATTCATTGGTCCATTTGAGATCATTGAGCATATGGGACCAGTAGTCTACAGATTAGCATCGCCACAAGATATGGAAAAGATTCATGATGTCTTCCATGTGTCTATGTTAAGGAAATATCAGTCTGATCCATCAAACTTTATAAAACTGGAAGATATTGAAATACAACTAGATTTAACTTATGAAGAGAAGCCAGTGAAGATTACAGCAAAAGATACAAAACAGTTAAGAAATAAGACAGTTCCACTGGTGAAAGTAAAATCACGAGATCGAGGAAGCTACACGGGAACTAAAAGATACCATGAGAAAGTCTTATACACGACTATTTAACATGGGAAAATTTTGAGGGAAAATTTTTATTTTAGAGGGGAAGAATTGTAACGCCCTAAAAATCTCGATTTCATGAATAGTACATTTTGGGTTGTGAATAGTCTATCTCGAGGTGAATAGTGACACTCGAGACCTAAATTTCTTTTTTTATTTGGCATCAGATAATATTGTTCAAGGACAGCCCGAGAATCAAATTAGAGCTTCAAACGAGTTCGTTCTGAGAGTTTGACTAAGAGTTGACTGATAGTCAAAGTTTGACTTGAGAAAGAGTGAAAGTCAATCTCGAAACTATTAATGAAAATAAATGATATTAATTAAGCCTTTATGTGAGGTTGATATTTTTCTTATGGGTATTTTTTTTATTAAGCAAAAGAATTAATAGATAACGTTAATCCAAAAAAATTTGGAAAACTTTTAATGACCACATGACATTTTTTCCATTTTCTTGGCCACCTACCTCTCTTCTTCACTAAGGAGTGCCAAGAACTGCCATTCCTCCTTTCTTCTCCATTCTTTTTTAATTCGTACATTTTCAAGCCAATTTTATTTAGTTTTAAGCCCCAAATTACCTATTAAATACTAAATCATTAACCTAGGTTCCTTAAACTCACCATATCAACAAAAAAAAGGAGAAAAGATGAAGAAAAGGTATATGGGTGTTCTTGATAAATAGTTCTTGAAATTTTGTTAGGTAAGTTAATGGAATTTTAATTATTTTTAGTATATGATTTTGGTATGATTCCATGCATTAGTGAATCAAATGCATGAAATTGAATTTATTATGCAATATTATAAAGATGAAGAAGATGAATTGAAGGAGAGAGAGAAAGAGAAAGAGAAGGAATAAGGAATTGATTATGAAATTGAAGTTTATGGAAGTTTAATTTGAAGATTTCGACATCAATTTGGTATGTGTTCTTGCAATTCTACTTTTTCCTAAAAATTTTGTATTAGGAAATTTAGGGTTCTTAAGTAAAAATTGGGGGTTTATGAAATTGTTGTTAAAAATATTTAATTGGATTTTAAATGAAGTATTATATGTGATTAATTGAGATTTTGGACTTATAATTTGTATTTTCCCCGATTGGCATTTTGACTAATTGGTGAGATGAATATCTCTTGAATATTGTCTGAATTAAATTAAAACCAATAATAGAAAAAAATGACATTAAAGAATGACAATTGCTTTGGTTGAATATGGAATAACTTGAATTGGCTATTATAAGTGATTATCTTAAATTTCAATGGAATTTAATTAGATTTGTCCCTAGTAAAATAGATATGAATTAAAGGAATGTGATAAGGTTGGCATGCCAATTAGGGAGTTAGCAGTACTACGTTATGATATATGTTACCAGACTGTATGGCTCCGAGAGCTCGATTCTGATGTAAGATATTTGATTTAGGTTATAAACTGCATGGCCCTAAGAGCTCAGTTTTAATGTGAATGTATATATAAAAAAAATATTGTATGATTCTGAGAACCCGATCTTGTATTTTTAAAATCCTGCTTATCTGGATCGATGATGCAGTTCCAATGGATTTTACTTTGGGGCAGTTACAAAAAGTAGAAAAATGCATGATTAATGATTAAAATACTTCAAATGAGATCATTGTATATTAATATAAACTGTTATAATAGATACGTGCTTGTATTTCATAATTTTATTTTTAAATGCCTAGTTTTCCTTAAAAATAAATAAAGATATTTATATGTGCAAAATATTATATATCATGGATGTTATGATTGAATGAGAATTGGAATTGCTTGAACACCACTAAGCCTATAGCTGAGCGTGTGGATTTTCTTTCCGCGAGTATGTTTTGAAGAGAACTAAAAGAAAGTTATGGTGGATCTACTACAAGATAAGAGTCACATAGAGAACCTTGAAAGATTTGGAGGTAGATGTACTACAAATTTTTATTTGGTTTTTGGTTATAGCATGTACATATAAAGAAGTGAAGGAACTCACAAGATTTTATTGTGAATTATATATGAATAAATGAAAGTTATGCATAAAATACGGTTTAGATGTGTTGAAAGGTATTGGAGGATGGGTAAATTATTTCGTCAAGGAGTTTGACATAGAAATGGATAGTTGAGAAACATGCATAAGAAGTGTATTGAAGTTTTTTGCAAGAGGTTTTAAGTAAATATAAGGAAACTTTGTCTAAATTTTTTTAAGTGAATAATAATTACTAGAACAATGAGGTTTTAAATAGAAAATTTTTGTTGTTCGAAGTATTAGATATTTAAGAAAATGGAAACACTAGGTATGTTGATTCCATTATCGAGCATGAGGTGTTACATAAGGTTTCTATCTAAGTCTTACAAACTTTGTAGTCTTATCTCTTAAAAACTTTCACCTTTCAAGGAGTATATACGAACCCATTTAACCTAGAGAGCCTCTTTATTTATCAAAATCCTCCACCCCATTTTGGCCATTAGGATTTTATTAATTATTTATATAGGAAGAATAACAAGACCCACTTCATTCTTTGTCATACAAACTTCAATACATTTGGTATTATCATAATTTGATTTAAAATAAACTTAAATTTTTTACATTAGTTACTAATAAAAATTATGAATAATATATTATTTAATTTTTAAAATTTTTAAAAATTGATAATTATTTAATAAATATATTTTAAATTGAAAAATATTAGAATTTAAAATTTTAAATAAATAAATTTACTTATTTAATTATTTATTTAATAAAATATAATAAAATTTCACTAATGTTTATTAATAAATATTGTCTATGAGATTAAAATAAAATCATTTGCTTAATTAGTTCATAAATTTAATTTATCTCTAACTTTTTATAATATTTAATTTTTTAAGAAATTAAAGAATTATAATGATTTGGAATGATAAGAGTTGAGTACAAGCTAAATTTAGTGCATTTAAAGCATGACTAGTTTCTTATATAAGTATAAACTTGGAATTCACTTAATAGAGTTGTAACACATCAATCCCTAATATACTTGGAGAAAAAACTTAGATTTCCAATTTGGAGATGTATCTTAGGTTCACAAAATTAGAACAACATTTAAGGAAGCATGTCACTCGAATTATATGAGCTTGCTCCAGTTCAAAAATATGAAATCTTCGATTTGTAACTTGAAACTTCATTTAAGTCTTGAAGGGAAATTCCAAGTGGTGGCTATACACAAAATACACTTTAGATGAATCATTTGCGCTATTAGTTGTTGTCTACTTTGACTAATCAATTCTTGTAAAAAAACATCTTTGTGTTTTGCTTATTTAAACAAAAATCCTCATATCCCTTTCGCTCCACAAAGTGTAAATAGTATTCCCTAAAAAAAATTTATAATTTAGAATATTTCCAATATAGGGATTATGATTCTAATATTACTTCTTGCCTAGTTAGAGGGAGCAGGTGGCAGGTTACTTAGCTGAAGTACTCCTCTCTAAATGTAAGAAGTAAATATGTATCAAAAAAATAGATGATCAATTGTTTCATTCTTTTGGTTGCATAATGAACAACTGCTTGGAATATTCATAATTCTTTTTTATCATACCTATAGTGGATAGTCTCTCCTTGATTGCAAACCAAAGAGTGAAAGCTAATCTAAGATTAGCTTACACAAATCATACTAGCTTATGCCATTTGACATTTAGATCTTGATTCTTTAATAACACCTTATAAGAAACATTAGAGAAGTTTCCATTTGAATTTTTGTTCCATAGTTATGATTTCCTTGTTATCTGGGGAGAAAGCTATATTTAATAGTACATTAGTGAGTGAACTTTTTGAAAGGAGCTTAAAACATCCTATTCTACAGCTTAGCACTTCATTAATTAAAATTTTTATTAGAATAATTTTATAAGGATTATTAAGTTTAAGAATTCCTCTAAATATGCTCGAATGGAGCATGTCAAAAATTTGTTGATTAATCATTTCCATTAGTATAATTAATCACCATCCTTATTGACTCCCTTAATTTAAGAATTTGAACCATACTTTGAGAAGATCGTATTTATATTGAATGGTCCAAAAATTTATGTTTCTTAAAAAGAATGCTTGTGTCCATTTAACTAAGGCACTTTTTATCATTGAGTAACCTCCAAAGTCTCCTAATCAAAAGCACTTTTTTGTGATACTAATAAGGGAAAGGCTTAATCCTCCATCATCCTTTAGAAGACAAAGATAACTACATTTTAATTTGGAAAATACGTGGTTGGTAAGATCTCCTTACCAAAGAAATCTTCTCATTAATCTATCAATTACCTAGCAATAATTTTTCAGAGTATAAGATAGGAGGCATAATACACATAAATGTTACTAAGGATATAATTTATAAGATGAATTTTTTTTTGAAAGGCTTTTGTTGCACCAGCTTATGAGCCTTCTTTGTATCTTTTCAATTACAGGAAGATAGTGACTGTAAGATGGTCTCTTTAAGGTGATGAGAATACTTAGAATACCTAAATAGGTAAATTAGGGCTTCATGGTTTTTAAACCTTTCAAAGAGGAGAACCATTATACAAAGTGTTAAGCACTCAATGATAAGAACAACAAGCTCTTTTCTTTATTTATGGATAAAATTGAAAGCTACTTGAAAGTGTTTTAAAATTCATATAAGCACTTATCGAATTAGTTTCAACTTTTTAGAAAAGTATTAAATCATTTGTAAAAAAAGAGTTATATATCTTTACTTGTTGTATTTTGAATAGAATTTAAAGAGCTTCTCCTAGTGGATGACTAGTCTAATAAGTCTTGAAAGCACCTCCATACATAAGATAAAAGATAAAAAGATAAGCGATCTCCTTATCTTAGACCTCTAGCTCCCTTAACAATCTTTGTAGGTTCTTCATTCATTAAAATATTGTAGGATACTGTGGTTATTAATTACTCAATCCATCTAAAAATTTAGCTAAGAATTAAAAAGCTTTCAAAGTGTTAAGGATAAGGTTACAATTTATAGAGTCAAAATGCCATGCATAGATCAATTTAAGTGCACAATTCTTAATTAAAAGCTTCCTATTATATCCCTTAAAGAGCTTCTAAGATAATAAAACGTTGTTCCCTAATTGTCTATCCTTTTGTAAAATGTTGTAATTTTGTAGCTTCACTTATCAAGAACTCATTGTATTGTTGGTTTAGCTTTTGCTATAGTTATTATAATTTCATTCATTTTTCAAAAAAAAGTTGTTTCCTAGTTGTCTATCCTTTATAAAGGCCTTTTGGGAGGAATCAATGTATTTAGGGAATAAGCACTTAAGCTTATTTGCAATGAGCTTATAAATGACTTTATATATTATGTTACAACAAGATATAGGCTTGAATTCTTTTAAAGAACAAAGAAGAGGGACCTTAGGAATGAGGAAAATAAAGGTTTTATTAACATTAATATTTTTATAATATTTAAGTATTATCATTAATAAAATTACAACTATATTAAAATTAACAACCAAATGGTTTTTTATTTTTTAAAAAAATAAAAATAAAAATAAGAAAAAACTAAAAATTACAACATAAAAATAAAAGTGAAACCAAACAACCTTTTAGCATTCACCTGGTACTTAAACTTAGTTTCTAATATCTAAATTACAAAGAAATTCAAAGACTTCTTTACAAAAAAAAAGATTTCAAGATTTAGCTCTAATTACTTGTATGGATTATTTGACCAAGTATGGAAAGAATGAATAAAGAAAAAGAAAGTTAACTTATATTTTTTTGATAGTTTGCATATTGAATGTTAGTTAATGTCTGGAAAATACAAAGAGATATTTTAATATCACTTTACCTAGTTATGATGTCATATATAAGTGGTAGTTTTTAAGTCATAAATTAGATTAAGAATATAGTTTCAAGTATATTTTTTTCTAATTTCCCATTATTTTATAAAGCAAAGTTTCTTTGTAGTGTTACTTAAGCTCTCTATTATTTTAGAAGTGTTTTAGTTTCAATTATTATCTTTTTGCTATTTATGCATAAAAAGCTGGCTTATAACCCTAATAAAGAAGATAAGAGATGTTATAAGGCTTGTTGTTATGTTGAAGTATTATTGGTTACCATATTCTCTTAATTTCTTATAATAATTAGTTTTGAAGTTAGTTCCTGTTGCAATTACCTGAGATGGCGTGATGTGGGGGTGTTATCAACACCATAATTGTAAAATTGAATTTGAAGAAATGATCTTTCATATCAAATGTTTTCCATTTTCATAGTAGCTAAATGTTAATCTCTTTATTTTAATGTGCTTTTACATATTAATTCTGAGGGCTTCACCTAGAAACTTTTATTTTAGGGACATATTTTTGTTATTGAATGAATAGTTCTAACTATTCCAACTATTCATTCAATAATAAAATATGTGAACTATAAGGTTTAACGATTGATATTACTATTCCTTCTCTCTCTCTCTCTCTCTCTTTCTTTACTCCCTACCAGTGTCATTATCTTAAAGCACTTCTAGAATTCTCCCTCACATGCAGACCTCTCTCAAGTTCCTGTTCTTCAAACTCCTATCCCATACTTCTATTAGAGTACTTTTGGAAAAACTTTTAGAAACACTCTTGTTAGATAGATCTGCAACATAGCTCACAACTTCAGCCCAAAATTCTTTAGCATCTTCTTGCTTTTCAACATGCCTTATACCATTTCAAGAATTTTTTTATTTTTCCCTTTTAGCTATGCGATTTTTTTGTGAAGACCTTGGCATGATTAACAGAAGACATATTTTAGTATCTTTATAGTAGTTGTCGAATTCTTTGGATGTGAACTCTCCTCCCTTATCAGATCTCATTAATTTAATTCCAAGCCACTTTCCTTTTCTACAACAACCTTGAACTTTTGACATAGGTAAACTTTTTATAATATCCTTTCTTAAGAGTAAATTTAAGTTATTAAATTTTATATGACCAAACCTCAAGTGCCAAAGTTAAGAATCCTCCTTTACATATACTTATAGGCATTTACTAATATCATTTTGAATATATAAGGAGAATAATATATTTCTTATCATCAATACTTTGGTTATCAAAATTTTGCTCTTATCGATTTGTTGTGCCCAAAAAGTTATAAACATTATCTAAGCCATCTTACTCACAAGTATACGAGATAGTTGTAGTTGATTACCTAGGTTCATCTCCCACGTAGGTGAAATTGGTTCACTTAAATTAACCTTGAATAAAAACAAAAACATATGCAATCTTAAACACTCTATCCCCATTTTCTGATTTAAGGCTTTAAAGAAAATCACAAAATTAAACTAAAAAGTAAACGATTCAACCGAAAGCAAAGACGAATAGATTAATCGAAATGAAAAACTCTTAAGAATTAATTTCATTAATTTAATCTCCTATGTATGATTAAAGGAAATGATTGGTTAGTTGTCTTATTAAATTAACAGTTGGAACCTAAAATCAATTCAAATAATGAACTAATCTAACTTTCGTATTCAACAAGTTATCATCTGAATTAATTATGAAAATCTGACTACTAATTACCACTTAAGTTAATGTATTTCTAGTTGTTAACCTAAGCATCCATAGTTTCTCGTTCCATATTAAAATTCTTTTTCTCGATCCTTCGTTTAATACCAAAATGATGCAAAGTTTGATCATTCTATTAGATCCATTCAATTCAGAAACTATAGCAACATATAAGACAATAACACAGTCCCTCAATCATGCATATTTGACTAAATAGCTATATTAATCCTCAAGAAAAAGATATCAGCCCCTCATAGAAATAACAAGATTCATCATCTTTATATACTTCAATCCCATCTTGATTAGTATAAGAGAAGTATTAAAGTAATAAACCATGTAAATAACCAAAATAACTATGAAGAGAAAAAAAGTATATTCGACTAAGCTATAAAAGTAATAAAACTAGTAAACAGTAAGAAACAATGCGACAGATGATAAACAAAGTAATCAAACAGAGATCGGGTGAGTGAGGTACGGTGGTCTTCTGCCCTTCTCAAGCTTCTCGCATTAGCTCTTGCCTTCTTGTTCAGCTTGTTCTCACTAGATGGTCAAAGACTTATTTCTCCTTCCTACTCTCTGCCTTGTTTCTCTCTTCTTCACCGACTCTCTCTGTTCTCTTCTCTTCTTCCTTCCTTTCTTTTTATTTCTTCTTCGTCTTCGAATGTGTCTCTGTGTAGAGAATGAAGAGCGAATGGAATGAAGAATAGAGTGTGTCACCACCTCCCTTACTCTTTCTATTGTTAGTCTATTTTAGGTTTAGGATCCCAAGTCGTCCCTCCTGTATATGACACATAATAAGTTGATGAATTTATGGAAAATAGGCACTTATCACAACGGTGACAAGTTATATCACCACTTTTCTTTTTTTATTTCTCTTTTCATGCAAAATTTACGTGAATTTCCCTTTAACCTTCATACAAAATTCACAAAATAATCCAATTAACATTTATGCAATACTCACACCATTTCCACTCAATTTATCTCACATTTGGATCAAAACATAAGGATTTGTAACTAAAATCAAGATATGACGACAATTAAAAGCAATAGAAGGAAGACACAACACAATTATCTTATAATGTCCATTTTTAAATCTAATCTCATAGTTTTTCTATAAAAGTTGCCTTAACCTTAAGATGTTATTTTTCATATCAGCCATAAGGTAGACATCTAAAATAAATTTTTGCATAACATTATTTAGGTAGATAAGAACGTTATCTCTTTCTTTTATTAAAACTCTAGAGCCATTTCCAAATGTCATAGCACCTTATATTCTATTATTAAGATCAAAGAACACATTTGAACTTCCATTCACATAGTTGCTTACTCCTATGTTAATGTACAGCATGTTATCTTTTCCTTTTTCTTTCTTGCATTGTGACATTAATAATTGAGCTCCTCTTCTTCTTAACTTCTTTTTGTGAAGTTTACCTTATCATTAATATTTTTTCTTTTGTTTCAACAATATGACACATATTGTGTCCATCCTCATGAAAATTATGGCATTGAACTTAAGCATTTTTGTGCTTCTCTGATGGATTGCCATGTCCATATTCCCTAGTTGAAAGTGAACTTTAGCGTCCTTTTTCTTCCTGATAACTTTGGTAGTTTTCTTCTCTTTCGCCACGTCCATTGTCTCGGCCACTACCACATCCACGTCCTCTTTAGTTTTGACCTCCATAATTTATGGTAAGCTTGCTTTATATTTTTTAATTCTTTGTCTTCCTCAATCTTTCTTCATAAGCCTGTAGTGACCTTATAAGTTCATAAAAAGTCATATTCTATATCTTTGATTATTTAATAGCAACCGCAATATAATCAAAGCTTAGATTTTAAGATTGAAGTATTTTCTCCTTTACTCACACATCATTTAAGGCTTCTTTATTTCTTTTCATTTCATTAACAATGACTAACTCTCAAGTACAAGACATAACTTCTTTACTTTATTAGTGCCCTTATGAGAATTTTGAAGAATCTCCTATGCCTCCTTTAAAGTTGCTGTATTTGCAACTTTCTCACACTCATCATCATCCAAACGTTAGTGCATAACAGTGAGGGCTTGCTAATCCTTTCTTTTTTCCTTATGTAAAGCTTCCTTTTGGACAAGACTTAGAGAGGCCTCATTTTCAAGTTTCTCATAACCTTTCTCTACCATCTCCCATGTAACATCCCACTCCTGTAGAGCACATACTTGACATTCTAGAGAACATGTGAGCACGTACCCCACGGAAGTGGCATGTTAAAGCAGTCACATCACTTATCATAATATCAAATAGAACATAAACATTTAAGAAAAACTAAGTTCCCTCATTTCATTCATGAACATAAGCATACATTGTCATTACATTCCTTACATTTGATTCATAA
>JANIIA010000005.1:50618820-50629476 GCA_027478495.1 Erythroxylum alaternifolium
CAACCTTACATGCAATTCATCTCAATTCATCCCTAACCAATCTTTATGGATGTTATGCTCACATATAACTCAATAAGTTAATCAAATAATTACTTGTTTGTCTTGAGATTTCCTCAATCAACAAGCTAAGTAAGTCTCGTAAGATCAAACATACATTAAAAATGAGATGGGATTAAAGGGTTTCAATTTACAAGATGAGGGTTACGAAATTTTAACAAAACTTTAAGGGTTTTAGGGATTGTGTAAAAGTGTCTTAGGTGGGAGGAAAGAAGTAGAAACAATAGGCCAAAACATGAAAGATGGTGATCTTACAAGAGTAAGAAACATGGGTAAGATGTGTGGTGAAGAAGATAGACATGTGCTATGCCAAGTGTCAAGCTAAAAGCCATGCTATGTGTTTTTCTCCTACACTACCCATTGTCACTCCCTTATTATTCCATTTTTCATTTAATCTTTAGACCATATGTCACTTAACTATACCTCCATTTGTCGCTTTTATGTTCAAGCCAATTGTCACTCTATTATTGATGCCACGTTACCATCTTATAGGCTCGTTCAGCCTAAATTCCCATGTATCATTTTATCTTGCCCTTTTAACACTTTTTTTAGACTAAATGCACATATCACTTTATCAATCACTCAATTAGAATAATAAATTCCCAATTCACTTTTTATAATTCATCAAACAAAATTCAAGACATAATCAACACACAAGCACGTCATGATCATTTAAGATCTTTCACACCCTAGCATAATGAAATGCATTTCCTAAATTCTCATATGATGACTCAATCTAACAGTTAAATTCCTAAGTATAAGAATGGGCTACTACATCCCATACATCATGAGACTGTAGTAAAGTCTTTATGAGAATACACCAATTTCTGTAGTTGCCTTTGGTGAGCTGAGGGAATTGGAAGGGGAACATGTTATTTGTCATCGTATTTTTTAATGACTATGTCAACCTATCTTTGATACCACTTTATTGGATCTGGGATATTAGAAAAATAATTTGTGGAAGTGGAGTAGAAGAGCATTTAGAGGAAAGGAAGTTTTTTATTATTAGCTCTTCTTACTTTTTGGCTTCGTCTACAATGTAAGACCCATCCCCTCTTTATAGGAGTCATAGGAGAGTTCTAGATTCAAATTTCATCTACTTATATTTAACTCTTGTTCTAGCCTCCATCATTTAATATAACATCCACCTTACTCTAACCATTGGAAAATTCTAGATAGTAGACTCTAAATAATGATCCAAAATGTGGATTATAGTTTACAAAGATAATGGATTAAGACTTAATAACTTTTAGGCCTAAAAATCAAGTTTAATTTTCTAATATCATGTTCAACCTAAATATATTCAGGCTCCACAGAAGTAGATTCTACATCGATGAAAGATCTTCATATATTGTCTTATTGTCTTGCCTCTTAAACACAACACCCTTATATATCTTAGACCTGTTCTAAGGACAACCTACATTCCCTTCTCAACCATTAGATTACTTATATCAAAGCATGTCCTTCTACAACCCTTAATCGGACCCTATTCGTCAAGTCAACTCAGTCGTGTTGCACATAAATCACATCGTTAGCACATCTGCCAGTTAGAAGTTCCAATAACAACAATCCAAAGGCATAAATATCTAACTTGAATGATCGAAGTGGTTTCCTGGAAATAACCAATCCTAGTGCATGATATGTAACAACCCAACATCAAATATATGTTCTATAGTGTTAGCCTGAGTCATAAGTCAATGGAGGCAATAGTCTGCAACTTGTGCATTGAGTTTAAGGTCATCTAATAACACATTTGTTGTTTTAAGAGAAATGTTAAAAGGAAAAGAGAGAAAGAGAGGAGGGAGGAAAGAAGAGTAGAACAAGAATATTTAATGTTTTTCAATTTTTTTGGACTTACTTGCTACATATGATATATATTCAGTAAGATATATATATATATAAGACGACATGTATACTTTTTATAATAAAGGGCTAACGAAGAAGATAAGTTAGAGTTTAAATTAAATATTTGTGAAACATTAAGATTCTTTCTGAATATGTCAAAAGTCAAAACATTTATATTAAAATATAGTAAAAAATAAAATTAAAGTTGACCTTTTTACCTTTTTTAAATCTCTTATTAGCATCTGCATGGTTTCTTGACATTTTGACAATGCAACTATTCGGACGTAGAAATGAATCCACTCTTTTATCATTTGAATAATTACTCTGATAATACTGCACTTATTAATTTGCCTGAATAATACTACAGTTGAAGCTAGTGGTGTATATATATACTATATTGATATTTGTAACGAGCATCGGCTTTGATTACTATAATAGTTATCATCTCACATAGTTCAAGCTCAATAAAAACTTAACTGTGAAATTGGTGAATCCTAGCCCCGCTTAACTACAAAGTTAAACATGTTGGATAAGTGAGCAACACAAGCAGGAAGCACACTTAGGATTAAAATTGCTAGATTGTCCATCTTAGTCAATTGGCATCCAACCCCGGCCCTGGGCAGGGGCGAGCTGGGCCTCTGCCCAGGGCCCACTTTTATTAAAAAAAATTACCTATTTAGTTTATTAAAAAATTTTTAATTTATTTTTAATTAAAATCATGGGCTCATATCTTCTCTTTCACTCTGGGCCTATAAAATTTAAAGACTGGCCCTGTTGGCATCTGTGCCAGTCATCCTCCCATCTGCTTGCACTTACTATTATTACTTGTGTTCAATGAGATAACCCCAATATTAATTACTATAGTCATGAGAAAAGAAAAACAGAGACCCATAAGATCACAAAGTATATGGATTAAGAGATTGAACCAAGCACACTGGATCTGCCAGTAAATGGATTCTATTTGTATCAAACAATTGGGCCTTTTGGAGGGAAAAATGAAAAAAGAACCCAAGACCCAATTGATCCTAATTAAGTACAGGATGCATGCTGCTCGACTGCATCTACACAAAACTATTTAAGTTATTTGTTTACTTGATGACTTGGGGTATCAGGAGATATTTATAGGAGGGAAAAATGAGCTTGTAAGTTTTTGAACTTTTTATAATATTTTGTATTTATTTTCTGGACTTTGTTTTATTAAAATTTTCTAAATAAAGAAACTCATTCAATGAGAGAAGAGTTACATAATTCTCGAATACACGTATAATTTTGCAGTGGTCCCAAACTCAAACATCAAGTCATAAAAATTTAACAGGTTGAATGAGAACGAAAATCGTGTTTCAATTAGCCCCCTTTATCCCAGTTTGAGGCGTAATAAATAGCTTGTATCGTCTAACTCTAAGACCACGAGAATCAAGCGCACAGAGAAGAAGAAAACGAGCGTGATGAGCATGTACAATGCATCCAAAGCCCTGCTAATAATTTCCAATTTTGACCCAGGAAAATTGCTATGCTCATGTCATTGCCAGCTACACATGCTCAGGTATATTTTCAATCCGAACGAGGGCCATAGGACAAGTAACCTTTCCTTTGCAACGACTCCTGTCCCTAGTCCCCGCTGCTTGCAATAACCCTGTCTCTTCGTGCGATACTGGTCTTTTGTATTGTTCTTGGAATTGCTCTTATTTTTTATTTTCTTCTTTAATTTGCCTTTGACACTTCTTCAGATGTGTCCTTACACACGTCGAAATGATTCAGAGACGCCAACCCAGAAAGTAACTGACGTTACAAAAACGGGACACGACAGTATCTGAATACAAACATCCATTAATACTGGTGGTATTTGGATCTAGAAAACTTAGAAGAAATACATATTTTACATATATTCACGAATAGATTCCTCTTTATGTTAGAACTTTATTGCAACAAATCCAGCATAGCAGAGTAACATCTTATTGGTAGCATGGCTGCACCTTAAGCCAAGTGTTGGCCACTAAATTAACTCAAGGTTAAGTAACCCAACTCATAACTTTAACCACTCCTCTCTCTCTTTCTCTGTTCTTTTTATTTATTTATTTTCCTTATTTTGGCTCTCTACTTCTTTCTTTTGCCTCTTTGTTTTGGTAAACAACTTTGGTTACCAAAGTACACATTTTTTCAAGTCACAAAATCTAAACCAGACAGTGGAGAAAGAGGGAGACCTAACCATACCCATTTCTATCTGTCAAGTCTTTTACTTGCTGCTTGCTTGCTGACATTGGTGTGTGTCTGGTTTTTGTATTTTCGTTGTCTCAGCTCTTTTTTATCGTGTGGAACACAGAATTAAGACTCTAGTGTGGAGAAGTAAATGAAGAGGTCCCCTGCTAATTCATCTTGCTCCTCCTATTCTTCTTCTACTACGACAACAACTTCTTCATCTTCTTCGTCATCTTGTATTGGGACCAATGTTCCTCCAAGCCACCAATCGCCACCAGCTGGGAAACCCAGGTCCAAACGTGCTAGAAAAAGCCAAAACCAGCAAGATACGTTCCAGAACGGTGCCATCAGTTCTAGTTCCGGTAGAAGTTCCATTTACAGAGGAGTCACTCGGTATCTCTCTTTCTGTTTCTCGTCCTCTTGCATATCTGCATTGCATTGATATGTTGGTTACTTAACCATATAATATACATAAATGTCAATGGCGGAATTCATTAAATGTGGGTGTAGATGTGCAGATTTTATGCCGTTTTATCCAATTGCATGTAGTGAATTTTTGTGTTGATCAACAGGCATAGATGGACTGGAAGGTTTGAGGCACACCTGTGGGACAAGAGTTCCTGGAATAACATTCAGAACAAGAAGGGAAAGCAAGGTGAATAATTTCTCTGCTCCCATGAATGTCTTCTTGTTAAAATCGAGAAACCAGAAAGAGAAAAAAGAGAAGAGAGCTCAAGGGGAGATCTGTAAACCTTTGTTTAGTATTAATTGTTTACTTGAAGAACCTTTTTTTTTTTCTGACTTTCTTCATATGTTCTGACTATGTTTTATTCTTCATAATCTCGAAAACACTCATAACGTTTCAATGCAACACTTTTGTCGCTGGTCAGTTTATTTGGGTAAGCCCTTCTGGATCTTAAATTCAATTTCTTTATTTCCCTTTCCTGTTTCGGGATTAAAATTATGATATTATGTTAAAGATCAATATTTCCTTACTTTATAATTATTATTAATTGGCATTTGAATAATACAGGAGCATATGATAATGAGGAAGCTGCTGCTCATACATACGACCTTGCTGCCCTCAAGTACTGGGGGCCAGAGACAACCTTGAATTTTGCGGTGCCAAATATATTCCATTTAATTGCTACCTATCTAATTGTCGTCTTAATTATTCGCTGAAATCAAGTTTGATTGCTGATTCAGATAGAAACATACACCAAAGAGCTTGAAGAGATGCAAAAGGTAAGCAAAGAAGAGTACTTGGCGTCTCTTCGTCGACGAAGCAGTGGCTTTTCAAGAGGTGTCTCTAAATACCGTGGGGTGGCCAGGTACATACTTACTCGTGTCATTCTATTAGCAACTGCTTCATTTTCATTTTTAGGGTACTTATTTTGCTGAAGCTTTCTTGAATTATTATTCCTTGGTTGGGTCAAAAGGCATCACCACAACGGACGGTGGGAGGCTAGAATTGGACGAGTATTTGGCAACAAATACCTTTACCTTGGAACTTATAGTAAGCTCTCTAATTCACATATTTCAACTGCTAGTCTTTTCATATTTTCATTAATTAGGCTTTGTCAATATCAGCACTTCAAATCAAAAACTAGAAAATTTGCTATTCCAATTGCCTTCCAACCGACTAAATTGAAGGCAATTGCAGCCTCTGGAGGTTGAGGGTTGGAAGCAAGTAATATGCCTTAATTGACTCCCAACCACCGTTTTGCCCCCATCCCCTTATGGGGAAAGTGCTGCATTTGCCTAGGTGACTCATCTTGTGCACCAATTAGCCTTCATCTAAATATTTACTCTCTTTGCCTTTCCAACTTTTGTCTTCCAAGTCATATACTTCACACCCAACTGTCTTAGACTTAGAGAACTGGATTTGTTTTGGGACTTGAGTGTTAGCGGTTTACACTGTCCTGGATTTCTGTGAGGAACAGAATCAGGCCAACCAAAGTGGGCTGACTAGATGCCAACTTCAATGTTACCAGTCAGTCTACATGCTAGCGTGGCAGGCTCGCTCTTTTTGAATAAATTTTTTTCTCAGAAAAAGAGAAAAAGTTTATAAATTACTTTTTAAATTTAAAAAAAGAGGACCGAATTTATCCATAAAATTCAATTACATCTCTATTATTTTGGTAGTTTATTTAAAACATTCTTTCGTATTAACAAATAATTTAAGATATGAAAAGATAATTTAACATTAATTTTTATAATCATAAATCCTTACTACGATCACGATTATGTAATTTTTTTCTTTACCATTAAAACAAAATTTTATCAGAAACATGGTAGGTGATACTCTGAATATGACCCTTTGAAAAATTAACTGTAATTGATTTTTTTAAATAAAAAATAGCAATATAGGTGTCAACTGTTTTAGACATTTGTGGGTTGGAGTGCCTGAAAATACGCCAGGTCCACGAGGAAGGGACACAAAAAAGCAAACAATATTTGGTTTGTCAGATCCCAGCACCGGTTTTGGATTAGTCCGAGCGTAATCACAACTAGTATCAGCCTGAATGCGTGTGTTGTGCAAGTGATAGCTACAATTGCTACCAGTTGAGCACGTGAGAACCCACATCCTAAGAAGTGCATTGACCTTTTGTTTTGTCCAAAATCTAAACCAATGTATTAAAGTAGAGATTGGCGTGTCAGTCTTGTTCACAAGCCCTTGTGTTAGATCTCCAACTCTCTCTAACCCCACTTTGCTTTTGCCTTAAAGATAAAATGCTTTCCATTACTTGACAATCGCTTAGAATGACCCAAAGGCTAGTCGCTGACCAATAACATTCTGGTTTTAGTGTGTCACTGTCTTACATGATCTGCTACGTAATTGTTAGGCGTATAGATACTCTACATCTCCTAATGGAGTTCATTTTGCGCGTAAATTTGCTAGATGTTAGAACCCCCAATGGCCTAATTAGTTCGGACACTGTCTTAAGTAAAAGATTTTGCGGTCCAAGCTAAAATTTCTTTCTCTTTTTTTTTTCCTTAAGCATTTGTGTTTTTACGAATAAGTTTTTCGTTTACATCTATTTTTCATTTTATATAGCATCTGATGAATTTAGGCAAGTGAAGCGTTGACATAAAAAAAAAGGGGCTGTTAATTTTATAAGATCTTTTTGTATATAAATCTAATAAAACCCCAAATACATGCAACAATACTGTCTTTTTCCCTTGCAGCATTTCTTTATATTAGAAAAAGAAAAGTTGATTCCTACCATGGAAGAAAATTTTTATTCTTCTCTATTCCCATTGTATGGCCAGTTGGTTTCCTTGTCCAAATAGTGAAAGGTTAATAAACCTAAGTAGACAGCGAGTCATGATTTCCATATTTCCTTCGTCTCAAATTGCAAACCCAAAACCAAATCTTATAAGGTGGTGGACAATTATTAGTCAAAACGGTGTGTGCTTTTACTGTTTTATTGGAACTTTTTTTTTAGACGTTATGTAGTTAAAAATTAACGTACGTACACATATCAACTTATTCGTTCATTGTTTTTTAACCTAAAAAACAATCACATGAAAGATATCATAAGCACTTACTGTTCCTGGCGGAAAATGGACGACCTACAGTTCAGAGTAGGATTCTTTTGGCAATTGTTGTACTTGTGCAAGTAACATCATTTCATTTATCCCCGTGTTTCATGCAACTTGTCAACGCGTAAGGCACCGTAGATGTAACTAGTTTGGTCGGTTTTGGTTGCCCACAGCCCACCACCTATTGTTTTTTTTTTGAGATATACTTTTACATTTTATATATTACCCTAAGCCATTTGATTCGATTCCCGTGAGCCAATTAAAATTAGTTACCAAAATAGGAAGTACTTGTTGTCAAGTAGTGGCCACGTGATTTCCAATCTAGATTTACCGTTATAAACCCTAGATATCAAGTTACTTTTGTTTATTTAAGATTTTTTCTTAGACAATTACTTTTAGCTCGCTAAATCAGATGGCTAATCTCATTTTTCGCGTGACCCCCTTGTGGGATTTTCAATCCAAACTTCATCTAAAATTATCAGATACACAAGAAGAGGCAGCAGCAGCGTACGACATGGCAGCAATAGAGTACAGAGGATCAAACGCAGTGACCAATTTTGATATTAGCAATTACATTGACCGCCTGAAGACGAAAGGTGTCCCTTTGGAACACATCCTCCATGAACCTCCCAACAACTCATCTACCGACTCTGAAGATGCCGAAGCAGAGGTTGAACAACCGCCGCCACCACCACCGTCTCCGCCGCTACCACAACCAACCCAACAACTAACGACAGTAGCATCATCTCCTTACAAGAAACAACAAGAAGAACATCATGCATCATTACCACAGCTTCTTACTCCATGCATGGAATCAAGTTCTTTGATGGCAATGGACAACATGGAAGGGCAGGACCAGGACTTCACATGGGGATTCTGCTTAGAGTCACTTTCAGTACCTGAGCTCTCGCTGGGAATTGGAAATGGTTGTGAGTTACCGGACTTGTTTAACGACAGGGGGTTTGAAGAAAACATAGATATGATATTTGACGCATGTTCCTATGAGAAAGGGACACAGTCACAGACGGAATGCGCATCGGACAACTCGGGCTGTGGGGTGGTCGAGGTCCAGGGTGTTAGCATTTCTGGAAACAGGAAGGAAGGCTCCGTTTCTTTTGACTTCTCTGTTTAAAAGGGTTTTGTCTTCGAGGCTGGGGGGTTGATGAGGTTTGTGGTGAGATTTGTTGTTGGCTTCTGTTTGTGGATGGGAAAAGGAAAAGGAAAAGTTTTAGAAGAATGTCTTCGTCTTCGTCTTCGTCTTCCTCTTTGTTTTCAGTTTTTCTTTGGTTTGAAAGAAAACAGAAAGACTAAATAAAAAAAAGAATTTTCTGTTTTTTATATAAACTTTGCTTTAAGTATACAATATTGTTAGATATAAAAAAAAAACTATTGAATAGATGATCTTGTATGTAAATTATGCCATGTTTATGAAGCAATAATGCAATGCTTGAGTTGTTTGGGCGTTTTTCTTCTCTTTTCTTTTCACTTTGGGTGGTTTACTGGTTATATGGATCAATAGTAGCAGGAAAACGGTTATTTCACTTGATACGTGAATACGTGATTCATTGAGTGAATAGGACATCAAACTTCAATAATCTGATCACAAAAAATGCAATAATGTTAATTCGTGTTCAAAGCATAAGAAGTTGAATAATTAAATTCTTGTAGGGTTTGCCTTAATCTTTATTTCACGTTGCCTTGTTTCAAAACTAATTCTAATGACTTAGAATGGTTTATATATTATGAATATACACATTTAAAGTGTTTGCTTTATACTTTTAAACTTTTGTTTTGAAAAAAAAAATCCCCCTTCAAAATGAGAGTTATAATATAAGAAACTGATAAAGCAAACACACGCAAGAGATGGTGATATTGGCCCCGGGTCTCGATTCGAATTTCATGGAGACTACGTGCCACAATTGAGATTTAATGAAATAACAATTAAATTAAAAATTTAGCTAAAGGAAATTCATGATGGGACCTTTTTTTAAATAAACAATTAATAATAAAATGTCATAAAAATAATTTTAGACATGAAAGATATATTAAAAAGGGGGTTAGATAATACATATAATCACTCAGAACTTAATCACTAAAATATTTTTGTCCAACATTTGTAATTGTCATGGCCATGACATAAAAATGTTACAACCATGAATTTGTCCATAGAAATGTCACGCCCATGACACAATAATGTCACAGCCGTGACAATAGATTGTGACATGAAATGGTCACAATCGTGACAACAGGAGGTGTTACGGGAGTGAGGGAAACATGCACGGGCGTGAGAGGAGTTAAAAGAGTAAAGGCATGAGTGAAACATGCACGAGCGTGAGGGAGAAGAAAATGAAGAAGAGAGTCGTGACTTTCCAGTCACACTCCCTCCCTTCAAACCATCATAACTTGCAACCCAAAAATCTAAAATTTTCAAACTTTATATCGTTAGAATGCTAAGAAAAAGTTCTACAACTTTCATGAAGACATTTTTGTATAATTTTGCCTAGATCAGTATAGTTTATGTCTTGAAGTTTCAGATTGCATTTAAACCCTTATTCACTGTTTTCATTCATCTGCCCAACTCCAACATTCAATTCCATACATACAACTTCCAATCTAAACAATTTCACTTAAGAAAATCCATCCAAAAATCATCACACAAATAGAAAACTTATTTCCAGCCACAATGTCAATGCAACAGAAAAAAAAAATTCTGCATATAAAAATAAGAGAATTTCTGCAACTTTTACTATAAACTTTCAATGAGACAGAGTTTTAGCACTGTAACACCCCACTCCCGCTATCGACAGTGATACCTGAGTCCGTGCCCCGCGAGGGTGACGTGTCACATCACTTAACACTTAACGAAAGTCGGTATATAATTTTTTTTTGCACACTCTTTATAATTGTGTCACTCATGTGGGCCCATTCTTTCTTTTTTTTTTGAAAAACATTTTGCTTACATCAATTGAAAACAAAACACATCACATTTTAATTGAGAAACAAAATACAGAA
>JANIIA010000005.1:50644582-50655505 GCA_027478495.1 Erythroxylum alaternifolium
TAAAACCTACTTTCTCTACTTCCTTCATCTATCAAAACAAAAAGAATAGGCAAAGAATACTTAAAAACTCACCTAAACTTTTCCTTTTCCTTCTTTTTCTTTCTCCTTTTTCTTTCTTTCCTTCTTCCTCCCTTTCTTTCTCATTCTCTCCTTCTAGTCTCTTCCATGACTCTCTCTTTCTTTTGTTTTCTTAACTCTCACGACTCTTTCTTCTCTTTGTTTTATTAATTTAAGACAAAATTTTTAACTTTCGAATTTTACCCTTCCTTATCAAAACAAATTCTTGCTAACTCCTCCACTTAATTTTAATTCTTTCTTTTTAATTCATGCAACCATATAAAATCTTGCTATACCATATTAAACTCCAAAAATTTTCTAATTCATAAATTATAATTTATTTTCATGCTTGATAATTTAATAAAATAAATCCTAAGAAAAATTAGGACCCATCAGGTGAATTGTGTGTGTCAAAAATTTTTCACAAGTTCTTTCAATTCATTACATAAATCTTAGTTAACGAATAAAAATAGTAGGATACTGTTAGATGATAAAGCTTTTTAAATGATAGGAGTCTGTTAAGTGATAGAAGCTTTTTGTGAGATAGGACTCTGCTTAATCAAAAAGAGATTACTGAATGATAAATTTTGTTAAAATAATTCAAAAACAGAAGACGCCTGTTAAAACTGAAAAGAATCTCTTGCAAGTTGAAAATAGAAGGAGCATCTTATAAAAGTGAAGAAGCCTCTTGCTAAAAAGAACACACAAATAATATAATGTGAAAATTTAAAAGTTAAAGAGAGAGAGAAGAAAGACATAATCGATTTATGCTGATTTAGCTTAAAACCCAAGCCTACGTCCAGTCCCTAAGTGTCCAACTTGAGTGTTTCACTATAAAAATCCAAATATTAAATTTGATGAGCCTTTCCAAGCTCACAAATACATATTTCTCTCTTGATCGAGTGATTTCACTTTCTAAGGTATAATAAGAATGAAATGATTCTTAAGAATATAGATGCTACTCAAATGTTTCGAGAGTTTGTGTATGCTTGTTTCTTCATAAATATTATTGCTCTTCTTTAAATAATCAGTTTCTTTAACTAGTCATTTCTTTTTAAATCTGAATAACTTCAATTTCATCTTTTCCAAAAATCATCCAGTAATTAAGAAGCTAATATATGGCACTCGCAACAATGTTTGATGAGTAAACGAGGTAAGCACTTCATCCATTGAACATCGTTCAGATGAACTAATAGCTTTTATGAGACATATTGCATTTGGATAGGCACAAGTGAAAGTGTGAGGGATATGTTCAAACACGAGCTATCCAACTAATGAATGCCCAATGTTGCAAGAGGGGAGTATGGAGTACATGAATGTTGCAGGAGGAAACTTCTCAAACTAATACAACCCGTACTCACAAACGTATAACCTTGGTTAAAAGGATCACCCTAACTTGAGTTATAAAGGGAACCGATAATAAAATTACTTCCAAATTGGTCGGAAAGAGCACAACAATTTCAACAAAGGGCACAAGAAGCATAAGGAGCCGCTCCTTTCAGTTTAGGAAATGCTCTACATGAATTTATCAAGGTTTCTACGAGTAACAGTCTTTAGTTTCGTGAAGATATGTAGTAGCTTAATTGAAGTGTATAGCAAATCCATCAGGAACCAAAAGCAAGCACACAAAATTTGGAAAACCAAATGGGTCAGATGGTAGTTAGGCTCAATCGCCTAAAATCGCAAACTGGAGGAAAATTGCCATCCTAACCCTAGGTAAACTCGAAGAATATCAGTGCTATAACCTGAGAAGTGAAAAAGAGATTAAGGGTCCTAAGAGAACCCCACTAAGGACTGCTACAAAGGAAGAGATAGAGAAGGAATTAGGAAAGGAAGAAAATAAGTCATCAAGTATGAAGGTAAATTTCGAAAGTCCCAATATTATTAAAAATAACCCTTCACCTCTTTTGAGCAGATTGACAAGACCAACAAGGAGAAGAAGGATAAAGAGATATTGGAGAGTTTCTGAAAGGTGGAAGTCAATATAACTTTACTCGAGGTAATCAAATAAGTACCAAGGTATGCCAAATTCCTCAAAGAACTGTGTACACATAAGAGAAAATTGAGGGGTGATGAGAAAGTGATGATAGGCGAGAATGTGTCGGTGGTATTTAGAAAGAAGATGTCTTTAAAATGTCGAGATTCAAGTATGTTTACCATTCCTTGCAAAATTGGTAATATTGTGATCAATAAAATTATATTGGATTTAGGTGCTTCTATTAATGTGATGCCTTGTTCGATTTATGCTTCTTTGAATTTGGGTCCATTGAAAGAAATAAGTGTAATAATACAACTGGCTGACTGCACTAATGGTTGTCTTGATGGTGTGGTTGAGAATGTTTTGGTGTAAGTGAATAAGTTAGTGTTTCTTGCATATATCTATGTTGTAGATATGAATGATGACACCTAATGCAATCCGATACCTATCTTGTTGGAGAGACCATTACTTAATACAACTCAAACTAAGATAGATGCTCGTGAGAGTACCCTCATAATGGAATTTGATGGGGAAGTGATTTATTTTAATATTTTTGATGCCATGAAACATTCTCTTGATGATCATTGTGTTTTTTGTTATTGATGTGATTGATCATTTGGTGCACAAATAAATTCAATGACTATGTAAATGTGATTAAGGATGGTCATTAAATGTATTTGTGGTACTGGAATTTTTAAATAAAGTTTTATTTTATTAATTGGAAAAAATTTAGTATATGGAGTGTATATGGAAAGTAATGAAATTGAAATGGCTATGGTTATGGTTATATTGTAAATA
Source organism: Erythroxylum alaternifolium (assembly GCA_027478495.1). NCBI lineage: Eukaryota > Viridiplantae > Streptophyta > Magnoliopsida > Malpighiales > Erythroxylaceae > Erythroxylum > Erythroxylum alaternifolium. The sequence goes on from JANIIA010000005.1 coordinate 50,647,416, forward strand.
AGCTAGAAATTTTAATTTTGTTATTGTGAAAAATCAAATGGAAAATGTTAGCATTTATAGCATTATATATTCGGCCATATGGTGAAGCAATGGGGTGAGATAGTGTTTTGGAGAAATTGATAAGTTAGAATGGATAAAAGATGGTATTTAAGTAATTTTCGAAGTTAGATTTTAAAACGTAGAACAATATATTAGCTTACAAAAGTTAAAGCGGAACTATGATTAGCATACGTGTTATAATATTAAACACTAATATCAAATTCGATTAAACTGAATTTCTAGTTCTATTACCTTATTTCCAAATTTGGAATTAAATATCTAAGCGAAATGTGATTTTTGTAGGCAAAGGAGAGGCACAGAATGCGTGAGTGTGCTTGACAATAAATTGCAAAACAATAAGTATATTTTAAATTGATTTTATGAAAATGGTTTCTATTTTATCATAAAGTGAATATTTATGTTGAGTTTCATATGAATGATATGTTATAAGCCATTATTCCTGGTACAAGTTTATGATTTAACAATATATGAATTTTAATTTGAAAGTTAAATTTCATATGATTTGAATTTACATTGAAATGATGCTATTTTTTGATAAAGAGGAAATGAATTTTTAGCCTATGGTACAATGTTAGATTTTATACATGTTATTATACCAGTCGAAATATTCTGATCTTGCATATCAGTGTCTGGGAGGCATCAATTACTAATAATGGGTGGTATTGTGTTTGTTAGTAGTCCAATGAGTCACCCTCTGCACGTATGGAGTATAAATAGTGTGAGAAAAAATTGTTACGAATAAGCAATGTAAAACTAACTCCTTAACTACAGGTATATAACGGTTAACCTAGTATGGGTAAGCGATGTGGTACCAGCTCCGTAACTAGTAGTTATCTAGTCGCTAGTAAGCAATTCAGAGTTAGCTTCATGACTTTATGCTTAAGGGTATCATATGACAAAGAAGTTAGTGATGAGCTATATCGTGTAAGAAAATTCATGACAATAATAATGTTGCCACGATTTACTTTAAAATTAAATTGAGAAAATTGATTTTAGGAAACATATGTGTTTTTTATGGGTGCTGTATGATAAGAGATTAAATGAATTTGTTTTAGGTAGGTTTAAGTTGTTAAATATGATTTGAATAGAAAAATACATCACTCATTGATCTAGTTTAGCTCACACTTTATTTTCTGTTTTTAAAATAAAACCTCCCAAGTACATGCTTAGGGACTTCAGCAATAGGGACTCCACCTCACGAGCGGTCATCTTTTTCGTATGCTACTGTGTAGGCATTTTTTTCCTTGTAATTATTTTTTGAAATGTATTTCTGTGTAAAGAAGGCTTGTATATAAATGTTTTTAAATTAAATGCATGAACATGTTTTATACTTTTCAAAATCAATTGATGTAATTGTTTGAGATTGCTTATGAGTGGATTTGAAATCTAAAATTTTTGGTGGAGAATTTGGTGTGAATATAAAAGTGTTTTGAACTTTTACAGAAACTTTGAAAATTGTGGAAATGTCAAAATATAGTCATTATGCTACTTAAAATTTTAATAAATAATTTAAAAGTTCCACTTTTTACATTTATTAATGTTAAGTTAAAGCGTTTTGATAAAAGGACAATAGGTTTAGCTCCATAAGAACTTTCCAGCTAGTTTAGATATCAACTGGAGGGCCCCCGTAGGGTATCAGGTAGGCCGCCTAGTTGTTTCAAGATAGGGGCCTGTCAAAGATGGTAATAATTCTAAATGAAACCATCTCATTTCAATTAGCTTTGATCCACTAAGATGATTTATAATCCTCTTGTTAGTCAAAAACGACTTTAAAATTGATCTCTTAAAGGTTAGACCTTCTAGCAACTAAATTTAGGTATAAAATAAAAAAATTTATCTAAGAATGACCAAAGACGTTGAGAATTAGGATTTCCATTCTTTAAATACATTATGTCCATTTGAGACATGGTTTGGTCCTATATATCTTTCTAAGGAGAAACATATAATCTAACATGTATATGCCTTATTTTGATCTTCTCTAATTTTTAGTAAATCTTATATAAGGTAACATCTTCATAATTACCTAAAATATAAAATAAAGTGAACAAATCAAGGTAATTTAAATATAAAAACATATAGAAATACTAATAAAACTACGTGCATTTTCATATACATCATTACGATCATAGGCTTGGGCCCACTTTTTAGCTCATAAAAGAGATAAGTGTAAACATAACATATAGAGGCAATTACTCAAGTTCTTAATTATGCCAAGTTACTTAAGAAGATTCCTACTCACAAATAATGTTTAAGAGACTTTGAGACCATTAAGCTCACTAAGAAATGACCACTAATTCTTTAGAATAAGTTTCCTACTAAGATTAATGATCTAGGGAGATCCAGTATTCCTCTTCTATTAATATTTTTTTTTCAATAAAGCTTTATGTAATTCAGATGTTAGCAATAATATTATTCTTTTTTGTATGCATAAGGGACTTAGACATGGTGAGCTTAAACCATAAATACCTTTAGTTCAACTCGGAAATAATCCATATAATGAACTTTATTAATAATTCAATATTTTATTATCATTAAAATCATAGGCTTAGGCCCACTTTGTTAAAAAATAATATTAATATTTCCTTTCATATTTATAATTAATATTATTAATTTATCATTCATCTTAAAACTTACTGTGTAGCCTTTATACAATAATTAACTAACACTTACCAAGTTATATTTCAATCCATTTAATAACAATGTATTTTCTATAAAATTTATGTGTCCTTTATTCATTTCTTTAAATGCGATTAAATGTTTTACATCTTTCATCATATATCTTCAGCAACTGCTATCCACGTACCGTATCTCACACTTTCCTTTTATGTCTCATAAAGCACACGTCTACACCTTTTACCCAAACTCCTTTCCTTTATATTCACTTATATCATCCTAATTAACCTTTTTTTTCCTTTTTCTTCTTGAAGTCTTTCTATTATGCTTTTATGTCTCATCCTCCTACTCTAAGACAAAATAATTGATTTTATTTTAGAATCACTCATACCTTCACTTTTAAAGTTTCTTGTCTTTTTTCAATCTTCTTAAGAAATGAATTAAATTTTCTTATGATTAGTTTTATATTATCATCATCACTCTTACTTAAGGTAGTAAACAAGTCATTATCACTATCCTCATTTAGGGTTTGATTATTATGCTATTTCTTTTATTACTTCTTTTATCATCCTACACCTCGATCAATCTCCTCTTTTTTAAGATAAGTAATTCAAATAGCTCCTCAAGTAGTAGAGTTTGTAGGTCCTTTATTTATTATAGAATTGTCAACTTTATTTCCCATACAAATATAGACTATAAAGAAATATGGATCATAAAAAATCACTAAACATATAGTAATAAAGAATTAATTGAAAGAAAGAGTACAACCATGATCTAAAGTGGTTCAGTCCCCTTTTTAGGCTTATATCCACTCCCTATGCTTCTAGAGTAAATAATTTACTGTAAACTCTTCTTTAAGAGTGATGAAAAACCATATTACACATTTTTTCAAGTTGAACTGCCACAAGGACCTTAGTAAAATACTTAAATAACCAATATATAGTAGATAATGAAGTAAACAATTTAAAAAATGTAAAGTCTAACTTATTAACACAATAGATTATAAGTGTAACCAAATACATAGCTTAATTAAACACATATTAGTCTCATAAATACTTTAGTCTAATTCTAGTACATCTACTTATATTATTCTTAGTCCTACACTAGTACACAAGTATTTGTAGCTAATTAAACTCCATTAGGAGTCAAAAAATTAACATAATCCTTAAAAGGGTGGCTAGTTTCCACCTAGTTGGTTAGCCTTAGTAACCTTTCCTATGAGAATTTTACACACATATGCTTGGATTGCTAACTACCTTTTATTTGTAAATAAATCTCCATTTTCTTCCCAGTTATTCAACTCTCACACAAATGTTATCTTGAAAGTCTTTCAAGTGATAGAACTTCCTTATCCATAATTAATAAATGAAATGGAGTGACATCTCCATATGCCATGATCCTTTGAAAATAATAGTGATTGAGAATGAATAAACTTTATATAAAATGGTTCATTTAAGGTTAATTCTCTTGACTTAGTTCTTAATATTTAATCTATTCAAATTATATTGGCTAAACCATTAGTATTATAATGTTTTATTATCATCTAATTAAAGGACATAAACCTCCTTAGTTTAACACTTGTTTATATTACTACAATTAGAGAAGATAATATTTTTATTATATGTATTCATACTAAAGTTTTGTTGTCCCTAGAAGTATCACTTAATACTTGTGAAGAGAACTCTTAGGTAGTTAAAGATAAAAATAACCTTAGGAATTTTTTACTCTATAAATGAAAACTTATAACTATTTTTTATACTTAGAAGTCTCCTTCACCAGTAGCATATTAGATAGAAACGCATGTATAAGATATAGTAATTCTTAAGAAATGCCTTAATCTCTTATTTTACTAAGGAAAAAAACTCTATAACCTTATAAAAAAAGCTAAATAAGCATTCTAGGACATAAAAAATGCATTATAGAACACTTGCCTAACATTGTTATCCATATAAGCCTAACAATACATATATAAGACTTAAGCATGAAAATGCATTATGTACATCGTATCATACAAGATGTTATAATTATGGCGATTACGTTCATGTTTAAAGATTTGCTATGATAAGAGGATACATTATAGATATGATACACATGGAACTTATTTCACTAAATGTTATTATTAATGTTTATAGGTATATTGAAATATTTTGCAATTTAAAAAGGATTTTGATGTATAGAAACAAGAAATATAGGTTAAGGAGTGCTCTAAGAATAAACCCCCTGGAATTAAATATGAATGTGTACCAAAAGTTAGATAAATCTTTTACAAGGAACTAAAGATGAAGAGGATCATAATGATGATGAATTGAAACAGTAAAACGGAACGTACACATTATTGAACCATGAAATTGCTCCAAAGGAATGAAAATGCAAAAGGATTCTTGTAGAATCAAACTTATAAAGATGTATTCCATTTAAACTAATTCCAATTATATTGTTTATTTCCTCCTTAAATGAATTAGTGATGGAGCTTTGAGCATAATCTTGATATAATTTGATGATATGATGTTGTTGTGATGATATTTATTATAATTTGATGATATAATGTTGTAATGATATTTATTATTCATTGATATTCACCATAAATACTTTTGTTAGGAATATAATATGTTTGAATGATAAATAGAATATTTTTATTAGTGATATTTATAGTTTATGAATTTATATGATGACAAATTGATTGATTATGACATACATAGAGTATTGTGTTTTAGTTTTGCATGATATGACATGCATGCATTTATGATATTACTAATATATTGATTTATTCAATAAGTGTATTTGATACAAATAAATATATGGTATATAGGGTATGTATATGTTTGAGATTATTATTCACAAGATTGATTTGATGCATAACTATAGTGGGAGCACTATCATGTACTTAATTGACATCTATAGTTTTTAGGGGAGGTTTTATACGCAAACAATTTCTTCAAAGGGAATTTTTTCTTAGTATCGTTGCATTTAAGATGAGTAAGAATTTGGATACAGTTTTCCATAGGCTTGATTTATGTGTTGCAGTATATTCTTTTTGAGGATGTCAAAAAGGTTTTAAGATGGTGGCAGTGAAAAACATGTGGATTCGATAGTATAAATAGAGATAATCATTTTTATTGGAATATATGATTTGTCTGATCATGTTTCATATGTTATACACAAATAAAGTAAAAATATATTTTAGTTTTGTACTTTGGTTAGTGCATATTTATGTATGTTATATAAATATTGCTGATGCGTTGTAAATTCATGAGATTTTATTGACATATAGACATTGATGAGATGTTCATGATGTATTTTATGTACATTGCTTAGGACCTCCTTATAAAAACATGTAATAAGGTTAATTGTATGAAGATGAACACAGGAACTGATATGAGGTACGTTTCTAACCTTGTTTGTCAATTGGATTATAGATTTCTCGTAACGTATTATCTTATAAAAAAGTAGGAGATTATTGAACCAAGCAATTTCATACCAGTGGTTTTAATGATAATAAAAAAAATTAAAGTGCTACTTAAGTTTTCTAAATGATGATAGGTAACATCTCAAAGTAATATTGCAAGATGAAACTTATGTAAAGCTTAGGAATTAATGCTTAAAGCTTGGATTGGATGAACAAATCTTAAAAGGGATTGTTCAAAAGCTAGAATCATGATTATAAATTTCTAGTAAGTTATTTAAGCATTGGATTAGTTACTTGAAGTTTTTTCAAATATTGCACAAAGTTTTTGGAGCAACTTGAGAAGATAACAAGATGATAAAGCATCAAAAGGAGCATTATAGGACCGAAGAATGTTCACTAAACTAGTTAACTAAACAATATTGGTATACTAAATGGTGACATATAAATAGTATTTTGGTCGATAAAACAATTTATTAAATTAATGAAATGACTTCCTAGAATCTTTCATAAACGATCATATTTTTTAAAAGGAATGGTTTGATTTTATAAATGTCTCAGAGGTTGAAAAATCCTATAAAAATTTTATTGAAGCCACAAACATAACAAAATAAGAGAAACAAAGAGAACCAAATGTTATGAGGATTAAAGTTTCCAGTTATAATTGAGTCATTGTATTCTTGTGAGAGAAACGTTTGTTTCATTGTGAGTTGTGTAACTCTTGAGATAGCTTATATGGTTATAAGGCTTAGGACTATGTTATGGAAAATTCTAAGTGACCCAACCTTTTAAGGTTTGTACTAAGCCTTAAAAAAGATGAGTTGTAGTGTTTTACTCTTCAACCATTAAAGAAGTATTATAACGGATTCAGAGTTCTTCGACATACTTGGGGAGTAGAGATAGGTTAAGGAGGACTAAAAAACTATAAATCGTAACCATTCATTTATTCCATTATATCATCAATTTTTAAATTTCTATTCAGTAATTCCTATTATAATTGGTATACATATCTTTCCTCGTGTGATTGGTTGCTTTGGTATATCAATTGGAAACCAAACATTTTTTTCTTAAAGAGACTAAAAATACTTAGGTGTTGCCTTTTTTTATATTTGGTTCAACAACGTCAAGTACCTTAGTTCCAAGCTACTTTTATGAGAATTTTGTTCTTTTTTTACACATTTTTAATATTATCAAGTGCTTTTGCATTTATATATAAGGTTGTTTGATAAATTTCCATTAAGTATTTTAGCTTGTGTTACCCAATTAAACCTCTCTCTTGGTTACCTTAGGGTCCAAAAAAGGTTGAAAAGAGTTAGTGTGACCAACCAAGCCAAATAAAAGATATTTAGATGAACATAAAGAAATTTAGTTTAAGAAACATTTAAAATGAAAATGAAAAATTAGAGGAAGCTCAAATCAATCAATCAGTTAAGTCATTCAATTGGCTTAGGACATGACTAATTAATAAAATGAATAAGTCAACTAGTTTTTAGCTCTAATGACTATTTTGATATGTTTAGGATGTGTTAAAGCCACTCAATAGCTAATTGAGTTTTTACAAATATAAAATATATGTTTTGACTCATAAAAGAATAAAAAAAGGGAATGTGTAGAAATACAATATTAAAATAAAATTTAGCTTGAAATTATTATTTTTACACAACGAGTGATTGATAGGCTTAATACTCTTATTAAAGAATGTTTGTTTAGATTTATGAAGTAATTTTTTAGTAATGTACTTGAGTGTTCTAGGTTAGCTTTTATAAGAAGATTGGCATGTATTAGTTTAATCTCCACTTATTGAAGAAGGTTGATAGTGAATTAAACTATCAAACATAGCTTGGGAAGTGGACATAGTTATATAAAAGATCAAACCATTATAAAAATTGGTTTTTCTCTACCTTACTTCCTCTATTTTTGTAACACCCCAACTCCCACCAGACCCGAACCCGATATCGATGGTGATACCCGAATCCGTGCCCCGCGAGGGTGGCGTGTCACATCACTTAACACT
>JANIIA010000005.1:50731016-50741787 GCA_027478495.1 Erythroxylum alaternifolium
TATTTAATTAAATTATGTTTTGTTTTACGTTTTGAAGGGAGGGCATTTCTGACATTTCACCTATGTCTTTTGGTTCTGTCTCCGTCTCTGTATTTTTATACCATAGTCATGAAAGTCACAAAAAATTACTGATTATGTCTCTGGAGTCGGGACAAAATTGGGCAGAGACAGCAAACAAACAGGTCAAGGCACAGAATTTTTGTGTCTCTATCATCTGTCTCTACCTATGAGGACAGCAACCAAATACTACGTAAGAAAACTCTTTTCAATAAAATAGAAAATTTTATAGAAATCATCCATTTACTTGAAGGCACTAAAATCTATGACACCCAACTACCTTTATTAAGTCCATATAGTCTATATCATAGATCTAGATCTTTTACAAGAAGTATTCACTTCTTAATCTCCACATATAGACCCCAACTTAAAGAATTGATTTAAAGATCCAGATCAATGTGATATAAAATCCACTTCTGTCGAACAATATGTAACTCTAGAGTTTCTCTCTAAACTAATCTCATTATGGATAGATCAAAGTTACACACATCTTCATGTAGGCACTATTCGGATGGTCTTAACATTATATAGTAGAAAAGGAATGAAATCTTCAATTAAGTTAATAATATTGTTTTAATTAACTAAATGAGCATGAATAGGAGCTCATACTCGGTCAGTAGCACGGTGCTTTCCACTCTTTCATATATTTAAAGGATTCTAATTTCGGAGCATAGATTACTGAACATGTAGTCTCTTAAATTTGACGTGAATATTAAATAAAAAATGAACTCGTATACATTATTTTAAGGGAAAAAAAAGATGGCTAGATCTGATGCTGCAATTAATATATAACTTGTAAAGTTGAAGGAGACTTGGTCTGGGACAGTTGGGTGATAGTGAGATATTTCAACTTGCAATTTTACTAATAAATTCCAACCCCTCTCTCACGAGAAAGCTTTTCCCTTTGTATATGGAACATAATTCACTCCATTGGATCTTTATCGACTTCAAATATCTTTCGTTATGATAAAAGGTGGAATGAAATGATTTTAGCTGTTTTAAGCATCATTAGTAACTTGTTTCAAGGGGCAAATCTTGTGTTACGATTCTAACGAATCAGAGACGACATTAATTAAGTTAACTGGTTAACCGTTTCTGAATTTTGAAGTTTTTCTTTTCATTCCGATTTTGTCATATTAAAGAAAGATCAATTTTAATACCTACCCAAGGGAAGACTGGTTTAGCAGAGCTTATTTCTTTCAAGAATGAAAAATGAGGTCTCCACATATTTTGACCTGGTGACTTATTTTAACGCGTGAATCGCAATCGACCTTCCCAAGGGCTTAAAATATGAACGTGTGAGCGAAGAACGTTCGTTGGTCAAATTAAGAACAGAAGAGAACTATTACATAGACAAAACGCACAGCAAAGGTTCAATGTATCTGTGTTCTTTCTTAGTGGCACCTCATTTGCACTATATTCCTCCAACTCCTGTGTTCTTCTGCGTGTGTTTATATATATATATATATATATATATATAGCATATGCTAGTGTGGCTGCAGCAGTGATGCTTGATTCTTTACCTAATGCCCCATTACAACTCTGATCACGACAATGTCCTCAATGCTTGTCAAAGTCAGTTCATTCATCCCACATAAAACTATATGTATCTTAATCGGTGCCTAATTTTCAACTACTATACCATTTCAGGAGTTATATAGTGATAGGACAGACACATTAATATACTACTTATCTCGGAGTAATGATGATGTAGATACTTCGCCTTTTTTTAACTTGATCCTTCATGTATTTGTCCTATTTGAGAGAATAAAATAAAGATTTATTAAAAACCAAAATTATATAATAAAGAGAGAAAATATAATTACAAATTTATTAAGTAGTAGTGTATTTCAAATTTTTTAATAATAAAAATAAATAATCTAAGTTTTTAAAATATATTTTAATTTAAAATTACATAAAATATTCAACAAAAACTTGTGAATTCTACTATATTCGAATTGTTTTAAAAACGAGTCAAAACTTATAAAAACATATATAACAAATTACTTGTCGACTTCTTTAAATTTATAAACAAATTTTTTAGTAACTTATTTTAAGATTCAAATAGAAAATCGTTTTAAATCTAAGTTTTTTAAAAGCACGTTTATAGTTTTACAAGTTATTAGTACATTGATTTTTTTGGTTATACATAATTTTAAATTATTTATAATATCAAAAATCTAATATCTAATATTATCAAGAGGCATATAAGCAAGTCGAGATTTGAAAGCCCAAATAAATATATTGCAATATTAAGTTGTTAAGTTTGAAATTTATAATCTTATCAATTTACTTTTTGACTTAAATTTCGGATTATAATGTTAAGTCAAACCTCTTATATTTTTTGATAGGTCAAACTAATCTAAATAAGCAGACAAGAGCAATAAATATACAAACTTGTAGACATAACTATTCAACATATATGTGTAAACTTGCAAACATGTAGACATTAATTGGTGCAGTTTATAAGAAATGATGATAATTTCAGTCGTATCCCATGAAGAGTTTAAGAAAACCACCTTAATGGCCCCAACGAAGATTCTCAATGCTCTCAATAACTAAACAATAATTCAACATCATATATGCCACCAAAAACGAAACAAAAAATTCTAACCTATTACCCTTGATGCTTTGGGGGAGTAAATATGAAATGAAGTAGCATATATCCTTATATGGCAATGTGTTCACTTGATTCCCAAAAGATTTACATGGGCTAATTCTAGAATAATCACCCATAAGCTCTATCTAGATCCTACATACAAACTTGTTAGAAATAAGGCTACAATATTTGCAAAGTAAAGACAAATTGTAATATAAGAAGATGTCGACAAGCTAACTCAATGTAAGATTTATAAGTCAACCATCCCCAATAGATAATAAATGTTACCATTTTTTTTTAAAAATTAAATGGAGTATATATATTGAAAATGAGTCAAGGAATAGTACAATAACTTTCAGAGTTATACCTTTGCCGAAACCAACCAACGACTACTAATCACATTCTTAACAAAAACGACTTCAATTTTGGGTCTCTACATTTACAACACGACAACTTTTCTTGATTGCTGAAGGATAGTGAATGTTATCATGGTAAAGAAGTCCAGTAGAAAATTGAGGATGAGTATGGACTAATCATATTTAAACAAAGTGTGCTCGGAAGACTGTTATCCTCTCTCTAAAATTGACTAACTTGTGGACACAATATCATGTTATTAGATGCTATGGATGCATGTTTAAGATATAACTATATTTAAATACTCAAATCATGTTAAACACCACTTATAACAAGACATATTGCTATATAAGATGCCTTTTTTAGTTAAAAATTCAAGTGCATCATATGAAATGCTCATCAACTTAATTTTTTGAGAACGACTAAAAAGAAACATGGAAGCCTATGACAATGATATGATGATAGTGAAGATCACATGAGGATTCAATTATATAGCAGACATGGGTGAATGCTTTAAGATGCTCAAGGAGCTTGACATGAAACTTATTAACCTTGAAAACAATTTATTTGGCAACTTAAGCGACATGTTTTGAGATTCATGGTCAGTCAAAGGGCAATAAAGTTCAATTAAAATAAGATCATGGTAATTTTGAAGATAATTGTTCTCAAGATCATAAAAATATATATACCTAAATTTGCAAAAAAAAGTTAGTTTAAAGTTTTTAAATCAACAAAATATTTTTAAGTGGAATGAAGAATAAGCAAATGCTTTTCAATAACTAAAAAAGTATACGAGAAATATGTCACTTTTAGCTATGCCAATTGATGAGGAAGAGTGGTATCTTTAGTTGGAAATTTCAAATGAGTCGATGGGTATCATGTTGTTAAGAGACCTTAAACACTAAAAATATATTTATTACATGAGCTAAATCTTTCAAGTCTAGACAAGAGATATACAAGCATAGAGAAGCTCATACTTGTTCTAGTGACTTCAAGAAGAAGACTTCAATACTACTTTCAACAAATCATGAACATCCTTATAAAATCTTACTCTTAGTTTTCAACCAGTTGAACGAATGGGAAGCAAAGGATGTTGTGATGTGAAAATACAAGAAGTTCTTTAAAATGTTATTGTTGAGATGATCACTAAATCCAAATTGATTTCTAAAAAGGACGAGCAACTAGTAGACCAATTTACTAAAGAAGATGAAAGGAGTTCAAACACTGGGAGTATCTTAGAGGAAAGAGATAAATATACGTTTTAGAGAACGGTTGTAGCTTGAGCGGTGGAGTGTGAGAAAGATTGGACAATCCTATTTTTTAGTTTCATAAAAAAAGCGAAGCTTCCTTATGATAAGGGGCAAACATGAAAGATAATATGTAAATTTGTAATATATGGCATAATAAGGGCTAGTTGTATAGGCTATTCCTCATAATGCCTTAATGAATTTTCAAACATTCATTTGGAAAAATATCCATAAGTCACCCTCAAAATAAAAGAAAAATAAGTAATTGAAAATAAAAGCATTCTAAAAGAAGAGACAAACACCCTAATACCCGTAAATTCATGAGAGACTACAATTTTGTAAACCAAAATTTTTATAAAAGAAACAAAAAATCACACTTAGAGTCTCTAGCTTTTGGAAATATCATCTTCAAACTATCACCTAAGTCCTTTAAGATGTTTGTGTATTCACCTATTCATCTTTTTCGATCTTAGGCTTAGGGATAGATTATGAAGCTGGCATATCATTAACACCCAGATTGTTGAATGTCAAGTCTAGATATTTCGACTTAATAAGCCCTTTTCACTTGATGTTGTGGTAAGTTCCAAGTCTCCAAATACTTATATATTGACCTTGTACTTTTATCTAGTAAAGTACTCATTTTAGTTGCGAGCAATTTGGTTCATTTTGTATTATGGATTAAACTCAAAACTTTTAAATCAAGGAGTTCAATATTCTTATTTATCCCCGTACCACCTTCGTTTGCTTCTAATTAAGCTTATTTATGGATTATCTTGTTTGGTCATCCCTTTATTACCCTAAAAGAGCTTATCCATCTTAATTTTAGCCTTCTTATTACATATTGATATGACATTAAAAGCCTATAGACAATAATGCATAAGAATCTTAGGAGTTCAAGAATTTTTGCATGTTCAATGTTTATTTTAGCTTGAAAATATACAACCTCTCACGACTTTGTCTCTAGTAACCTTTTAGCTTCAAGCAACATAATACCCCTGTAGACTTGAGCATCAACTCCATTTATTTAGATTTGAATACCTCTTCCTTAGGCCAAATTTCTTTCCTTTTCCTTTGAAACAATAGGTTGAGAAGTCAAAATATGATGAGCAATATTTTGGAGGTAGTTTAGGAGGCTTAAGGGGTTTATTTTCCTTTATCTATGTCTAGATAATGCAAAACACAAGACTTATAGGAGTTCCATTTTGGTAATTTCCCTGTGACGCTATCATTCTCCTATTTTCTGAGGCATCATCCTTGTTGTGAGTTATGGACATAAGCTTGGCTATACGTGGAAAAGTATACATTATATGGTTAATTAAACTATATGTACACTTAATTTATTTTATTAAAGTCTAAATTTTTCCCTCTCTAATTCTACCTAAATCCCTAAGTGTTTTCTTTCATTAAATATAGGAACAAAAATTGATTTTTTCACTCATAGGTTCCTTTGAGCAGTTGTTCAGGTCCATTGTAGATCTGACATTTAGGTTGAACCAACTAGAGAGTTTGCATAATACTAATTTGGTGTATAAACTTAAAATTCTAAACATATGGCTCAGTGATTTTTATAAAGGAGAAATGAAACACCAACAGTAAAGGTGTAATTGGCTAAGTGACAAACGTATGTCTCAAAGGATTTGGTATCAAAATTCATTCCCTAGATATCAGAAGCATATAAGTTAAGAGTTTAATACATTGCAGTCGTAAGTTATTAACTTTGAAATTTTTTGTCCCTCAATTCACTTTCTAATTTAAGCTTCGGAATCCAAATGTCAAGTCAAACTTGTGATACTTTTATAGTTCAAACTAATCTAAATCAATATATATAAATAAATGTATAGACTTATAAATATCAATTAACTAACAGAAAAGAGTAGAGACTTATAAATATACATAATTATACGTATTATGATAATAAAATTTGTACAGTATTCACTATGTATGACATATATATTTGTTATATACAAAGTACATCTTAATTATTTCGAATATATGTAAAGTTAATAACAAGGAAAATATCAAATTAGATATATTTAATTATTTCGAGTATATGTAAAGTTAATAATGAGAAAAATATCAAATTAGATATACTTAATTATTTCAAATATATGTAAAGTTAATAATGAGAAAAATATCAAACTAGATATATTTATATTAGGAGGGCATGCTATACTCTAAATCTTATTTTACTTCTCACTTTAAAGTTTCGGAGTGGTAGAAGATAATCAGTCTTATTTAATTGCAAAATTTTGTTTAAAATGGCTTTAATTAAGAGTCAACTTTTAGTTATCAATTCTAACCATACAAATTTAGAAAGTGAAATAATTGAGGCCTTATTTTGATTGAATATTAGCTTAACAACCCCTTTAGATCAAAACAAAACCAAAGATAAGCTTCTTTGCTATTATTATTTCTGGCATATAGTTTGCCAACATATCATGACCACCTGTTAATTTGTTATTGATTATAACAAATCATGGAAGATGTAAAAGAAATTTAATCTACTATGAATATTTAAAAGAGAAAAATTAGAAGAATAGCATGATGAGAGAAGAACATGAATAATTAGGACCTGTTTGTTTCTATTTATGTTTTTGTTTTCAAGTTTAGTAAAAATATTGCTTGCTTGCTTGAGTTTTTTATTTTTTTATAGTTTTCAAAATTTATGAAACTACAAAAAGTAAGTAGTTTTTATTTTTGTTTCTATCAACTAAATATATATTATTTAATATACCAATTATTAGTAAGAATTATGAATAATTTAATTTAATATTATATATTTAGTTAATTAAAATTAATTATTAGTAAAATCTATGACTAATTTAATTTTTATAATTAAATTTAAAACATCTTCAAAATATATAAATTTCAAATAAATTTGATTAATAATTAAAATATATTTAATATAAATATTAATTTCTAAATAAAATTTTAAATTATTTATTTTAATAAAATAAAATATAATATTTTTATAGATAATTTATTGATAAATATTATATAAGAGTTTAAAATAAATTTAATTAATAAAACATTTTTATCTTTAAATTTTATCTGATATATAATTATCATCATTATAAAAAATATAACTACATTGAATTGCATTTTTATTTGTATTTTCTGATAATGAATTTCAAACCTTCATTATTATAAGTACTTATTTTTTGAGTATAATAAGCTTAATTCAAACTTAACTTAGAGTTTGATAAGAAAAATAATTAAGTTTAACACACAGAAAAATGATTAAGTTTAAGTTAAGCTTAGTCAAGTTGAATCTAACGTAAGCTCATTAACTCTTTAATACTGTCACTCCAGATATAGGTTTAGGCTCAGATCTAAATAATTCTATATTTACCTAAATTAAAAATGCTCTAGATTTAGCTCCGATAGATTCAGCTCATTGCAACCTTAGTTTATATGATTTTTTTAATTTTATTACACTAGTTTGATACCTAAATGTGTACGTAACATCGTTTTTTTTTAGTGTTTTGGCTTTGTGGTGAGGGGTTTAGTTCCTCATCAAGTTGCTCGGTTACATGTATGTCTTAATCAGAAATGCATAGCTATCAAAGCGGCTAACTTTGTGAGGTCACTGAAGTAGCTGGATCCACTTTAAGCTCTTTGATCGAGCACGCGTCCCCAGTAAATTTTTTTAACTGGTTTCATTGTCAAGGCGGATGCAATTCAGGGACAATATCCAATTTTACATAAGTAGATATTTGTGAAGGAGACCCTTTTAAACCAAGGTAAATGATGCTTCCAGCAAATGTTGTTCTCTTGTTTTGGAAACACAGGCCTTTATTTTATCTTCCTAAAGTCTTCAAATCTTGTGATTCATTCACCTAATTAAGTTAAAAAGGAAGGTATCACGTGCTTAACTTAATCTCTTGATTTCTCTTTTGTGGTGAAATTGAAACACTAACCAAGATTTGAACTTAATTGACCTCTATATATACATTTAGATGAGATTTTTCTATGAACATATGCTTAGTTACATAATAGCAAAATAACACAATCTTCGACTTACTAAAATCACAAAACTAATTTTAAAAAGATGAATTGAATTGATGCCATCACACTTTTCTTTTCTTGTGTTTTATCTCTTAATTTGTTTTCATATGCGAAAGAAAACGTGTGGAGATGGAATTTCTTTTGAGTGAGTGGGGGATATGGTTGATACATGACATATTTGAGTGAGTGGGGGATATGGTTGATACATGACATATCAAAGGGTTGAAATTGGAGCCGCCGTAATAGTGGACTGTGAAAGGTTTAGGTACCCCATGTGCATGTGCAAGGGATTGTTCTCATGGGACCCACTACACCCATTATCTCGATAAGTGTGCTGCCCTCCACGTTGCCTTTCTTTTCTTATTTGTATTTCTTGCTTGAGCTGGGAAGTGTAAGGTCATTGCTAATTACTAATTATTATAGTACACAAGTGTAACGTAATTATTCTGACATACATTGTTTTAAATGAAATTATTATATAAAATACAAACAGGATATTTTGTTCTTAAATTCACATACTAAATTCCTTTAACAATATCTTGTTAGTACGAGTTACCTTCTCATCTCTTTTGACTTTAAAATCTTTCATCTCTTTTTGCCTTTCATCTTTTTTGAACTCCTGTTAGTAATAGTTGTATTGTACATCTGTTTTTTCAGAAGAAGAAGTAGATCAAGACAGGTATATGTCTTTTCATATAGGTTTTATGATCTGACGTTTTTTGGTTTTACGTTGATCGGAGGATAACTTCTTCTGTCCGAATTCCTATTGTCTCTGTGCTCCTCAAAGTCTTTCAGTCATCAATAAATGACTGAGGAGGCTTTGGGTATGGAGAGAACAGAAATTCGAAATCAGAAGATCTATTCCATAGTCTTAACATGGAAGTGCTGCTCATCTTGAGAACTTTTTTACCTTTGGAATTTGGATGGAATTTCCCTATAAATCAAAACATACTACTTTAGAAATGGCCCTACTTAATTGTGCTCATCCTATTTCTATTCTATCGCTCTCTCTCTCCCCCCTTTGTGCTGGATCATTCAACGATTCTTTTCCTTGAAGAACAATGGCTTTTCGTATCCTTAAATTAATGAAGCACACCCAATCCAATCATAAACTTGTGATTGTCGGGGGTCGACTAAACCTGCCAGCAAAAGTTACGCATCCAATTTTTGCGGTATAACTGTTTTGACTTTGATTAATTATATTATTTGTTAAGACAACGTAATAATATCATGTTAAAAGGTATTTGATCTAATCCATGTGACATATGATACTTACATACGTATATATACATTTATATATGTCGGATCTCTGATTATAAGTATATTGTATTGTGTTGAACAAGTACTATACAAATTCAGAATAGTCTTATATCCCTTCAAAGCAGAGGAAACACTGCACGCACAACACTTGGATGTACAGGCGATTAATCATCAATTTCATCACGATGAAATTTCTTTTAAATTATTACCCTTGGTTCATCTTTAGAAAGTTACGCTATGCGGATTCATTATATATCTCTTAGTTGCCCGTAAAATTATATAGAAAGAAGAATATATTGTTTGGAAAACTATCCATTCTCTTTTTAACTTCTATTTTATATGTAACTCATTAAGTTCTTAATATGTTAAGGATGATTAAAAATTTTAATTCTAATTTATAATTAAAATTAAACAAATTAAAACTACTTTTAATTTATCTTTAATTCTCTAATTAGAAAATTTATAATTATAGATTAAGATTAATATTTAGTAAAATGTCATGACCACCTAAATATTAAGAACGCCAAAATGGTTTGATTCAACATATTCATTTATAGTTATAAAGTTTAATTTAATCCTTTTATCATCTAATGTTTCAATTAGACATAAAATATTGAATCTCCTTTTAGATAGGGGTAAGAATTCTCTCTTGAATGCTTATGCCACTACAAAAAATTAATACAATTTACGACGATCTATTGATAAAACGTCACGAATTGTACAGACTTTCCGTGACGTTTTAAAAACATCACAAAAAGTTTAAATTTTTTGCGACGTTTTATAAAAACGTCGCATAATTGTGACACTTTCTGTGACGTTTTATGAATAAAACGTCGCAGAATAAAAATCGCAACTTTTTCTTGAAAAAAACGTAGCGATAACTTACTTTCCTCAAAATTACTTATTTTTATTTCAGTTATAATAGATAGTGAACTGGGGAAAACTACCCTCAGATCTTTCTTGTTTTCTTCTTCATCCTAACGACAGCTGAGCTGAGAAGACTGAAGTACACAAGAGACAGCTAAAACCCTCCTAGAATGTCGACCTCAAAGTTTGTTTCTCGGTTATCGTCTTGGTTACAGCCCATTGCTCTCAAGTTCAACAACAAATCCATCTCTTCGATCCAGTCCGCCTCTCCTCTCCTGGCCTCAATTTCTTCTAGGCGTCTCTCTCGCTCATCAAGGTCTTTGTCTTTAAGAGACGACAATATGAAGAAAATGAAAAGAATATGAAAGTGTGGGTGCAA
>JANIIA010000005.1:50776562-50789996 GCA_027478495.1 Erythroxylum alaternifolium
TGGACTTATTTAAGTTAGTTTAGCCCAATCCTAAGTGGATTAGGATCAGATTGCGTTATTGGGCTATAACTCCTAAATTAGTTAGGATTAGGCTTGTTTTTAGCATTAAATGGGTATGTAACCTATTCCTTTTAGGGTTAGGATGTGAGCAAGGGTATATGACCTTATTTTATCCTTGTAAATTTCAGATTAGTTGATTAATAAAATTCAGAGATATTCTCTTCAAGAAAGGTGTGTTCTTCTTGTTGTTCTTATTGTTACTTCAAGGATTGCATCACTTATTAAGGTAATTGCTTGTGGCATGTTCAATTCTTCTATTTTCTTTGGGTTTGGGTCTCAATTTGGCATAATTGGGGTTTGAACTAGCATGTTCGTAGAATAGAAAGATTAGGGATTTGATTCAATAGGATTAGGGGGTTTCAAGAAGCTTGTTTTCTTGGGGTTTCCGTATCATTCGAGATGTCACTAGCCCTGCCTGACCCATTTCTATCGCTAAAATATTTCATCAAAATCAACTCCTTTGTTTTTGTTTGTAACCTTTAGCCATTAACCTTACTTTATGAGTACGTATATTATCATCCATGTCATTTTTAATTAAAACCTTACTAGTAGGTGTAAATTATAGTGTGTTTTTCTAAGTTTTTAAATATTATTTAAGTGTTTTCCTAGAGGATTATCATGTGTCTAGACTTAGAATTGTGTTATTGTTAGTGTTTGCATGTGTTTTAAGTGTTTGATTGGTTTAGAGTAAGAATTTGATCTTAATTTATGTTTTAAGAGGTGTTTGATGTGTTTATGAGTGTATGAAAATAGGAAATCAAAGAAAGGATAAGGAATGACTGCATAGAGGTTGGCCACAAACGTGAAAATCCCTACGATCGCGGTAGGCAAAGAAACATACATGTATGAGAGTCTTTATCACGAACGTGGCCCCATGCACAATCACGACAAAGAAGAAGGAACCATAAAGGCCACAATTGTGGGAGCATGGCAATTTCTAGCTTACGACATTTTTGGAGTTTTGAGCTTTCATGGCTATTTTTGGAACAAAATTAAGCAAGGAAATCATAGAAACAACTACCTTTAATAATTCATTGATAAGTCTCAATCCAGATGTGTCATCTACCTTTAAAAACTCTAAAATACTCTTCTATTTTTATTTTTTATTTGACATATTCACACAACGTACTAATAAACTCATTGATGGCTCAAATTTGGGGTACAATTAAGAATAAGAGAAAAGTATTTTGCCTCTTTAATGATCTTTATGATAGAACTTCTAACACTATGGTCAATATAGAAAATAACTCATTTTGAATTTTGTGACCAAGATAATAATGATGAATTTTATGATTTTTAATACATCTAACATGATCTTGCATCACTACATCAAACTTAACAATCATCTCAATTAATCCTAAAAAATTACCATTACTATCTAGGTAAAATTTCTCGTTGGATCCTCAAAAAACCAAATTATATAGACATTTCACAATAGAAACTATTCTTATCAAAACTGGTCTTAAATGTTCTTTATATTTTACAATTTCTTATTGCAAATCTTTATCAACTGTTTGATTTTTGCACAATGTTACTCCTAATTTATTCTAAGTCCTCACGTTAGTCATATACTCAATGCTATTATCCTTTTCTTTAAGTCTCTCACTAAGATGCTTCCAATCTCTAAATCCATCATTTGCTAATGCATTTTGTTTTCTATTAGATTTGAACTACTTACAACAAAATCAATATACTTTATTTATATGTTTAGAGTAAACCAATTATTTTCTATCGCTAATTTTCCATTACTCAATTTTCTAGAATAATAAAAATTTGAAAAATGTCGAGAGTTATTATCTAAAGGAAACACAAATTCAATTCTCTTATAGATCATTTTTCAACTAAAATGTCTCTTACTTTGTTGTCAAGCCAATTTCTAGGATCATAAATATCTAATATAGGATTTAGATGTTCTATCTGCCCTTAAATTTAAATTGGATGTATTTGATAGATGGTTTAGCTAACCCAAATTACTAATATTCTCATGAATATTAATCTCATTGCTTAAATTTCCTTTATGTTTTTTCAAAATTACCTTCACCTAATTGCTTATGATTCTTACCAAAGGAGCCTACTCTTTTAATAAAAATTTTAATTGTTCTACTTTTTTCTTTTTTTTACTTTCAGATAAATGCTTTTTAGGCAACATCATATAAACTAATTATAACGTAATTTCACTAGAAAAAGAACAAAAAGCACATGTACAAAACTGGAAGAAGTATGCAGGCATAATAGAACACTACTAGCTTAACAGTATATCACAAATATATATTAATGGTATTATATCTATTACAAAGGAAAAATAAAGAGAAAATTTTAATATCCTATATTAAAAAAGAAAAAACAAAAAACAAACTTTTATGATAAAAGCTATCAAATTTAAAATCTAATTTCGATTTATCAAGTAACTTTAAAACATAAAAAAATTAACATTGATTTACTTTTAACAAAAGAGAATAGATATTGAAATTACAATTAATGTAATCATGATGATGGTAATAGTTCAAAGAAAAAGAGAAATTAATTCTCTTCAGTTTGCATCCTTCAAAGTCTCCTAGTCCAGATGGATTCACTGCATTATTCTTCCAACGTATATGGGATATCAAAGGTCAGCTCCTTACTGAAGCGGTACTGGGGTTTTTTTAATCTACCTAAATGCTTCAGGTCATCAATCATTCCTTTATATGTTTGGCCCCAAAAAAAAAAAAAACCTAGTCAAATGCGAGACTTTAGACCTATATCTTGTTGCTCTACTATCTACAAAGTGATTTTAAAAATTCTAGCTAAAGCTATCTGGATTCGACTCCTGGATATGTTATTATTGCATTCTGATAGATATGATTGGCCACATGTAATGCGGTGGATTATCGATAAAACTAAGAAGGGAACTCCTAATGTTGCTCTCTATACAACAACTTTCACCTTAACCATCTATAGCATCTGGAAAGAAAGAAATCGACGTAAGTTTACTGACAAGAAGGAAAACAAATATCAGCTGGCGGACTGAATAATTAATCATATCAAAGCTGGTATATTTGCTGAACAAGCACATCATTCCCTCTCTTTAGACATGAAGAACAGATGGCAATTGTGATTCAACGATCTCAATCATAATATAGTTTTATAATCTTCACTTCTTGAATCCTTTAGATACTTTGTAATCTAACAGTAGGCTTATCTAACCTTGAACGCATTATTTTTGGTAATGGTGTAATAGTTTTATCTAAAGTAATATACCATTCAATTTGAAAAAAAGATATATGGAGAATTTATAATTATCTTATAATAAATACATATTTTAAAATAAATATAATAAATCGGAATACAGTTGAATTACAATGTATTTATTTTAAAAAAAGAGAATTGATTTTCAAAACAAAAATAAAAGTTTTCAATGCAACTATATTATAATAAATTAAATATTAAATAAATTTAAAAATTAATTAAGTAAATAATTTTATTCTAATTTATATCATTTTTATTAATAATATTTTTATATTTTATTTAAATTAATAATTAAATAAATGCTATAATATAATATAATCAATTTTTAAATCTCAAGTAATGATGATTGCTTGATAAAAAAATTAATGTTTTTATACTAATTCTTAAAAAATAGTAAAGTTTTTATGCTTCATGTACTTAAAAAATTTCATCGCGACTATTACTTTTGTTACCATCAAAATTATATCATCCACTAAATAAGTATTCGTGAAAAAGTTAAACATGATTTAATGAATTGGTTATTAAGTATTATTGTATCTTTCACATTATCCTAATGCTACAGTAAATTTTTTATCGTCAAAGTTACCTGACCCAGTTTGATTTATTAATTTACAAATAGTTTTCTTTATAAAATATAATTAAAAATAATGATAAATTCAGCTCCTTTAGGACTTATGCATATTTTCTTATACAAATTTTGGTTTTCATTGTTTTTGAATAAAAAATTGTAAATCAATAACTAAATAAATTATTCCTATTTGTATTTATTAAAAATTAGATCAATGTTAAATATTAAAAGGATATGAACATAGAACTTTTTATAATAAATATTTTGTGTCAAGAATACTATAATTTATTTATTAGAAAACTTAATTAATAAGAGGTTCATAATTTATAATTAATCTTGACTTAAGCAATATTTTTTCTACAAAACTTTGATTTTTTGTGTTCAAATAATTTTCTAATATAGAATTATGAATAAGAATAAAGCTTCCTAATTTACATCATCTAAGTTAAAATAAAGCTCGGTAATAATAATTATGATGAAGTAATGTGATTAAATAATTAAAAACTAAAGAGAAAACAAAAATAATCAATGACATTAAATGGAAATAACAGAAACTATCCGAACACATATTTGGTATGTTGAAAATGCAAAGAAAAAAGTCAAAAAAATTACCGTTAAATTATCGTTTAAAAGTTAAAAATATGAAAACTTTTTACTGTCAATTCTTGAGTTAGAATATCTTAATTCATACGACGATGGAATTAGAAAAGCTTAAGCGTAAGATTTAAGAACTACAACCAAATGCTTTAAAGAAATTTCTAAATAGATTAACATAAAAAGTTAACATTAAAACTTGACGAAAGAATAAAAAAGTTAGGGTTAAATTAAAAGTTAAAATATCACTCTCCTTGAAACTTGAAAGAAATTAAATGTTAAGAGCCTCCTTCACTGACAACAATTAATTTTGACTAATTTTACTCGATGAGGTGAGCTCTGTTTTGCTCTTAATTTTGACCATAACTCTCGAGTTGACACAGAGTCCAAGTACTGCAATGCCCTTCCTTTGTATCCCTCGATCATATGCCACATTTCCTATTTCTTTGCACGGCTGCTCTCAACTTCTAGGACATCCTATATGTGTTCCCTTGGGTAGCACCTGCAATGAGGGTAAGTCCTATTTGTCTTTATGAAGGTGGATCTTGGGTAGGTATCTTTCTTACCCTTACTTAGGGTTGGACTTGGATAAGTGATAGCTAACAAGGGATGTCAACGAGCTTAGGCCAACCCTATTAATTTTTAAAATTATTTTTTAAAAAGTAAAAGTATACAACTTTTTTAATTGAGTTTGAACTTGGGTTGTCATGGCCTAGGCCTAGACTTACTTGAGGCTCAATTCTTCTAAATAAAATAATAAAACCTCAGGTCGGCCTAAATATGAGTTTAAAACGATGTTGTTTTATTTAAAATAATAAGATCTCGAGCCGGCCTAGGCATGAACCTAATTTATAAGTCGACCCATTATAAATATTTGAATCTAGGCCCATAGGCTGCCTATTGCCATCCCTATTAGCTATAAGTATCTCACTCAAATGATCTTTTTGATAACAAAACAATTAAAGAAAAAAGAACGGATCATATTATGTATAAGTAGAGATCAAAATGCACGTCTCAGTTAAAAGATCAAAATGCATTTCTCAGCTAGTCTGAAAGAAGCTGCCTGCTTTTGTTTGAAAAGACTAATGATATATTTGGAACCGAAAGTAATCAAGATTAAGCTGATATATTTGTGACCAAAAATCTGTCAAAGAATAAATTTAGTAAAAAAATCAAAAATACAAAAACACATAATGTACGTTAGTCAACGCGAATGTGTATATCTTCATAGTCGTTGAAATTTTAATTAAGATTTTTGTTTACAAATTACAAGAAATATAAGTGCTCATTTATCTGTTGAATCATGGCTTGTCTTATAAAATTGGGTCCACTGGTCCAATTAAGTTTAGGAACTCCACTCCAAAGGCCTGCTATCCACTGTATCATACTACAAAAATGTTTGGAACCTAACCTACCATCCAAACACTAGTTTTAGTGATTGGAGGAAGCTTGCGAATGAAACAATGAGTTAAATAAGAGTTATTTAAATTAACTCTGTAAATTAAAATAAAAAATTGAAGTTAAATTATCATTTTTAAGATCATTACTTTCAGCTACATGATTAATCAAGAGAATCGGAACCATATCCTAAGAATTAAATGGAAGACATAGTTTACAATCTATCAAAAATTTCGGTATAAGTTGTTCTCAATTTGGAGACTCTCTCTTCTTAATTCTTATCTTTTAATAAAATGTAAAACTAATTAATTTGGAACCGAGGTCCAAGGGTACTCGACGGGCCGACTAGATTGTAACTAATTGCAACGTTCTTGTAAACCATAGACTTACTATATAAAATCGCTAAGAGTTTTCTCTGTAAAGATTTATATAAAACTTTTATTAATCTCTTTAGCTTTCCACAAAAGTTTAAGGTAGATGCTTCCTTCTGATTTTACGGTAGTTCCATGATAGGATTGGTATTATAATCCGAGTTAATCGCTTATATATTACCTTTTAAGTTCAACTACCTTGCAATCGACGACCTTGGAGCCTACTGATCTCTTTCTTCATTCATTATGCACAAAATAAGATAGTCAGCTCTTCCCAGTAATAAATTAATTGACATTTCGTTAATAAAATCAAATATTACAAACGTTGACGGGATGGAGTGTACTTGATCATGTGAAGCACTTCATACTTTTTTTTTTTTTCCTGGAATTCTTTCATCGTTCGTTGTTCATCCTCTTCCTCGTTACAAGTACATATTGGGCAGGCATCCTTGTTTGTGGCTTGCACGTAGGGAATCGTCGTTTACATTCAAACACTTGGATGTACTTAAATTGCCACTCTACACAGTTTCTAATGCCACAACTAAATCCTGTCAATTCAAAACCATGTCGTCACTCAAAGCATATGTCAAAGTTGACGAAAATGAGCAAGCTAGGCTCGAGGCTTGTCGAAGAACCACAAGGAGAATCACCATTATAAGCCTCTCTTCTATGGTCTTAGTAGCCATCGTCGTCGGAGCCGTCGTAGGGACTGGTGTCTTCGGCAAGAATCCCATTAATAACGATACTCAGCATGCCGAATCCATATCCACGGCAGTCAAGGCTGTGTGCGACGTTACATTGTACAAAGATTCTTGTTACAACAGCCTCGCTCCTGTGGCTAAGTCGGGTCAGCTTAAACCAGAAGACCTTTTCAAGTTGTCCATGCAAGTGGCTTTCAACGAATTGTCAAAAGTGTCTGAACGTTTGCGAAATGATGCGTCGTTATCTGGTAGTGTCACCGAAAATAAGACAATTTCTGAATTGGGAAATTGCAGGGATCTGCTGAGCTTGGCTATGGATCATCTGAATAATTCGTTGTGCCACACTGGTGGCAATGTATTAGATGCTGTCGATGATCTCCGAACTTGGTTAAGTTCTGTGGCTACTTACCAGCAAACGTGCATCGATGAACTTGAAGATGGGAAGTTAAAGACTACTCTTCAAACATATCTCCTAAACTCCTCCGAACTAACAAGCAATAGCCTTGCCATTATCACTTGGATTTACAGAGTTGCAAGCTCAATGAAGATGAGACGTTTACTTAATTACAATACTAGAGACAAGATACCAAAATGGTTTCACCCAAAAGACAGGAAACTGCTTCAAAGTTCATCAGATTTCAAGAGCAAGGCTGATGCTGTGGTGGATAAATATGGCACAGGCAAGTACAAGACCATAGGAGCCGCCCTTAAATCTGTGCCGGATAAAAGCAACAAGAGGTTCGTAATCTATGTGAAGAAAGGTGAGTACCATGAAAATGTACGCGTAGAGAAGTCGAAATGGAATGTTGTGATAGTTGGTGACGGTATGAATACGACGATAGTGTCCGGGAAACTCAACTTTGTTGAAGGAACTCCAACTTTCTCATCGGCTACGTTTGGTAAGATAATCTGCACGCGGTACACGATGACAAATAGTATATAAGACATGGTAATTAGATTGAAGAGAACAAATTAACATTGCTTTTTGAGTAAGTGCTTGCATTACATCATAGTAATGTTAATTAAATTTATTATTAAAATAGGTTAATTCAACTTCTTCTACTATTGTATATGGTGGTTACAGTTAAAAGTTGAAGGTAATTAGACTTTTGATGATAGAGATATTAGTCTCTAAATTTCGAGTGGAAATCCTCTGTTTAATTTTATTATATCCAATCTTATTTAATGGTCAAATTGATGTCGTTTTGGCAATTAGATAGGACTTTAGAGACTCTTCAACCTTGTTCAATGGCCAAAATAACATCTCTTGACACAATAAAATTGGACAAAGAATCCTATTAATAGAGATTTTTTTGTAATGATTATTAATTATAAAATAGTTTCCCGTCATCTACCAAATATGCTTGCATCAAACTCGCTGCATTTGTCACAATTCTGCATTTATTTGCCAGTCAAGGTTTACCGTCCCTAATTTTTTTAGAAATATTATTTTGTGAGGTTGTTATTTATACATCACATATAGAATAAAAATCACCACTTATCTACGGTCTAGTTAAATCTACTTATACCATCTATCACAAACTAAAATTTGATGTCTGCAACAACAATCGAACCTCATTTTATTATTTCAAAAAACAATCCCTAAAAGAATGCAAGTGAGATAGGTCTTGAGATTCTATAAAAACTAAATGCTACTACTAATCCTTGTCTCCGTGCTTGGTCTTAACATAGTTTCTGAACTCGTTTTGTCCAGCGGTTTTTGGCAAGGGTTTCATAGCTCGAGACATGGGGTTCAGGAACACAGCTGGAGCAATCAAACACCAAGCAGTAGCCTTAATGTCAACTGCTGATCAATCCATATTCTACAGATGTAGATTCGACGCTTTTCAGGACACACTCTATGCACATTCCAACCGTCAGTTCTACAGAGAATGTGACATATACGGAACAGTCGATTTCATATTTGGAAATTCAGCAGTTGTTTTCCAGAATTGCAACATATGTCCTAGACATCCTTTGAATGGCCAGAAAAACACCATCACGGCCCAAGGCAGGTTTGATCCCAACCAAAACACCGGAATATCTGTTCAGAATTGTACCATTTTGCCACTTGAAAACTTGAAATCTGTCCAAACTTACCTCGGACGACCATGGAAAAATTACTCCACCACTATTTTCATGCAGTCAATGATGGGAAGCTTGATTGATCCAAGTGGATGGTTACCGTGGACTGGTAACACAGCTCCTCCTACCATATTCTATGTTGAATATCAGAACTTAGGGCCTGGTGCTTCCACTAAAAAGAGAGTGCATTGGAAGGGTTTAAAAACTAATGTCGCTATTAAAGTTGCGACTCAATATACGACAAAGTCATTCATACAAGGGGACAAGTGGATCCAGGACACAGGCACGACCTATAAATATGGTCTCTGAGTATGTAGTACGTTAGGATTGACATGAGGACATGGTTCTTGAGTTCCTCTTTTGATAATTTGGTCTGAAATTTTGATGCTCTTTCGCCTTTTTGTTGAATTTGCAGATAATACTGATTTACCCATTTCAATTGAAGCATTGATTGATGGAAACAGGATACTTTGAATAAGGCATGGTCACATACCAAAACAAACCTTTGTAACGTTACTGCAAATTAATGTGTAGATTTAAGGAGGAAAAAGTTCCAGATTTAAGCTATATACGCAAGGGAAAGTGGCTTCTTTTCGGTTAGATCAAGAACCTTCTTTGTATTTTCAGGCTGAATATCCACTTATGTGAGGTGTCTGCCAGGGTGGCTTATGTTTTCGTCGCGCTAATTCTTGCCTTTTCTTAAATGTAAAAAATTGCATTCAAAGAAACACTTTAAAAGGTGAGCACAAGCTTTAAACAAACAAGATAAAGCATATTAGAGGCAAGGGGCTAGAATACTCTTAGAGTAACATAAGGCTCATAAGCTAGAACACAACCCGATCTAATGAGCTAATGAAGGCTTCACTTGATTGTTAGATCTGTGTCTAGATCATTATTAATTAGTTTGATTTTCCAGATCCAATTGAAAAGGTTTTGAATTAAAGTTGTTATATCCTGCTATACATTTCTAAAGAATATGCCTATGTTGTTGAAGGCTATTTTGAATAAAGTAACATCACCTTTACTATATATGGGGGTGAATCTTTCATGCTCATTTAATAATATTTATCCGTTAATTTTCATCAGATTGTAAATTCTAAAGTAGCAGAATGAGGTATGAAAGATATCCTATATAGAGGTTAAGTAATTGCTAGTTTGCTATAGATACCTAAGATATTCTTGAAGTAGTTGAAAGCTAGGTGTTTGAGCCTTCCGGATTTGTGTTAACAACTCTATAGTAATCTGCCAGGGATCCTATTTTACTGGTTTTACGGTTGGTCAATATAACATTATGGAAGAATTTTGTATTTCTATCTTTATCCTTAGGCCATTAGACTCTAGATTTTTTTTAGCAAGAAGTTTTGAGCTTGCTGTTCATCTTATGTATTTTTTTAGAGCTGTCTTCTCCATCCTCAATAGCTTTTAATTCTCATATATTTGTATGCCTTATAACCTTCCAAAAGAGTATTCAACCCTTCGATGATAGATTTGTCATAGTTTGGGAGTTTTGTAAGATAATTATTGAATTTGAAACGATCTTTCCTCAAACCATTGAAACAGAAGGTATGGATCTCCATATGCGTATGGTTTGAGCAAAGAGTAGGGTTGTTGAAGTGAGCCATACCGTTAGCAAAAAAGACATCCAAATTCAATTAACTAAAGCTTTATCGTTCTTTTTTTCCTAAGATGCCACTTATCACTTTGTTTATTATTCTACATGATTTTTTGGCCATTATAGAATAGATATAAAAGACTTAATTTATATAGTTCCTAATAAATTCCTTACTTTTGTGTTATATGAATTTATTATGACCATTAAACTCATGAATGAAGATTATACTATTGAATTCATTCAATAGAAGCCACAAAGTTGAGATATATGTATCTAAAGATATGAAATCATCCTAGAGTTTTCCTTTAAAAGGAAAATTTGATGCATATACAAATATAATATTCACTTTGGTCATGGTTAAAGTCCTAATTAAATGAGCTGAGTAGAGAACTGGCTTTGTTCAATTGAATCGAGTTAAAGGTCATATACCATTATAATTCTCCTACTGCATTGAGTTTGGTGGTTACTTAGAATATTCCATTTAGTGTTCAAAAAGATGAGACCTTATATAAGTGGAAATTCTCATGTTGATATTGTAAATTCATACTTTTATTCTTCAACAATCGGGTTTGTTTATACCAAAATAAATAATAGGTGTGTGTTTTTAAGAGAGAATTTCCTTAAGGTTAGGAGCCAATGGGAAATTGTTGTACCAACCAATTTTAACTTAACAAATACTTTCCTGATATGGGAAGATTATACTCGACGAAAAATTTTATAACATCAAAGATCTAATTTTAATAAATATCTTATACCATTGATTTTGAGAAGAACTGACTTAGAACTTGTAAATAACACTCACTACAACAGAGACAGCAAACGGTGGCAGGAGGTATATGGTGAAAACAAACTATAAAATTTTGAAGTATTGCTGGGATACAAGATAACTACTTTTCAATAGTCCTAGTTACTAAAAATGATTAGATTTAATTTCAAAATCATAGGTAAAAATGGAGTAGATAACATTGTTAATGGATTGTGTAGAATATAACACTTTTCTACTTAAATGGTTACAGAAATTTCATCTAACACCTTCCAGACATGACAAACTTATTCCAAGATTTAAATGAATCATATGCTTTCCCTTCCATCACTAACATTAACACATTTCATGCTACTTCCATCAATAAAGAACGTCTAGATCTACCCTAGAAAGATAAAAATCACAACTTTTTTATTTAACAATGGTAAAATACTTGTTTTCTTTCTTCCGCTGTCTTGAGACCCAAATGCAAACATCATAAGTAAACAAGGGAAAATCAATCAAAGAGATACTAAAAATAGAATAGGAGAAAATCGATAAAACAAAAAAATAATCACAATAACTCAAAATAGGGTAGAATAATACTGATTCAGTGAATAATTAGTCTTCGACAGTATTGAGCAGAACACAAAACTCAAAAAGTTATTTACGAGAGATTTTTGGATTTGAGAAGATGGCTTGAACGATAATGGAGTTGGTTTTTATGTTTTTGTCTTTGAAAACCTAGCTAATACAAAATGATGTCATATCTCTAGTTTAGGTAAACGTTGTCATTTATTGTTTGTTGTAGTTGTTTGGAAGTAGTATTAATTAATTAGCTACGATTTATTGTATTTAGTTGACAATCGTCAGATGTAGCGACTAATACATGGTTTATTGCTAAAGCCTGCTGGTTCATAAATATTTTTTAATATATCTATTTTCCTATTCCAAATAAAACATAGTTTGAAATATAAATTAAATTATTCATTTAATTTCTATTTGGAAATAAATTTGTTAACCGTTAAAATAATTGAACTTGACTTACAATTTTCACAAAATTATACATTTTCATTATTATAATTTCCAAAAACGTATTTTCAAAAATTAAACAATTTTCTTTTTGTAATTTAAATAAATAAATAATAATAATGTTACAAGACATTGTAATATAATTATAAAACTATTTCTAACTTTTATTCTTCTTCTTCTTATTATTATTTTAATTTATTATATTAACAATAATATTATTATAATTTATTAAAGCCTAATACAAATTGGTTGCTAAAGCCTGTTGGTTCATAAATAATTTTTAATATATCTGTTTTCCTATTCCAAATAAAACATAATTTGAAATATAAATTAAAATATTCATTTAATTTCTATTTGGAAATTAATTTTTTAACTGTTAAAATAATTAAACTTAACTTACAATTTTCAAAAAATTATACATTTTCATTATTATAATTTCCAAAATCGTATTTTAAAAGTTAAACAATTTACTTTTTTTTAATTTTAATAAATAAATAATAATAATGTTACAAGACATTGTAATATAATTATAAAACTATTTTTAACTCTTATTCTTCTTCTTATTATTATTTTAATTATTTTAATTTATTATATTAATATTCTTGTTATTATAATTTATTAAAGCCCAATACATTTTGCAACGCTATCTTATTTTCGTAGAAAAAGTATAAAATTTTGCGACGAAATACAAAATTGTCACGTTTTTCCAAATGTATTGGCAACGTTTCTAAATGTGGGCAATGCACGACGAAATGTGATTTAGTCGTAAAATGTTTCAACGATAAAAGAAATTTTAAGTGAGACGGCATCGTTTGTTTCAGTACAAACGACGTCGTCCCACCTTATACAAAATCACAGCTGTGTCTTCCCCCTGCCTCTTATTCATTACTCTTCTGTGTTTTCTCTTATACGAAAATGATTTTCTCCCTCTTTCTTCAATCATTCTTCTCCTGTTCTTCTCAATTGTGGCTTATTATTATTTTAATTATTTTAATTTATTATATTAATATTCTTGTTATTATAATTTATTAAAGCCCAATACATTT
>JANIIA010000005.1:50861019-50874364 GCA_027478495.1 Erythroxylum alaternifolium
AATTAGGTTAAACTTCCGGAAATTGCAATTTAGTCCTTGCAATTTCTGAAACTTACGGTATCGGCCGGAATTATTGGTTCCGGCCAGTACCTACCGGTAAACGCCGGTACCGACCGGCATTTGCGGCCGGTACCGACGTTACGAATTTCGTACCGATTTCCGGCCCGTACCGACTAGTACGGTACGAAATCCGTAATACTGATTAAAACACTCCTATTTGTCAGTAATTTCGTATGTCTGACAAGATTGGTGGTAACAGTATTGAAGAGTTAGCGTTTTGTTTTGTACGAGTAATTGTCAATTTAAAATGTTTTGGTTACTGACACTTTCTACATTGAAATAATAACTTATCATATGGTGTGGAGGGAATTAAGTAGTTATACATGCAACAAGAAGTAAAATTATGCTTGATAATTAAGATTAAATTCGTCTCATTCAAATTAAAATAAAAATAATTAATTTTTATTCTAGATTCGAGTCAAACGTATATTTGAATTTTACTATTCGAAACCCCCCACGGTGATTTTCTTGTCAAACTCTATTAAACACCATTTGTCATGCTCTTTCTTGTATTCTCATAATGGACATGATCAATGATTTAACTTTTTTTGGTAATGTAACCTCCTAAGCTACTAATTCTTATTGGAGTCTTCTTTATTTTAAACGGCTTCTTTTGCTATAATTTACCAAGTGTATTCCTAAACTTAAAATATATTGTCAATTATGAACAATGTGGATTCTTTTCTTAGAGTGTGTGAATTGTCGAGGAACTTGCAAAGGCATAATGCAATGAATCAATGATAAATGGATAAAATGAAATCAAGTTGGGATCTTTGAGTTTGAACTCAATATGAATCAAGTCAAATTGAATTTCAAGTCAAACTCGAGTTACATTTTTTAAACTTCAAATGACTAATTATCGTTTCTAACAAAAATTTATTTATATATATATATATATATATTACATTTGATTGTTTAAATTATTATATTTGAAATAAGACATATTTTAAATTAAAATTGATATTTGGATGAACGACAATATATTAATTTTAAGTGATAATGATTGGATTGTGTTCGCTTCGATTATATGCCAATCAAAATCATAATACAAAGTTAAATTTTATTTTTCTCAGTCTCTAACCTAAGTTACTCAACAACATTATTTCTTCCAAGGACCCAAATATTTTAGCGCATATAGACAAAATTTGAAAAAATCATAGTAATCCAAGTTGATTTAAATGGCATTACAGAATATTCAAAGTGACAATAGGGAATCAATTAGAGAACTCTTTCCTTTTCTTTTTGGTATTTATAAAGAAAATAGATTCTAAAAGGAAACAACTACGACGTGATGGCAAAGCAATCCAAACTTGAACATCCAACAAATCTGTTTGTTGACCATCCAAATCAAATAATCTTTATTTTCATTCACCTATTAAAAATCAAAGCTACTCGCTCACAATTCAGACAAACATTTGAACCATCGAAAATTACATTCAAAAGCATACTAACTATATATACCATCTTCAAATGTTCGAACTTGTTATTTAAACGTTAAAACTTTAGAGAGTTGAACCTAAACAGAATGCACAAACCTCAACTAAGCTGAAAGAAGAAAACCAATGCGAAAACAAAATTAACTGCATCCCATCCCTTAAAAGAACCTGATAGTCTAGACTATCTGCTTCCTATAGTGACTCTTTTAAGCTAGGGCATGCTAAACCCTTGTTTGATTTCCTACCTAGTAACCAGTAATTGAGACAGAAGCCTTAACCAGAAACATGAATATTAATTGATATAGACATCGTTTCACTTGTTCTGGATAGGATTCGCAATGCTGGGAGGTATTCTCGAAGGCTGGCAAACAGTACTGTCTTTGTTGTGTTATGCATTTCCTTCTCAGCTGACTCTGAACTTGCCATTACCTGAGACCTGTTTGAGGCTGAAAAAGAAGTCGGTTGTACTCTAGCCATGGTCACGCTTATACCACTTGCAAGAATCATCACTACAACCACTGAAATGGTGGTGATAAGTGTTCTGAAGAAGGTTTCCATGATCTGATTTGCAGAGATATCTTAGTTACCTACCTAATGCTCTATAATTCAACTTCTTGTTCTCAAATATATATAATGGCTCACAATCAAGTTTTTTTTTTTTTTTGGGTAGTTTCACTTTTTCTTTTGAAAATGCTCATGGCAAAGTTGTCATGTGATTGAACTTTGACTGTTCAGCTCATTTCAAGTCCCAAAGTTCAATCATCTCAGAGATTTGGTGAGAATATATCTCAAAGTCTGGTGATGGGTCACATGACCCCGGCATGATCATTGGTTAGTCTAACTTGGGATTCTTTTTGGGTAAAATAAAGAAAGATTAGTTTCTGCTTTCTTGTTGATTTTATTAAATTGAAATAGCGCATTAACCTTTATAAAAGGCAGCTTATTCTAAACTTTAAACGTTTTTTTTCAATGAGTTTGATATCTGATCTGATTTTTAAAACATTGAATAAAAGATAAAAAATAAAAACTACAACATCAAAATAGAACTAAACCTAAACGTTTCTATTGCTTACAGGTCACGTGATAAGATACTTGTCAAATATAAACTTTTTAATTAGTACAACTTTGAAGTTTAGGAATATTCATTTTTCCCCTGTCAGATAATATTTTATACCTTCGTATCTTATACAACAAAACTTTCAGAAAATTGGGGTAAGGTCCGATTCCAAACACAACAAAATAAGTATGAAAGTCTTTTATTTGATTTCTTAAAAACCAAATTCACTTAAACTATATAACATGATTAAAAAATAAAATAAAATAATGCATGAACTATAATTTATGCATTATTACGAAGCTTAGTCATTTTTTAGTCATTTCCTTCAAATTATTCTTAAAATTAGCTCATCTTAATTACTGTAGCCGCAATGTATACAACCTTTGACAGTATCTACAGGATGTAGCAAGAGAACTCTATAGCTATTGTAGAGATGGTTGGGCAAAAAGGGTTGGCTCCCTTAGATCCTAAATCTATTTATAATAAGTTTTGGACTTTTTAATAATTTAATTGAAATAAAATTTAAATTTCAATTAAAATTACAAATATTTCTAATTAAATACCAATTGGCCCAAAAAAAGATTCAATATCTCATATTAGTCCAAATTTATTAAATATTTTATATTTACTTCTAAAGTTTTTTAGACTTTACAATCAAGTCTAACTTAATTGAAATACCTTTTCTCTTTCAACTCATTCTTTGTATGTGACCTATTAATTTCTAAATATATAATAATGGATCTAAATTATAACCTTACATCAGAGATAGGATTAGCTAAATTGTACATATTTAATTTTCTAATTAAATAATTAATATTCATAGATCAAGATTCATATCTAAGAATGCATTATAACTAGCCAAATATTTAGAAATAAATAACATTTTCGTGCATAATTTACTGTATAATTTAATGATTTTATTATACAATATTCCAGTTCTTCATTGAGCATAAAATTAATATTTACTTTATTTGATTCCAATTATATTAATTCTCTACCATTAATAATTGAGTTCATTAATGATATTTGAAAACAATTTTCAAAGTATTATTTTACCTTGGCTAAGGATTTCTCAAATCAATACTAATCAAAAACAACAAAACGTTATTTTCTTTAAAAAAAAGAACAATGGAGCATTCTCCCTAATCATCTTAAGTTAATTAATCATATATTTATCACTCAACTACCTCTGTATCATTCATGCTATATATCCAATGACTATTGATTAAGCTACCCTTAACTAGAATATATCACGTATCAAAATATAGAAATCATTGTATGAGGTATTTTGGAGATCTCAAGCTAAAGGATCACTTATATAATCTTTACAATAAGAATCTCTATAGATATACAAATGGAATTATCATAAAAAGTCAATTAAGTGAATTTGTATACTGATAAGTTCCTAAATGTTTGTGATAAAGCAAATACACGCAAAAGATACTTTTAATTCGAATAAAACGACAATGGTTTGTCGAAGTTTAAAACAACAATAGGAGCCTGTTATGCGATAGGAACCTGCTTAAGCAATAGGAGCCTGTTCAGTGATAGAAGCCTATTAAATGACTGGTGTCTGCTAAAATATAAATCAAGTTAAGACAATTTAAAATAGAAGGTGTTTGTTAAAATGAAAAAAACAGAAGGAGTCTATTATAAAAGTAAAGGAGCCTCTTGTTAAAATGAGAACACACACAATATAATGCAAAAATATAAAAGTTCATAGAAGAGAGAGAAGAAAGTAGTTTGTTTATATTGGTTTAACTTACAACTCAAGCTTATATTCAGTCCCCAAGTATCCAACTTGAGTGTTTCACTATAAAAATCCAAGTAGTAATTTGACGAGCCTCTTCAAGCTCACGAGTACATATTTTTCAAGGTTCTCCAACCTTCCATATTAGTAGTATTTATCGAGTCTCTACAAGCTCACGAGTACATTTTTCAAGGTTCTCTAACCTTCCACACTAGTAGTATTTTACTAGCCTCTACAAGCTCTCAATAAATAAAGAAGTCATTTGCTCCATATAAGCTTCAATGATCTCTCACAAAAAGAATTGTCACTTTTTAAGGCACATGAGATTTTGATTAAGATATGACTTTTATGAATATTGATGCTTCTGAAGTATTTCAAAGATTCTAGCTTCTATCCCCTATTTGCAAAATGCAGTGGCTCTTCTTTAGATAGACATCTTCTTCAAACTAGTCATTGTTGCTCTTATATCTTGAATTAACTTTGAATCTTCAATACCATGTTTGATAAAATCTTCCAATATGTAGATGTTAAGACAATTGATTATATCATAGAGTTTATTATGATTTATATGATCCTTCTAGATATTGTGGAATCATTTTTAATAAATCAGGTAAGTTCATAAGGAAGGTTTTTACAAGAAAGGAAACATTTATCATATGATTTTATTTCCTCTAGGGAATTAACCCATTAGAAATAGAAGCAAATAAATCCATTTTGAAAGGTCATCATTAAAATCATTAAGCCTTGAGCTAACAATCTCCTCCTTTTTATGATGACAACTAATAAATATATATTTTCAAAATTCAAACAAGAGTTCGAGATATACCTGTCAGCTTTATAAGTTCTTAACGAATAGAAGGAGCATTCCTTTCTTAGGAAGGAGACT
The DNA here is from genome assembly GCA_027478495.1 of Erythroxylum alaternifolium. Lineage (NCBI taxonomy): Eukaryota > Viridiplantae > Streptophyta > Magnoliopsida > Malpighiales > Erythroxylaceae > Erythroxylum > Erythroxylum alaternifolium. Next base: position 50,866,209 of record JANIIA010000005.1, read on the forward strand.
ATCATTAACAAATCACATATTTAAACTTCACAGATTCAGTTAGTAACATATATCCCATATCGTGCAAGTAAATATCATCAATTTTTAACCAAATATATCGTCACTTTAATTCTCCCCCTTTGTTATTATAAAAAATTCTAGGGAAAGGAACTAAATATATAACACCCCCTATACGGAACCTACAACCATCCACAACATAGCAACCAAATTCTTGTACACACATTCAAGGTATACAATTCTATTCAATGTTATACATATACACATTACAAAACTCCCCAATGCTTAACATTATCATTTCACGGTAGTAATAGATCTTTACATTTACATGGTAATCCAAAAGAAAACATACAATTTTCTTTTTTATTACATGTGCAATCATCTGTAACTAAAAACACAGTCCAAAAGTACTTTTTCTTCCATCTGTTGGCCTTGGTTCTTACAGATGTTCCCTGTACTTTAGTCTTATGACTTGGACCTACACGGATTAGCACCAATGCTAAGCTTGAAAACTTAGTGGAGAAAGCACTTAGTTTAGATGACCACTCACAGCAATCATCTGCCAAGCACACACATTCAAAAATATCACAACTCATATACCATAAATTCATATTCATGAACCAGACTTTGATACTCAATGCTCATGTAAACAATGATGGCATACTTAAGCAAAGTACATAATGCAAACATGCTTCAACATATTATCCATATACTAAAAATGGACATTTATAAGCCAGATACTGATATTCAACGCTCATTGATAAAAATTAGCAATATAATTGCACATCATTACAATTCATCATTACAACCAATACAAATGCTCATCAATACCAATTATTCATGTTATAATGTTGTATTTATTATTTATGATTGTTAAGTTTCCTTTCTATATTAAGCCTGCACATTTTCTGTGAGTATAGATAATGAGTGCTATGGATATTCGAAGATATCAAACTGTGGATACCCGAAGGTATCAAACTGTGAATACCTGAAAGTATCGAATTGTGGACACCGATGCTGTCAAACTGTATCAGCTACTCTGTAATCCTATAGCCATGTCTATCGATCCACAATCAAGACATTAGAGCAGGCACTATAACATTTCCTTTAACCATTTGCAAATTTCATAATTCATATATATATTAACAAATCATATGAAATAGATTTCAAGTCATAAGATCTATATTTGCATTCATACATGCAATTCATGGCTTACCATTAATCACAAGGTTACACACGTTAAGTTTTAATATTTATTGACCTTGGTAAATTCCACAAGTGCACGGGTCGTTCGGGTAGTACCTAAGGTATCGATCCCATGAGGAGGGGCAATCTAGTCCTAAAATCTAAGGCAGCACTAAGTAACAATAATCTAAAATAAACAACTAATTCAGAAAATCAATAAATCAAACCATAAATTATGAGAATTAAATTTCGAAAATAATAAAAGTAACAAATCACACAGCCCAATCCAAAATAAACCTAGGAACTACAAATTAAGAGAAAGGGGGTTTTAATTCTAAATTAATGACAATCTAATCAATTTTGCAAATATTGAGTTACTAAGTCTAAATAGTCCTAGGGTGGATTACTCTCTTTCAAGTTATAATCCTTAAATCCTAATTAATAATCTTTATAATCCTTAAACCCTAATTAATAATCCCTAATTTAAATTATAAAATTGTGATCTCTCTATTCACAATTGACCCAAAAACCTAAATTAGTTCTAAAGCTGTCTATTAACCTACCGGAATCCTATGCTCGATCTCTCGTTACACGATTACACTGGTTTGATCCAATTGTTATCTATCAATTCACCTAACTCTCGTCAGCCTAAATTGATTATATTCACTCGGCTCATCCTCTCAGTTTGTTACCGAATTATTACGAATAGATATTGAATCACAAAAATAACTCAATTAAAACACAACAAATCAAATTGCATAAATCTCAAGAATCAAAAACCCGAAGGTGAGTGTAGACAGAATCAACATTCACAACACTATCCTTAATAAATATCCCAATTTCATACATCAATAAAATTGAAATAAAAATAAAAAATTCTATCAGGATGGACTCGTAGAGGCAGCGACTGCGTGAAACCACCTGTTCCGAGTAGTACTCGTGTCAAGTTTCATCTCCTTATCTCTCTTCTTTCATCTCCTTCCTCGAATCTCTCAATAGCTCATTGAGGTTTTTCGAATTTTGCTGAAGTAAGTTCTTTGTCAAAAGGCTCTCCAAGGCTGCTACATCTATCTCATAATGATGTATTTATACTTTGGACGCTCTAGGTTAAAGTTGGGGTCGAAATGGATCAAAAAATCTTGTGAAACTCAAATTTTTTCTTCAGTTTGACGCAAGCCACGATCGGGGCCCTGACTGCCACGATTGGGGACAATGCCTAAACCTTTCTATCGCGATCGTGGCTCAATGTGCACGATCATGGCCTGAATAGAAGCTCTCTGTCACGACCGTGCCTACATGTGAACGATAGTGGCCTGGCTGCTCTGGCTCGTCCCTCTCTGTCACGATTGTGGCCTACTGTGCCACGATCGTGGGCTATGTCTTTGGCCCAAAAACTCCTCGCAACTTCTCCGTTCTTTGTTGTTTGCCCTGAAGCACTAACAAACACATCAAGGTACCTAAAAAATATAACAATTAAGCTCAAAGACTCATACTAACCCATAAAAACACTTAAAACACATAAACTAACACAATTAAAACTTAAATACACACTCAACACTCAAATTCATAATAAATACATAACAAATTAAACCTTAAAATACAATGCAAATGACAACTATCAACATTCCCACACTTAAACGTTTGCTTGTCCTCAAATAAACAAAACAACAAGCATAACAAAACATCAAACATGAAGCACACAGTACGAAAATGAGACAATGACTTCTACTTCATGAAATAAATTTAATCTTGAACACAATCTGACAAGTTATTACTAATCGTTAACCTGCAAAATCAATGTCTAAGGGCTTTGAACTAAATATACAAGTTAATCGGGATCTAAGTGCTAATTCAAATACCTTTTTCAATTGTACACACATATTAATAATTCTTTGGTCTTTTAGACTCTGTAATTGTTCCTAAGTACATTTTTCATAAAACTTCATGTTTATTACAAGTTCAGTAGGTTTTTATTAAGAACATATTTTTTTAATTAATAAAAACACAGACTTAGTCTTTTACTCATAGGCAAACATTGGTGATGAATGTCGATCAGGTTACTTGACTAAGTCATTTATTAACAGCTTGGTTGAAATTATAGCCTTTTGACGCAAAGGCATATATTTATGATACATTTCAATCTGATTACTTAGCTATTATCACGTTTTCAACTGGATACTATCTCTATTCATAACTCGAAGGTCAGCAGAATAGTTATTTATTAACAAAACTTTTTTTCTTTCACCTACCTTCTTGTTTTTAGCTATTCGTTTTAATGAAAAAATAATAGTTAAGCTACTTAACGTAAAGGGCTTCAAATTATGAATGAATGTGACAACCTAAAGAGTGAAAAATTTACACTAAGTCCTAATTAAGCTGTAAATTTATCTAAAGAATCCTAATTCACTAATTTTGCGAGCTAATGATCATTTACAATGTACTAGACTATGTTCAAAATTAAATAAATTTCACTCATCTAAGTCATTAATACATTCAAACAATTCGTACAATACAACCTAATAACTATCATACGGTATCCAAAATCACATTCAAAAGTAAAAACACAGAATCCCTCTCCACACTTGAACAACACATTGTGCTCAATATGAGGAGAGGGCACACATAAGCATATAAAACAAAAGAACATACATAATTTAAAGTAAACAGAAACAACAAAAAAAAACAACAAAAAAATGAAATGAAGGCTAATTTTGAAAAGAAAGATTAGGTTAAGTATAAATCCTAAGGAGATGGAGGTGATGATGGTGTCAGAGGCGGCAATTGAATGCCTTGAGAATTGAAATACTAATGGATCCGTCATATATCCTAGCTCTGGTGCTGTTGTGCTCGCGCCATCTCTGCAAATGTCTTATTAGTCTCGGTTATTGCATCCAAAACCTTCTTCCAACCTTATTCTTCTTCCTCTTCTTCCTCAGATTCTTCACTGGTGGATTCCTCATATGCCTGTTGAGGTGGTGTTGAGCTCGAGCTTGCCTGACTAGCCCTAATCCTAACATGTGTCTTTTGGCTAATGTCTTGTAGTTTCATGTTTGTAGAATGGATGATCTCAGCCCGAAATAACTGATGATGGTTAAGGAAGTCAGGGAGGTGAACTATTAATCCCCTTCGTTCCACACCAAAATGTTCCGCAATGACAGACACTATGTATCCCATTCTGAGATGGTTGCTCTGCTTGCGTGGAGTTGCAACAATGGCCTTCAGCACATGCATAGATCTGCAGACTGGAATACTGTGGTCCATGCACCACAACATAAAGAGTTCCTTGGTGGAACACTTGTTGGTTTCGGTTTTATCAAAAACCAGCTGACATATAAATTTGTGCACCAACAAGTGTTCATGGGACCGTATGATGTTGGTGTGATTATTCTTTATATAGAATTGCTCAATTCTAGTAAGCTCATGCCAGTATTGGGAAGGACAGAAGTCATTATATTGATCAACGATGGTGGACTCGGGGAATCTACACATCTCACACATGATTTCAACATTTTATTCATAGACTCGTCCTCCCAATCTAAGCCACAATTCTTTTGGATTCTTAGGGTCATAGGTCAGGAAAGTGAAAATTTCTAGTGTAAGCTCCTCATAAATAGGGAATTGAAATTGAATAAATTAAGCTCACTAGATACTCTCAGCTAGGTTTTCTACCCACTCATGCAATTCTAGCTTATCTAGTGTGTCAAAGTTAAAGTACTTAGGAACTACAATTTTTCTAGAACGAAGGGAACGAAAGCAAGTACCTTCCTCCTGGGTGTAAATGGGAAAGGGTGCTCTGAAATCTACTGCTCAGTTTCTTCGTCCCTATCCTGTAACTTGTTGTCGTCCATATGGTTCCTGTCGGGCTGATTGTTTAATGCATAGCATGATTGGATAAAAATTGGGAAGAATTTAGAGGTTGAAAAATTCTAGAGAGATGTAAGAGTGGTTAGATGCTTAGTTTCTAGAGAGATAAATTGAAAATGAAAGTGAAAGTAAAGTTATAACTGAATATATAAGTGGTAAAAAGGATAAAATGGTAAAGTTGTTTTGAAGAAATACGTCCTCCCCCTTTTCTTCCTAGTCGCATGCGACGCCCTAAGGTAAGTCACATGCCTTATGACCTAACGCACGCTGAATCGCAGATCATGATCGCGACCTGCTAGGCCATAGTCGTGTTCGACAGCTATACACTCACTCCAAATTCCTTCTTTTGTTCTTTTTCCAATTTGCTTCAATTTCACTTCCTATCCCTTGTCCGCCTCTCTTTTCATTCTTGAACATCTTACACGTAATTTCCAAAGTCCAATTCCTTTTTTGATTTTATTCAAACAAAAAAGTGAGCCTAACTATAAAATTTCAAATGTTCTAACAAAATTAACAAAGAACTACTTTTTCATGGGTTGCCTCCCATGCAACGCTTCTTTCAACATCAGTAACTTGACACTCCTTTAAGCTCACGGTGATTGGAATGAATGGTTTGATCATAGAGTATTCATTAATCTCAAAGTTTGAACCCGAGCTATCATGTTACATTCCCCACCTTCCTTGTAATTTTCCTTTCCTCGCTTTCTCCTTCATGAGCACTTCCTCCTGAAAGCATTCCCAGGATCTTCTATGTCCTCCCATTCGCCTCGAGGTTTGGCTTCCTTCAGATCCACTAGAGGTGAAGGAGCTCCTTACTCTCTTGTAGTTACCTTGAATGTCGATTTCTCCTTCCCTATCCTCAGAGTTAATTCGTCCCTATAAACATCAATAATTGAGCCTACAGTGGCCAAGAACAGTTGTCCAAAAATTATCGGAGTGTCCCCATGTTCATTGATGTCCAAAATATAGAAGTCCATAGGAAAGATAAATTGACCAACCTTTATCAGCATATTTTGTATAATTCCCATCGGTATATATGATGTTCTATCGGCCATCTTAACTAAAAACTTGATGGTCACTAACTCTGTTAACCCAAATTTTATATTGAAATTGTAGGGCATCATATTTATGCTCATGCCTAAATCTGTGAATGTCCTATCTATAATGATCCTGTTGATATTATAAGGGATGAAAAAGTCCCCTGGGTCCTCTTTCTTCGTAGCTATGTTAGGATCTTCTTCCAGTGGTTGCTCCTTAACCTTCTTCTTGATAGACTCCTGTAATTTGAGCGTTGTCTGTACTAGTTCTGTCACATCCTCGACCTCATTTCTCTCAATCTCTCGTAGTTTTTCCTCTTCCCTTTTTACATATAACTCCCATTGCTACGCAATAGGGAAGGGAAATACACGTCATGTTGCCTTGAGTGATTTGATAATAGGCTCAGTCGAAAGGTCTTCTTTAACCACTTAACCTACTCCTTTATCTTCTACCTTTCCCAGATCCTCGTCCTGAGTTTGACTAATGACCATGATTCATTCCTTCAGGTTAGACTCGATGTTGCTTGGAAGAGTTCCAACATTTCGAGTCAACATTGCCTCTACTAACTGGCTAACTTAGACTTCTAGATTGTGTATAGATGAGGCATGATTCTTCGTTACTTGCTCGAATTTGCTCTCAGGCCTCTTATGTGCTTCCTCCATGCCTTTGATCTTATCCAAAATTCTCTCCAACTTTGACTCCATGAGCTCACTTTATCTTGTTGAAAGCTTAATTGCCCTTGAGTTCTGAACTGTCCTCCATTGTTGTTGTTTGACAAGGAAAAGTTAGGGTGAGTCTTCCACCTGGGGTTGTAAGTGTTGGAGTAGGGATTGTTTCACCCTCCTTGTCCAAACTGCACTCCTATATAGTTTACTTGCTCTTGGTTATCCTCTATTATCAAGTAGCAGTCCATAATATCATGGTCTGTCTGACCACAGAGCTCACATTTCCCTTGTGCAGCCTTCACCTAGACTGATGATGATGCCTTCATGTTGTTTAGTTGTCACATCAAATTGTGGATCTTCGCTTGCATCTCCATCATCTGATCGATTGTGACGATCCCCTTTTGCTCTCTAAAAGTCATAAGTTGCCTCCCTTGCTCACTCGTCTATATGCAACTATTGCTGGCCATCTCCTCGATCAACTCCTCTACTTCATCGACTGTCGTCTACATCAAAAATCCTCCTGACGTTGCATCTATGGTGCCTCTGGTAGGTGGGTTTACTCCATTGAAGAAAGTTTGCAAAATAAACTCCTTCGGTAGATTGTGATGTGGGCACTTCCTTTGTAGGTCCTTGTGTCTCTCCCACGCTTCATAAATTGACTCCCCGTCACCTTGTTGGAAATTGATTATTTCCTTTATTATCTTTGTAGTCTTTGTCAGTGGGAAGTACTTGTCTAAAAAAGCATGCATAAGCTGCTCCCACGTTGTGATGTTGGCGGGGCTCAGTGAATGATACCAAACCTTCACTCTATCTTTAAATGTGAAAGGGAACAGCCTAATCCTAACAACGTTCTCCGACATTTGGTGATACCGAAAAGTATCATAGATCTCGGAAGTTCACGATGTGCACGTTAGGATCCTCATACGCCAATCCGTAAAATTGGGCTTTCTACTGAAGCATGTTTAGGAAGGCTGGCTTAATTTCGAATGAGGCCCCTTAAATAAGTAGCCTAGCCACTCTTTGGTTCGATGGGTTAAACCCTGGCCTCATGAAGTCCATGAGGGTCCTCTGTTGCCATCCTTGATTAGCTTCTTGATCCATATTTCTCTGAAATTCCTCGACCATTTGTGATTTACCTAACTCTTAGTCTTCCTCTCGCCGAGCTTTCCTATGGGTTCGTTCTAATCGTGAGATATCAAAATCTATTGTCTCTGCTGCACGACTCGAACCTCCTGTGACTCTTGTATTAATGCAAGAGCATGCTTCCTAAAATGAATGAAAAAATTAAAAATTAAAAACTAAATTAAAAAGTACTCTAACACCTTAAACTATATAATTAAATTACCCTCCCTAACCACGGCGCCAAAAAATTATCGCAAGGTTACACATGCTAAGTTTTAATATTTA
>JANIIA010000005.1:50874464-50897596 GCA_027478495.1 Erythroxylum alaternifolium
TCTAGCATTATAAGATCACTTTCATTCATTTCATATTGTTATTCTCACAATTTCATCGGATCTATATCCATTAGGCAAACCTTATGTTCGTAGGGTGAACCTATACCTATATATACTGTCTTTCAGAGCAATTTTAGTCCAAATGGCCAGTACATGTCCGTTAGGTAGACTTCATGTCTACTGGGAAGACATTCTCGGATTTTCTAGTTTTCCAGCTCTGTTTATGTCCGTTTGGAGGGACACCATGTCCGCTAGGCAGACATTCACTGGGCACTTACAAATATGTGAAAATTTGACCTTTTAGATAACATAATCTCTCCTCGGAGACTCTTGGAAGTTGTAGAACTCGAAGTCCTGTTCAAAAGCATACTTAAATGACCTTAATATGACATCCACAAAGAAAATTATGCCTCTTGCCCCAAAATCTATCCATTTACTTATGAATTTAAACTTAGGTTTATACCTCAATTATAAAAGATTATTCTAAGATCGTCACTCAATCATTCACTAATTTATTCTAGCATTATAATATCACTTTCATTCATTTCATATTGTTATTCTCACAATTTCATCGGATTTATATCCATTAGGCGGACCTTAAGTTGGTAGGGTGAACCTATACCTATATATACTGTCTTTCGGAGCAATTTCAGTCCAAAAGGCTAGTATATGTCCATTAGGTAGACTTCATATCTGCTGGGTAGACATTATCGGGTTTCTAGCTTTCCAGCTCTGTTTATGTCTGTTTGGAGGGGCATCATGTCCACTGGGTGGACATTAACTGGACATTTACAGAAATGTAAAAATTTGACCTTTTAGACAGCATAATCTCTCCTCGGAGTTTTCTTAGAAGTTGTTGAACTCGAAGTTCTCTTTGAAAAAATTCTTAAATGATATGACATCCACAAAGAAAGTTATGCCTCTTGCCTCGAAATCTATCCATTTACTTAATCTTATAAATCTCAATCTATTTCCTTAATTATACCCTCAAATTTCATCCTAAGAAATCACACCTTTAATCACTTATTCAAGCATCATACTAGGTTCATGTCAAACTTCATTCAAGCCTAAATGCATCATAGGAAATTATCTTATCATTTGTTGTCACAAACATCATATAAAAGACATATTTCATGTAAAACTTATTCCCATTTTCCAGTTTTTCCAACTCTATTTTCAGGTCGGTATCTTCTAAACAAATGTTTCTATATGTCTTAAGTTTCTAATGACACTGAATTTATATACTTTGGTTCAGTATTGTGTAAGTTATATGCAAAATACCACAGACTGTTCTCATACTATGACAACCTTTAAAGACAGAATTCGAATTTAATTCCTTCATGAAAATTATAGCCATATGTATATAGTTTAATATAAATTTAAAATCATCCCATTTGGATGCCTAAAGATCAAGATATAGTCGAAATACAGACGTATGTTCAGTGAAAATACTCCATCTAATCTATTCCAATATACTTCATGATCAACCTTACATACAATTCATCTCCAGTCAATCATCATGTATATTATGATAAGATATAACATAATAGGGCAATCAATCACTTACTTGTTCAACCAAATTATCCTCAATTTCCAAGCTAATCAAACCTCTCAAGTCTTCAAATATACTCCAAGAGTAAGATGGAATACAAAAGATTTCCAATCACAAGATGTAGACTACTAAAGTTGACAAAACTCAAGGTTTTGGGAGGTGGTGTGATGAAGTCGGTGGTGAGGGATTGAAGGAGGAACCATAAGACCAAAAACATAAAGAAATATGATCTTTCTAGTGAAAAATTTGTGAGGTACAAATGTGTGGTGGAGAGGTGGGACACTTATCAAATGGAGAGCTATGTCATGTGTCTTCTTCTCATGCTTCCAATTGTCACCTAATGCTTGGTCCATATGTCACTTACTTACTTTAGACTCCACATGTAACTCATTTAAGCCTCCATATGTCACTACTCATAAGGCTACACATGTCACGAATTGTAATGCTACATATGTCATCATTTATGAAGCTACAAATGTCACCATTCTATTGCTCCACATGTCACAAGTCTAAGGTGCCATTTGTCACAAAGTTAAAGGGCCACTTGTGCCAATTATACTCAAGCCGCTTGTCATCCATTTAACTGAGCCATTTGTCACTTATTCCCAATGCCACATTTCTCCATTTCATAGGCCTAACCTACCTAAATGTCCATGTATCATTTTTGTCTTGCCCTTTAACGTTTTTTCCCCTAAATTTAGGTTCTCACACCACTTTATCAATTAATAAATCATATTAATAAATTCTCAGGTCACTAATTATAATCATCAAACAAGATTCATGACATAACTGACATATAATTACATCATAAAATCTTTCATATCTCGGGATGTGTCAATTAAGTATATATACTATCTTTACGATGTTTTTAATTCATGATTCATGTGTGTATGCCAATATAATGCGTGCCTATGGAACGCTCTTCATATATTCTCACATGAAATGGCTCAATCTAACAATTGTTCCTTAAGTGTAGAAACGGGATATTATAAGAAGGAAGAGAGACTTGGAAAAGAAGTCGACAAGAAGTACTTCCCAAAATAGGAGATTTCTCGATGTTGCTGTCTCGATCATCCATTTAGATTTTATTTCCGATGTATTTTCAATTTTATTAATGTATAGAATTGGGATAACCATTGATGATAGGATTGTGTGAATGTTGAGGATATCTAAACTCACCCTCGGGTTGTTTTTATCTTTGATTTAATAAAATTTGATTGTTTTATATTATTTGGATTCATTGTGATTGATTTTTGAGATTACATAATTTAGTAATAGACTGAGAGGGTGAATCAAATGAAAAATAATTGGAATAACCATTGATGATAGGATTGTGTGAAAGTTGAGGATGTCTAAACTCACCTTCAGGTTGTTTCTATCTTTGATTTAATAAAAATCTGATTGTTTTATGTTATTTGGATTCATTGTGATTGGTTTTTGAGATTGCATAATTCGATAATAGACTGAGAGGGTGAATCAAATGAAAAATAATTAAATTGGTCTAATGAGAGTTAGGTGATTTGATAAGAATAAGAAATTAATCAAATCGGTAATTGTGTGAAGAGAGATCTCATATAGTTTCCCGATAGTTTATTGGAAAACTTCAAATCTAATTAGGGTTTAGATAAATTATTAATTGAGAAATTGCAATTTTTCATAATCTGATTAGGGTTTATAATTTAGGGTTAATGGTTATAACTTGCGAGAGAGTGATTAACCCTAGGATCGTTTAGGACCAATGACCCAATAATTCATAATCCATTAGGTTCGTGTTAAAAAGAGGTAAAAATTCCCCTTTCTCTTAATTGGTAGTCCTTTAGGTTGATTCTTGAATGTATGCATTACAAATGCTAATTTATTAATATTTTTGTAATTAATTCTTGGAATTGAGTTGCATGATTTAATTAAATTCTTGCCTTAGTTTTGTTACATTTTGAATTATTGCAAATTGTTTTGGCCTTAGATTTTAGGATTAGATTATCCCTCCTCGTGGGATCGACACCTTAGGTATTACACGAATGATCCATACACTTAGGGATTATCGAGGTTATTAATTAGAACTTATACACATCAAAAAGCCACGACCAAGGATGTATATAAAGATCTTAAGGAACGTGATGTGGTGTGTCTGAGGATGAAGCCTCCAGAGGTGACAGATGAACAAATCATGATGAGGGCTTTCCTGTTCTCACTAAAAGATGCAGCAAAGGATTGGTTGTTTAATCTACCTAGTGGGAGTATGAATACTTAGATAGAGTTTAAACGACTATTTTGGGAAAATACTTTCCCGCATCGAAGACAACAAGTATGCGGAAGGAAATCTATGACATAAAGCAACATAACAGAGAGTCCCTTTATAAGTATTGAGAGTGCTTTAAGAAGTTGTTTCCTAATTATCCCCATCACAACATAACTAAACAACTTCTTATCCAGTATTTCTATGAGGAGTTTGATCAATGCAGTGAGCAGTGGAGCATTATATGAAAAGACTCTTATGGAGACTTGTATTTTAATTGAGCGAATGGTCGCTAATACTTAATAATTCAACACTTACAACAATGTTTTCCATTTAAATAAGGTAAGTACGTCATCCATCGAACATCGTTTAGATGAGCTAACATCTTTTGTTAGAAAACTTACAGTCAGACAGGTACATATAAAAGCATATAGAATATGCTTAAATACAATCCATCTAACTAATGAGTGTCCAACATTACAAGAAGGGAGCATGGAATATGTGAATGTTGTGGGAGGGAACCTTTCTAACCAATAAAACCCGTACTCCCAGATGTATAACCCAGGCTGGAGGGATCATCGTAACTTGAATTATGGGGGGAATAGGTAGCATAAATACTTCCAGAATAGGCTAAAAGGATCGCAACAGTTTTAGTTAAGGCCATAAGCCTCCTTTTCCAGTTCAAGTACATCTTTGGAAGACTTTATCAAAACTTTTACTACTAATAATCTTCAACTTCAATAGGGTATGCAGCAAGTTAGAGTGTACAACAGTTTCAACAAGGCATGCAACAATTTCAATAGGAGACCATATATAAATTTCAAGAGGTGAATTCTAGCATTCATAATTTGGAAAATCAAGTCAGTTAGATGGTAGTGGTGATAAACCATCTAGGAGCCCAAAGAGGAGGAAAACTACCATCACAACCTGAGACAAATATGAAGAATGTTAGTCCAATCACCTTGAGGAGTGGTAGGAAGCTTGAGATATTGAGAAGACATTGAGAAGGAGCTCGAAGAAGAAAGGGATGTACCTTTAAGCTTAAAGATAAATGTTGAATTACCAATTGTTGAAAAGACTAATCCTCTACCTTTTCCTAACAGGTTAGCAAAGTTAAATAAAAAGCATAAGGATAAAGAGATTTGGGAGACCTTTCCAAAGGTTGAGGTGAATATTTTATTGTTAGAAGTGATCAAGAAGATGCTAAGGTATACAAAGTTCCTTAAGGAATTGTGTACAAAAAAGAGAAAGTTAAGACGTAATGAAATGATTAGGATGAGCGAAACAGTTTTTGCAGTTTTCGAAAAGAAAACACATCCTTAGTGGAAAATTCCAAAGTTGTGATTCCTAGATATCAAAATTTTGTAACTTGATAAGAACAATATGGAGTCGAATAAACAAGAATAAATAAAGGCACTGCTTAGGAGGTAAGCTATGGGAAATTGATTTCTTTGTATTTACATTTTCACATTTTCCATTTTTGTTAAATGCTCCATTTCTTGCATTTCATGTTACATTAGGGACAATGTAATTTTTAAGTCTGGGGGTGGGGATCTTAGTTTTTATACATGCTTTTCGGATTAATTGTTGCTTATGTGGCTTCTTAGGTGTTTTCAAAATCAAACATTTTCCCTTTTTCTATTACTTTTAAGACTATATAGTCATGATTAGAGAGTGAATTCACTAGAAGAATCTATGGCAACTTAGCATGTACTTTTACTTTTATGATTGGCCAATATGCACTATCTTTGGAAGAGTAGAGGCTAGTGGTAGACATAAGCCAGTAGGATTTTGAGCCATTATAGATTGTCACATCTATATCAGTTTCATTATCTTTTTTTATGTGTGACCTTCATGACATGTACATCTTGACTTTGCTTTGTTTTTCTATTCAAAAACACATTTTTATCACATATATGAACATGAAAATGATGTAGGCATTTTTTCTTTTTGCAAGCTACATTAGCCAATTAGCCTACCTATTGATATAAATTTTCCTTTGTTAAGCACCCTTGAGCTTTATTAGCCTTCCTTTTTATACTAACCACATTACTTGCAATTAAACTTAACCAAATGTCCCACCTAAGCCATAAAGCTAGTAGAGAATTTGTTGATTTTGGATGTACAAAAGCATAAGTGAGGGGGTGTGCATATGTATGGGATGGTTACAATTATTAGGATGCCATTTTACGTCTTATCAATGAAATTCCCAAATTGATGCAGCTTCTTTCAATTTTTATAAAAACAAAAAAGAAGAGAAAAAAGAAAAATGAAATGTTTGGATAAAAGTATCAAAGAGAAAATGCATTCTTTTTTGCAAAGTTGTTCATGATTAGTTTCTTCTCTTAAATTTGTATAGAATGGGTGACTTAAGTTTAATTCCTATAAGGTGGATGTTGTTTTGGAAGGATCACTCCTTATAGTTTCATTGTATCATTATCAATGAATGAACGTTAGCTTTTACGCTTGTTATTGCAATGAGTGTACTTTTGCTTCACTAGCTTTGATGGCTATTATGCTACATTACCTAAATACATTTAACCTTACCTTTGCCCACATTCAACCTTAGAAAAGTCCTTTGATTCATGATTATGCATATGAATCTTAGTGGTGGAGAAATGAAATGATAGGCAAAGTTGTAGAATGTCATGATCATGAATGGTGTTTGAGTGTACCCATGAATTTATCATATTTAAACACATTTTGTCAAGTCTACCTCTAGATTGCTCAGTTTCTAAGGGTGATGAATATTGATTGATCATTAGTACATGCGTTGAATTTTGAGTTCTTGCTATGATTTTATAAGTTATTTCTCTTTGCTTATGACTATTTATTCTTGGGAAACATGGAAAATGAATAATTGTTTTAATTTGTGACTTTGATTTTGACGATTTGCTTAAGGACTGTCAAAAGCTAAGTGTGAGGGAAATTGATTTGTGCTTAATTAATTATACATTGATTCCATAACCCTTATTGATTAATGCTATGAAATGCTTAAGACATTCATTTTAGTTCATATTTGGTTTTAGGTACAACTAAGAAGCGTGAGAGTTAAAGTGAGTTGGAAGCACATTTTTTGAGCCATCTTATTGAGATTCACACTCACTTGTCTTCATAGAGCAAAGAGGAGAAGGAATAGAGCGAGAGGAGGTATGAAAATGCATAAAATGAAGAGTATATGTTAAAAAAATCAAGAATGAAGAGTTTAAAAAATTGTTCACGACTATGACATGTATGTCACACTTATACAAATGGAGGCTCACAGTTTTGAGCCTTCAAAAAGACCTTCATAGTCATGACTCAATCATACACACCTGTGACATTGAGACAACTATCCCGAAAACCTAGTTTTCAGTATAACAAGAATGTTTTGACTTCATAATGGATATGAAATGTTTGAGGAAACATTTTAGGGGTTTCAGGAGACGAAGAAAATGAAGAGGGGCAAATCTCTCATCCTTTGGAGACCTAAGGTGGGTTGCTTTCCCGACCTGATTCAGAGGTAATATCAAAATCGAAGAATTGGTTAGGCATATCTTTCATTGTTTTTTTGTTCTTTCTCTTTTAGGAATCGATTATGTTATCCTATATTTATTGTTTGGGTATTGTGTGAAGATGAATTTAATGCATTCATTGGATTGTTTTATTGTGAACCCATTGCTAGAAGCTTTAATATAATCCATAATTGTTATGTTGAGATTTGTTTGTGTCAACTAATGGTTTCATATCATTAAGAATACATTTCGTATTTGTTGTGTTTACGATTGGTGTTGAATAATTAGGGATAACATAACCTAGGTTAAATGAACCAAGCATATGTGATTGTTGCCTTGATTAATTTGTTTCCTTAGCTCGTAATGTAACTGTTTAATTAAATCTAAAGAGCTTATCCTAGCTTGTTCGGTGCTTAGGTTTAATTAACGAGCATCTCTTAATTAAACATGACCTAAGAGAAAATTGAGGTTAATAGAGCTTATCGTTAACCTACGATTAATAATTGCTAGGAGAGGTATGAGAATAACAATTCAATGAATATGTTTGATTGTGTGTGAGCCGAGATTAAACCAATGACCAGATCTTTAATGAATTCATCACTTTCATCATATTTAGAATGTTTTATTTAGTTTGTTTTCATTAGTTTAGTTTCATTTTAATTTCTTATTTGAAAACCAAACCAAACCCCCATTACCTAAACACTAATTGATTTCATTTCAAAAGTTTTAAACACACTCTTTGTGAGATCGACCTAGAATTACCACTATTATAGTTGTAGGTCTCGTTATTTTGAGTAGTGTTATGACACACTATGTCAAACACCTTGTGTTTTTGGATGATATATATATCTAACCATTTAATTCTTGGCCTTTTTTCCTTCTCCTTGCAACTAGACTTAAGGATCCTTTTGAGTAATCTCTCTATATCTTTAATTATGGCTTTAAGGAAAACCAAATGTGATGTCTATTAGATATTAGGGGAGTTGAGAACTAAACTAATTAAGATAGAGCCTCTAAGCTTCAATTGTTAATAACTGGCTTGAAGTCACTATAAGATGGTTTGACTATTATTATAGGTATACCAAAATACATGATAGGAAGATGAAAATGTTTAAAACTAATGATAATGGACAACTATGAAGCTTGATTAATGATAATTGTAGATAAATATAATGATTTTCAATTAAATTATAGGCCAGACGCATCTGTTGGCCTTATAAAACCTACAATACGTTAAAATTTTGGTCCATATTTAAAATTTGTAACATATTTGATAATTGTTTAGTCATAAATAACACATATTATAATAATGGAATATAACTGACTCTAAAATCTAATCTTTAATTTAATCAAGACATATTTTGTAAAAATTGCAATCTTATCCAGATATAACTTTAACCTTAAATTATTCATAGTTTTTTCCTAAGCATGTCCCCTTTTCATCTTGGTGTTTAGTATCCTATTTTTTCAAGCTCCTCCATCTATAATTCTATTTATAAATGGTTAAATTTGAACCATTTTTAAAACTTTAAGGTGCATCTTAAACATTGTAAAATGTAAGGTTAATTTTTTTTAGTGAAACTTAACCTCATCAACTAATAAAGTGAGAAAATATGTGTCAACATTCATTCCTCATTCCATCTATTTCCTTCAACCAATTCTAATATCTTCCTTGCATTCCATTTCTATTGTCATTATTTTCCTTTTTGTTTGTTCTATTATGTCCATATGTCCTCAATTTCCTAAGCAATCCTCTTTTCCCAGTTACATCCTTTCAATTATTGTACCTTAACTAGTTGTTCATTTCTTAACTGTTCTTGCATATAGCTTTATTGCAACCACTTCCTTCATCTTCATCTGACTCCAAAACCACCTCCTTTTTAAAACACTTATCTTCTGGTTGTTTAGTACTATCTTTTTTTTGTGTTCACTAGACAAACAAACTTCCTAACCCTGCTCCCTTTAAATTTACTCCTATATAACCCATCACCTTATCAAAAGGTTTGAAACCTCCCCTTCCTAATTTTAGTTGTCCCTTAGTCCCATCAACCTTGTAACCGCAAAAAGGAAGCTGTTGCTCCTAAAGTTGCATTGAAAATTATTTACTAATGCTCCTCTTTTACCTTGCTTCCCATCCTTTCGCTTCCTCTTCATCCCCTTATGCAGCTAGAGCAAAATCTCATTAATATGGTTGATCTATAGAAGATATGGAGTGCCATGTTTAGTAATATAGTAGAGTAAGCGAAACTTCCCTCTTTGACTTATTTCTAACCGTTTAGAGACAATGCTAATATACTAGTTAAATCACCATTGGAAATGTATGACAAAAGGTGCTAAAACTTGAAAACTTTCCTCATAGGGTTCTTCTTATGAAAGAGGGTCTCTTTTATATTTATCTAGAAAATGAATCAATTGCTACGGAATAGATCTAAGTTACAATTAGTTTTTGTTTATGAAAAACTACATTTTCCTATTAAAATTTGGCCCTATAGAAGGATTAGATTCTATACTTGAATTGGGGCTATAACACTTCAATGGAATCCTAATCTTCATTAAAATATTCACCTTGAGCTTCAAAAGGGAGTAATACATAGTTAAAACCTCCTACCATAATGCAAGGGTTTGCCATTAAGTTTTAATGATTGATAAGTTTTTCTAAAGTTTAGCTCTAGTAACGTGTCATAATGATACACAAAATAAATAAACTTACAATTATAACAGTGGCAAGTCTAGGTTGATCCCATAAAGATTAAATTTAATTACATTCCTAAATTATCCGTATATGTAAAACATAGGGGTTTGGTTCAATGCAAATTAGAAAACAAAGAAAGATTGAATGTATAAAAGCAACTCAAATTAAACAACAACAAAGTGATAAAATTGATGAATGGTTTGAAATATAGTTTTTCGGTTTAATCTTGGCCTACGCACAATTTCACATACATCATTACATTATCATATTCCCACCTTTTTTTAGGCTATTGATCATAAATTAACAACAAGCTCTGTTAATCCCAGCTTTTCCTAAGGTCATAGTTAATCAAGAAGAGCTCATTAATTAATCCAAACTATTAGATGACCTAGAATAAGCTCTCTAAGTTTAACTGAACAATCACCTTATAAGTGAGAAAAACAAACCAATCTAAGTAATAATCACACAAGCTCGGATCATTTAACCTAGGTTATGTTATCCCTTATGATATAATACCATTAGTTGCCACAAACGAATTTAAAGACGACTATTACATGTCATATTCAAGGTTCTAGCAATAGGTTCTCATGAAAAGCAATTCAATAGAGCATCAAGATCATTATTACACAATACCCAATCAACAAATAAAAGATAAAATAAACAATGGGAAAAGATGGGAAAAACAATAGACTAAGACGATATGCCTAAATATGCTCCTTGGCATCAACTTCACCTCTGAACTAATGTTGGGAAGGTTAACCCTCCATCTTCTCCATCAATCTTTAAGAAAGAGCCATGAATTACCTTTGGAAATGTTAAAAACTGAAGAAGGAATGAAGAAAATCATGTCTATTTTTCAAGACTCCTTCTACCATCACAACTTAATGCTTTTATAGTAAAAAACTAGGTTATAGGAGCATGTGTCATGGCCATGACAATTTTGTCATGGGTATGACATAGGTCTCACGGCCATGACAATTTTGTCATGGGTATGACTAGCTCCCATTGCCATGACTTTGCATCTTTCATTTCTTTTCGTATTTTCTTGCCTCCTTTTTATTTTAACCCTTCTCTTTCTTACTCCAATAAGCTAGTTGAGTGTGAATCTCAAGAAGATGGCTCAATGAGTATGCTTTCAACTTACTTTAGCTATTATACTTCCAAATTGTACCTAAGATCAAATATAAACTAAAGTGAGTGTCTTAAGCATTTTAAAGCATTAATCATTAAGTGTCAATGATTAAATGTATCAACAATTAAACACATATCAAGTTCCCCCACACTTAGCTTTTGACCGTCCTCAGGCAAATTGTCAAAGCTAAAGTCACAAACTAAAAAACTTTCTCACTTTCCATATTTCCCAAGAATACATAATCATAAGAAAAGATGAATAACTTTCAAAAACCATAGTAAGAACCCAACATTCAAAGCTTCTACCCATGATCAATCAACATTCATCGTTCTTAGAAACTGAGCAATCTAGAGGCAGATTTGGACAAAATGTGTTTAAATAAGATAGATCCATAGGTACACTCAAATACTATTCATGATCGTAACATTCCACAACCTTACATATCATTTAATTTCTCCACCACTAAGATTCACATGCATAATCATGAATCAAAGGACTTTTCTAAGGATGTAATGTGGGAAAGGGTAAGGTGAGATTTATTTTGGGTAATGTAGCATAAAAGCCATCAACAAATGTAATACTCAATGAAACATCAAGTGCACAAGCTAACATCCACTCAAAACTAGGTACCATCAGATATGATGAATGCAATAACTATATTTTACAACTCAAGTTCAAGCTCTCATACCGTAAACTATATAAAGCATAACAAATTAGAAGGAATCACTTGTAAAAATCATTACTAACAATGCATTGAAACTATAAAGAGTGATCTTTCCAAAACAATATCTACCTTATATGCAACATATTCAAATCACCCATTGAATACAACTTTAGAAGAAGAAACCAATAATTAAAAACTTTTTAAAACAAATGTATTTCTTGCTCGATACTTTTATTTAAACTTTTTTATTTTTTTCCTTTTTCTTTTCTTTTTTGTGTAATAAAAATTGAAAGAAGCTACATTGACATGGGAATTTCATCAATAAAATGTAAAATGGCATCCTAACAATAATGACCATCCCATAAATATGCACACCCCCACACTTATACTTCGTAAATCCACAATCATGCACAATCAACAAATGCTCTAGTTACTTCAAGGCTTGGGTGGGAAATTTGGTTATGTTTAAAGTATGTAATTTGGTTAGCATAAAAAGAAAGGTTAATAAAGCTCAAAGGGGCTTAATAAAGGAAAACTTATATTAAAGAGTAGGCTATTTGGATAACGTAACTTGTAAAAACAAAGAATGCCTAATCATTTTCATTTTCATACATGTGATAAAAAAGTTGTCCCAAACAAAAATTCAAGGCAAAGTCAGGACGTACATGTCATGAAGGTCGCATATAAACAAAAGATAATGAGACTAATATGGAAGTGTCAGTCTAATCAGGCTCAAAATCTCACTGACTTTTGTCTACCACTAGTTACTACTCTTATAAAATTAATGCATATTAACCAATCATAAGAGCAAAAGTAAATGCTAAAGTTTCCATAGGTTTTTCTAGTCAATTCACACTCTAATTATAACTAGATAGTCTTAAAAGCAATAGAAAAAGAGAAAATGTCAAATACCTAAAAAGTTGCACGATAAACAATTAAGCTAAAAAACATGCATAAAACTAAGATCCCTAGTTCCCACACTTAAAACTTACATTTTCTCTAATGTAACATCAAATGCAAGAAATGGAGCATTTAATAAAAAAATAGTGAATACGAAAATGTAAATAAACAGAAATCAACTTCCTTTAGGTTGCCTCCCAAGTAGCACCTTTGTTTATAGTCGTTGGCTCGACTCCATGTTGCTTAATCTTTATAAGGAGGGCTTTCTAACCATATCACTTATCCTCCACTTGGAATCCTTCATAAAAGGGTTTCAACCAATGACCATTGACCTTGAATTTCTTGTTCGTCTATAAGCTTTCAATTTCAATTGCACTGTGTGAAAACACATTAGTAATAACAAATGGTGTAATCCAACGGGAACGTAATTTACTTGGGAAAAGATTAAGTTATGAATGATAGAGAAGAAAAATTTTTTCGATAACAAAATTTCTCCTAACAATCATCTTAGCATAAAATTGCTTCATTTTTTCCTTGCAAATTTATGCATTCTCATAAGGATCAAACCTAAGCTCTTCCAATTCTTGCAGTTTCAATTTTTTATCTTCACCCACCACGTCCATCTTCATATTGCATTTCTTAATTGCCAAAAAGGCTTTGTGTTTATTCTTCACTTAAATATGACATGTTAATCGGTGTCTTGTATGCAGTTATTTATGCCTAAAGAGTATCATCAAGTCGTTGACTCCAATCTTTACGATTTAGGCTCATCATCTTCTTAAGGATTGACTTGATTTCTCTATTTGACACTTATGCTTGCCCATTTGTCTATGGATGGTAGTTCGTGGACACGTTATGAGTGAAATGGTACTTTTTAAAAAGATTTTGCACCACTCAATTGCAAAAATGAGTACCCCTAGCGCTAATCAATGTTCATGGTGTTACCTTGCAAAAATGTTAGACTTGACAAATTCTACAACTTTAAAATCATCAGTCTTGGTAGCTTTAGCTTCAATCCATTTAGAAACATAATACACCGTCAATAAAATGTAAAGAAAATCAAAAGAGGATGGAAATGGTCCCATAAAATCGATGCCTCATATATAAAAAATTTCGCATATAATGATTGGTGATAAAGGCATTTGATCTCTATAGGTTAAATTACCTTGTTTTTGACATTGTTCACATGCTTTGAAGAACATATAGGAATCTTAAAATATATTTGGCCAATAAAAAACCACATTCAGGAAATTTTCCTACAAGTTCTATTAGGCGCAAAATGACCAACACAAGCATATGTATGGCAAAATTTCAAAATAAATTCACATTTATGTTTAGGCACACGTCTCTTAATCACTTAGTTAGAACAACACTTCCACAATTGAGGATCATCCTAAATATAATATTTTTGAATCGCTCTTTATTTTGTCCTGTCTAACTCTATTCAAATCATTAGGAATTTAATGGTTCACTAGATAGTTCACAATATCAATATACCATGGTATCTTATCTTAAAGAGTAAGTAGTTGCTCAACACAAAAAAGTCAACTGGGAAAACAAATTCGTTAACCCGCACTAAAACAACCTCTACATCCCCTTTAGGATAAGCGTTGGATCAATCAGCGGTTGAATTATAACAAGCATTTCTTTCAAAGATCCCAAATTCAACGAAGTGTAAATGGATTATGGCATGAAATTAATTAAAGCTTCTAGATCTAACATTGCTTTTTTCAAATCTAGTATCACCTATTTTATAGGGAATTGTAAACTTACTTGGATCCTTACACTTTAGGGGAACTTTTCTTTGAATGATTACAAACATATTTTTCCTCACACTCACTTTCTCTTCTCCTCTCATTTTCCTTTTAGACGTGCATAATTTTTTGAGAAATTTGGCATATTGAGGAACTTACTTTATGGAATCAATTAGAGGTATGTTCCTTTTTAAATAGTTCTAAAATCTCCTTATCTTGCTCCTCTTTCTTCGATTTAAAAAGTCTAATGGGAAAAGGAGGTAAAGTATTAGTAAAATTTTTAATTATACGAGATTGAGAATTTACCTTAGTTCCCTTTTCAGTTTCTTTTGGTGACACTTTAGAACAGTCTGGACCACCCGTTCACAGATATTATCCGCTTTGGGCCTTAGCCCAGCCAAGTTCTCATGGTTTTGCTCTTCACATCCTTGGAAAAATGCGTCTATAAGGGAGAGGTTTCCATAGCTTTATAAGGCCTAGTTCGTTCCCCTTTCCAATTGATATGGGAATCTAACATTATATATCACAGGCATAAATACCGAAAGGATTCTAATACATTTTTGAACTCATATACAACCATGTATATATCAATATACAATAGTATATCCAAGTATAGACCAATGTAAAAAGGGCTCAGAAAATTTGGCGTTTCAATGAGCGTAGGAGTAGCTATCACAATGAGATCCATATCCTCCAAAGGCACTCCTATCCTACGCATCAAGTATAAAATCATTGAGCCTCCACTGATGATCCTAAAGTTAGCCCTATTAAAGTATCCTTCAACTAGCTATATGAAATCATTGAGCCTCCACTGTTGCTTAGATTTTCTATGTAAGACCACATTTTTATCAAATGCATTAACATGAAAACAATGAGGCATTCTTTGTTTTTCTAAACTACTGATAGTTTTTCATTAGTCTATTTTTTTCTAAGCAATTGGCATATGTTTTCTTGCATAATTGTTGATTATTGTTATAGTTTAGGATTCATTTTTTATGTTTTCATTTAGTTTGATTTCCATTGTTGTTCTTTTATATTTGCTATTAATTTAGGGTAAGAATTGATTGTTATTTTTATGTAGGAAGGAAGATTGAGCAATTTGGAGATTAAGCTAGAGATCAAAGAGGAGAAGACAAGAGGAAATTATCTGTTGCAAATTCCCATAATCGTGGGAATCATGCCAATTCCCACAATCGTGGGAATTATAATTTGAGTCATTATACGGGGCTTCATTAAACTTAGGTTTTGGTTTTTTAAAAGAGAATTAAGCCCCCATCATCAAGGGGAGACGAAACCCTTCTATAGAAACACCATCTTTGAGTGAAGAACACATATTTTTATCCTTGAGGAAGGATTGAATTCAAGGATTATCATTAAGATTGGGGAAAATAGCACATCAACATCTAAAATTCCAGATTTTGGCAAAAGAACAGAAGAAGTTTCTTTTGTTTATTTTTTGTGTGTTTTTCTTTCTTCTAATCTTTGTATGATGGATTATTTGTGTGTTGATGTTGTTATGGAGACCATGATTGGCTGATTTAGTTTTAGGGCTTGCTTTTGAACTATTTTGTTAAAACTCCTATTTTGTTGAATTGATTGAAAATGTCTTTGATGATTGTTGATTTTATTTATTATCTTACAACAAATCGAGAGAGTGAGGAAGATTATTTGTGTAGGATTGTACAATGAGAGTTGGCAACCTAATCATCATCTCAATTGATTAGTTAGAAGAGAGATCTCAACGAATTCAATTGATCACCCGTAGGATAGTTTAATAACTAGTTAAACTGGAGGAGTCATTTGGTAGGTTGAGAGATCGTTCAATTAATTCCATTTAATTTGATTAGGGACAATTAATTACACCTTAAGAGAGGGTAGTTAATACATTCGGAAATCTTAGGTGACACATAATTCGATTAATAAAATAGGAGGGAGACAAAATAGGGAAAAAAGTAATCTTTAGTTTTTAGATTCTTGAGTTCCTATTTTTCTGCATTTTGGTATTGTTCAGTGTTCATTATTAATCTTTTGATTTTAATTTAATTTTGCAGATTATTCGCATTAAACAATTTTGTTTCTTAAACAAAGTTTTGTTTGAATTAAGTGGTGTCTGGGCATTAATCCTTGTGGGATCAATATCTGCTTTTTAACTACAAGCGTAAAATGAGTAGATTATGTTGCATAGTTACACTTGATCAACTACATTAGCCAAATAGCCTACCCATTATATGATTTTCCTTTTGATAAGCCCCTTTAAGCTTTATTTGTCTTTTCTTTATGTACTAACCACATTACATGCTTTAAACCTAACCAAATGTCTTTCCTAAGCCTTAAAGCTAATGGAACATTTATTGATTATTGAGTTTGTGGATGTACAGAAGTATAAGTGTAGGGGTGTCCACATGTATGGGTTAGTTATAATGATCGGGATGTTATTTTATGTCTTAACATTGAAATCCCCATGTTAATTTAGTTTCTTTTAATTTTATATTAAAAAAGAAAAAGAAAACGGAAAAAAAGAGGGGAAAAGCAAAAAAATGGATATATATATATGTTTAAATAAAAGTATCAATGAGGAAGTGCATATATGTCGCAAAGTTATTCATAATTAATGCATCCTCCTAAAGTTGTAATGAATGGGTCATTTGAGTATGTTGGATATAAGGTTGATGTTATTTAAAAGGTTTACAGGTTCAATTTATTGTTATCATAATATCATCAATCTTTATAAGTGATCCATTCGGATTGGTATATACTTAATGTGATTTGTTATATGAAAACTTGTGAAACATAGTTTTTGCATTCATCGTAATTGATGGTACCCAATTTTGAATGAATGTTATTTTTTATGTGATGTTGCATGGAGTGTTACTTTTTTTTTCACTAGCTTTGATTTCTTTCATGCCACTTTAGCCAAATGCATTTCACCTTACCTTTGCCCATATTACAACCTAAAAAGTCCTTTAATTCATGATTTTTCATGTGAATGAACCTTAGTGGTGAAGAACTGAAATGATTTGCAAAGTTGTGGAATGACACGGCCATTAATGGTATTTGAGTGTACCTATGGATATATTTTAGTTAATCACATTTTCCAAGCCTACCATTAGATTGCTCAGTTTTTAAAGGTATTGAATGTTGATTGACCTTGAGTAAAACTTGGAATGTTAAGTTCTTGCTATGTTTTTGAAAGTAATTTATCTTTGTTTATAATTATGTATTCTTAGAAAATATGGTAAATTAGTGAATGTTTTTAGTTATATGAGCTTAATTTTGATGTTTTGCCCAAGGACGACCAAAAGCTAGTATGGGGGAAATTGACAAGTGTTTAATTGATTGTATAATTATTACATAACACTTAGTGATTAATGACATGAAATTGCTTAAGATACTCACTTGAACTCATATGTGGTTTTAGGCACAATTTAAAAGCAAAGGAGTTAAAGTGAGTCAAGAGTTTTATATTTGGGACGTTTTCTAAAGATCCATATCCACTTGTCTTCGTGAAGCATGAATGAGAAACATTGGAGCAAGTAAAGACAAGAAAATAACAAGATCATGAAGAATATAGCTCATAACCATTAAGAAAAGTTCACAATCATGCAATATGGAAAGGTTGGCAAGAGGAATTTGGGGGCTGGATAAAACATGACAAATCTTGGATAATAAAAAAAAAGATATCGGCTTCTAAAATAAGAAAAGAACATCTTGGTGGATAGCTACACTTGAAGTAAATAAAGCATGCATGTCAGTGATACACCACACACACACCAACTACCATTCCACTTTTAAATATAAAGAATACATGTTATATATGACATGAAGAAGGCTAGAAAAGGATTTACAACCTACTTGCATAAACAAGGCTTCTTATAATCATGAGAAGCCTCTTATGGGTGTGACAGCCAATGTCAAACCCATGAGGCTTTCTCACACCCGTGAGAGATAACTCACGGGCATGAGAAGGCCACATCACTTAGGTTTTTAATATAAACTAAGACATATGATGGTGAGGGTTTTTATGAAAGTTTTCTTGTTTTTAGCTAGAAAAAGCTTTGGAAGCTTTGAGAGAGAATGAATTGAGCAACCAAAGCTCTTAACCATGAGAGACCCATAGAGGGCTAGCTTCCTGATGCTGGTTCGGAGGTGACATTGACGCTAATAACCTGATTAAGCATTCCTTCATTGTATTTTTTGTTTCTTTCTCTCTTTATGAATTGATTGTGTCATCCTATGCATAAGGATTTGGATTTTATATATGTATGAATGATCGTATTATCATATAGTTTGGTTGTTTGTGTATGAACCTATAGCTAGAATTTCAATATAATTCGTAATTTTTATAATTAAGATTCATTTGTAGCAACTAATGGTTCATAATCATTATAATAATAACAATTGAATCTAGAGATTGTATCTTAGGTTATTTGGTAGTTAGGTTTAATTAACAATCGTATCTTAATTAAACATGACCTAAGGAAAAACTCAAGTTAATACATTGTATCATTAACCTACGACTAATAGTTTAAGGAGAGGTAAAAGGAAAACAATTTAATGAAATGCATTTAATTAGGGTGTAGTTTGAGACTGAATCAAAGTATTGCATGATCGCAGGTTTACGTATGCTAAGTTTTACTATTTTAGCCTTGATAATATCGTCGTTCGTGTAGTATCTAAGGTATAGATCCCACAAGGAGGGGTAATCTAATCCTAAAATCTAAGGTCGAACTAAATTGAAATAATCTAAAATAAACAATAAATGTAGAAAATTAATTAATCAAACAATCAATTACGAGAATTAAATTTCGAAAAGATAAACAAAATAACGAATCACCCAACCCAGTCTAAAGTCAACCTAGAAACTATCATTTGAGAGAAAGGGGGCTTTAATATGAAAATCTAATCAATTATGCAATTGTCGAGTTACCAGGTCTAGACGATCCTAAGTTGGCTTGCTCTCTCTAGAGTTACAATCCTTAAACCCTACTTAATAATCCCTAATTTAAATTATGGAATTGTGATCTCTCGATTCACAATTGACCCAAAACCTAAATTAGTTCTAAAGTTGTCTATTAACCTACCGGGAACCTATGCTTTATCTCTCATTACACGATTACACCGGTTTGATCCAATTCTTATCTATCAATTCACTCAACTCTCGTTAGCCCAAATTGATTATATTCACTCAGCTTACCGTCTCAATTTGTTGACGAATTATTATGAACAGATATTGAATCACGAAAATAACTCAATTAAAACACAATGAATCAAATTGCATAAATCTCAAGAATTAAAAACCCGACGGTGAGTTTAGACAAAATCAACATTCGCAACACTATCGTCAATAAATATCCCAATTTCATACATCAATAAAATTGAAATAAAAATCAAAAATACCGTCGGGATGAACTCGTAGAGGTAGCTAGTGCGGGAAATCACTTGTTTCAAGTAGTTCTTCGCTTCAAGCTTTGTCTCTATATCTCTCCTCCTTCGTCTCCTTCCTCAAATCTCTTAATAGCTCAATAGGGTTTTTCGAATTTTGCTGAAGTGAGTGCTCTATCAAAAGGCTCTCTATGGCTGCTGCATCTGTCTTATAATGATGTATTTATACTTTAGACACTCTAGGTTAAAGTCAGGGTCGAAACAGACCGAAAAATCTTTCAAAACTTGAGTTTTTGCTTCAACCCGACACAGGCCACGAACGTGGCCCTGACTGTCACAATCTTGGCCAACGCCTAAACCTTTCTGTCATGATTTTGGATTAATATGCACAATCGTGGCCTGAATGGAAGCTCTTTATCATGACTGTGCCTCCATGTGCACAATCGTGGCCTAGCTGCTCTGGCTCGTCCCTTTCTGACACGATCGTGGCTTGTTGGGCCACGATCGTGGGCTATATCCTTGGCCCGAAAACTCCTCGTAACTTCTCCGCTCTTTTCCATTTACCCTGAAACACTAGCAAACATATCAAGATACTTCAAAATATAACAATTAAGCTCAAAGACTCATACTAACCCATAAAAGCACTTAAACACACAAACTAATGCAATTAAAACCCAAATACACACTTAACACTCAAATTCATACTAAATACAAAACAAATTAAACCCTAAAACACAATTCAAATTACAACTATCAACCACCATTAGAAGGGTATCAAAATTAGACTTGTATAATCATACTATACACATATGAGTAATGAATATACGTACAAATCATTTATGTACATGTAAATTTTCTTTGGAATACATTATGCTCAATCTTATGGTCCAATGTTCAGTCTCCCAATTCACATGTGGTAAGTCTTATTTCATTTATTTCTAGGTGTTTCAAAATTTTCATACACATTCATAAAGTTTTGGATAAGATGCGGTAGAAATCGGAAATAAAAACAATGCCACGACAGTGATAGATAACCTCCATTCATACCACTATTTGTTCCTTAATATACATATAGAAAATTCAGAACTGGGTTTTGAGGTCTTCTAGAAGTTTTTTCCTATATGTCTAGAGTTTGTATAGCACTAACAATAGGTCCATTTGGACTTCTCAATCATGAGATATAGGCAAAATATCATAAGCTACTCCAAAACAAGAGCAACATTAGGTCACCATTTTTTATCCCAATTTCTAATGTCATAAATACATAATTAAGTCCTGAATCTCTTCTAAAGATTTTTAGTTCTATGTCTTAGTTTTCATATGCTACCAAAATCACCAAATTTAGAGGTCTGTAGGCTTATTTATGACCCAAAAAATTTTACTTGTTCAACAAACCCTAGATAGAATCCCACTACACGATACTCTCTTGTCATATTCAACCAATTCTATGCAAGATATCACCAAAATAACACAAAAGCGTCATCCCAGCAACCATTCCACATCTAAATGAATCTTTTCCCATATTCAAATATACACAAATGTAGAAATTAACTAAGTGAAGTCTTAATCCTTAAATTTGGAAAAGTAGCTCTTCTAATACTTTTCCTTCCCTTCCTCTCTGGCTTTGCTTGAATCACCAAGTGAAAAATGATGGGATGAAGAAGGTGAAATGGAGAGGAGAAAAATCTGAAGTTAAGCCATCAAAATGTCGTCCACCTTCCCTCTCTATATATGCCTTTTCATGAATTTCTAGTCATAGACACATGTTTCAATCCCATTAGACCGTATGTCACAATCCTATTGGACCATATGTTATAATCCCATTGGACCACATCTTACAATTCTATTGGACCTTGTGTTAAAATTATATTGGACCACGTGTTACAATTTTAATGGACCACCTGTTATAATTATAGTGGACACACATGCTTTAATCTTATTGGTCCATAAGTTGACTTTAGAAAAATTGTATATTGGTCCTTCTTCTTCTTTTAATTCCGACATTAGCCTATATTCTTATCAATTTATTTCATTACCCTATGTTTTAATTTTCTAATGTAATAAATTTCATGCAATTTGGTTAATTATTTTGGGAGTTATATCCCAAAAACTATAGGCTATTGGAAAACAAAGACATTAGCCAGAACTCAACTTTAAAACAAAATTCAAAACTCTTAGAGGCATAATCAAATTTTGGTTCCTTCATGAAAGTTTTAAATCTATGTCTCTAGTTTAATTTCCAATTAAAATTATCTAATTTGGAGGTCTACAAGCCAAGATATGGCCAAATTATAGAAATATGTTCAGTGGAATCTATCCATTTAATGAGTTACATATCCCAAATTAACTAACTTCGATCTTATCATGCAAGAGTAACACAAAAATATATCCAATCTAACCAAAAACATCCTATTTACTTATGGAATACTTATTTTATCAATTCTCCTCACATCACATTCATAAATCCAAGCAAACATCATTGGGCCCGGGTCTCGGTTCTTATTTCTCGGCTACAAGGTGTCAAAATTGGGGGACTTTTTTAAAAAAATAAAAAGAAATTCAAATAAAATAACATCAAATAAAATAAAATAAACATGAAAATAAATCAGAATAGGAGTCGAACAAATAAAAAACAAATTAATTAATTAAAAGAGTAGCCAAAGAGGTGCATGGTCTTGCATTAAAACGCATGACTGTGCATTAAACACACAGCCCGTACATTTATTCTTAAGATCATCGTGCATATGCACGATCTTGTAACCCTGACTGCACACTCCTACTTTAATTTATCATAACTTTCAATTCCGAAGTCTAAAAATTATAAACTTTATGTAGTTAGAAAGTTAAGAGAAACAGCTACAACTTTCATGAAGACACGTTTGTCTAATTATGCCTAGATCATTACAGTTTATTCATTAAAGATTTGGAACACATTTTCATCCCTTTTTTCTCTCTACTGTCAATATACATTCTTACAAAAACAAAAGACCCGAATCTAACAAACACAATTCATACATATAAGACTCCCACTAAAAACAATTGCTTCAGAAAAATCTATTCAAAATTCTTCAACATCTATCAATTTCATTTCTAACCAAAAAATATAGCAATTTTAACAGAAGAGGAATTTGGACATGAACAGATGAATATTCTTCTAACTCTTATTGTCAATCATTTCTCAAATAAAATAAAGTTTCATTTCTCAATCAATGCAGCGTTTATACAGAACTTCAATTACAAATAAAAGCTACATCAGTAGCATAATACAAAAATACAACATGGATGCTCATGCCTAACATGCTTATAAAGCTACCAAAAATGATCCA
>JANIIA010000005.1:50908469-50935285 GCA_027478495.1 Erythroxylum alaternifolium
TTTTCCTTCCATTAATTGTATTTATACATTTTATGACTAATTCTCTTAATTTAGGAAAAGTGTCAGAAAGCCAAGGCCAACAGAGCAAAAATGACGACTCCGCATAACACTGGCTCCAGATCATTTGTTGTTGTCTGACAAGAATTAGTAAGTGTAATGTGTTCAATTTATTATTCTATTTTTAATACAATAAATTCTAATTAGTTAAATTTTATTTTAATTATTATAAAGTCAAACACAACTCCAAGGGCAACAGTGTGATTGGATCACACTGTTTACACTGTACAAGCACACACATCACAAGGAAGGGCAAGGCTGGACGTCTGAAGAGGTATAAAGTAATTATGTAAATACAAATAAGTTAATATTATAATTTATTTTCTATATAATATTAACTAATAATTTTTAAGTTAACTATATTTTCTACTTTACATTGTAGAACAAGATGCATGAGTTGTTGCAGACATCATTGGCTGAGGGAAATCAGCCTAATGTCGATGACATTTGTAACAATGTCTTTGGTACATGATCGGGTTATATCAAAGGCTTTAGGTATGCCCCTAAGCTTGTTGGAGCCTCTTCCTCACGACCAACATTGTTGGCAGTGTTTTAAGAGGAGAACCAGGTACTGAAGACAAAATTATAATGTACAGAAGACAAATTATAATGTACAAAAGACAAGTCAAATCGGGGACTAAAAGAAATTAGCAACCTTAAAAAATTGGTTAAAAAAATGCTAGGTTCTTCATATGTTATGCTAGTGACTCACATTCACACTCTTAGTTTGTAAATGATGTAAATATTGTTTTATATATAATGCATTCCATTTTATATGTTTATTTAATTTTAATTTATGATTATTTACAAAATATTAAAAATGTCTTAAAATTTGTAATAAATTAAAATAAATTCATTTTTAACAATTATAATAATTATAAATTTCAAAATTAAAATTTGTTACTAAATAATACAAACTATCAAAAATAATTCACCAAAAAAAGTCTTTAAAATTGTAATAAATTAAAATAAATTCGTTTATAAAAATTATAATAATTATTAAATTAAAAATTAAATTTCATCACTAAATACTATTAGCTACCAAATGAAATTTGTCACAAAAACTAATTCACTATGTATAAACAACGTCGGTAAAAGGTTTTTGCTACAACCGACATTTCATAGCTAAAACTTTTTTGCTACCAAACAAAAATCGTCACAAAATCATATTAGCGACCAATCCTACTTCGTCGCAAAAGCTTTTTAACTACGTTTACAAAACGTCTCTAAAAACATTTCCCTACAGAAAGAAATGGTAGCTAAAATTTTTTTGCTACCAAAATCAAATCGTTACTAAAAATAAATATTGAAGTATAAGGTTTCGTAGGAAAAGACTTTTATTTATCAAAAGAAAACGTCGCGCAAAACTATTACTGACGTTCCCCTTTATCATCGGTAATAAGTTTTCTCGACAAATTATTTTTATCGCAAATATGTTTTCACAACGACTTATGTGAAATGTCGCTAATGTTGTTTTGCTACCGAGATTCGACGACGATTATGGCGATGAAATGGAATCGTCGCACATTAATAATTACAACAATTTTTCTTTTTTTAGTGACATTTAAATTTATCGCTAAAAACCTAGTTTGTTGTAGTGAGTACATAAATAAGTAAATTTGAGAATAATCTAATATACCTCATAATCTACCACATGGGCAGAAGAATAAAGTGACAAAGAGGAAGACAATAAATAAAATAAATATCATTAAAAATATAGGAGGGGTTTCCAATAAGAGAGCACGTTGTGTCATGGCATGACAGAATCAGGAGGGAGGAAAGAAAGTTGTATTATGATGTATAATTAAATTTGACTATGCTTGAGTTCGAATCTTTGGTAAAGACCGAGAGATTATATATTTACATGGTAAAGATGACTAGATGAGGCGAGTAACTCCCCCATGCATCATACATGATTAATTCATTAATGCCTTGTTAATTAAAAATAAAGAAAAGCTAAAGATGTTAAATAACTCTTACATTGTTTTCAAAATAAACTCTATCAACAAATTCTTTTGGTCCTTAACCTCTTAACTTTACGATAAACAATAGGGTCTAATAATCTCATAACATCATTCATAAGATATACATTTTTCCTACATATTTTCTTTTATTAAACTCCAAAGATACTAAAATACATAAAATTTATATTCATACTAATGCTACCATGCTCTCGCCTTCCCCAACTTCATCCTCTTCAATCATAGCATGCGTATTTTTCTCCGATTCTTTTGTGAAAGTTTTTCATATCCGACCTTTATGTTGACTCTCTGTTTTCTCACAATCAAGGCACTGTCGGTTACTCTTTTGTTTATTCTCTAGTCCTCACCTTTTTTTCACCTTCCTAAATGTTTTCCAGCTTTTCTATCTTCCTTTTTTCAATCTTGTGTTTGTGCTTGAGTCCAATCACCTTGTTTGGTCCTCAATATTAATTTTTGTCCCTCTTTCCCTTTTTTTCTCATCTCATCTAGTTTTATCTCATGTGTCCTCTCCTCCCTAATTGTGTTTTTTTTAACGTTTTGTTGAACATTTCCTAGGGATGACAATTATGGCCCTACCTGGCCCTTTTTTAGCCCTGGTTAGGTCGGGCCACGGGCTGACATCGTTTTGAATTTTTTCCTCTAAAAATAAATAATTGGGCCTGGCTGCCCATGGCCTAGCAGGCTATAGCTCAGGCCACGAGTCGGTCAGCCAACTGGCAGCGCGACCCGACCCAGTGACATATCTAACATTTCTTTAAATTATACCCCCATTCTCATTTATCTTTTTGCTACTTTGTGTATGCTTTCTCCTATTTAGCCTTCTTTCCCCCAAGACCCTTCTTCCTTTCCTCCTCTTCCGTCTAAGCCTTCCTAACCATTTACAAACTCTCCTACCCCTCCTTGATTAAAGACACTACCTCCTCCTCATCTTCTTCCTCACCATCAAAACCTACGCTCCTTAAGCTCCCTCTTAAGCTCCCTCCTAGGATAACTCAATGTCAAGTTCTAAATGACTCAACTGGAGCTCCTTTGCTTCAATACTTTCCTTAGCCTCAAAAGAGTGTTAGTTGGTGGTAAGTATGCCTTTGAATGTGCTTAAAGGTGCAGTAGCCAAATAGAGATCTTCATTTATTGGTTTTTTCCTTTAAGAGAAAAGTTGTCTATTGTCCTCTTAAAGCATAGGCATTCAGAATCTAGAATTCCTATGGTTTACTTGATGTTCTGACAAATTCAGAAAAGAGATGTATTTTGGGAGAGAAAAAAAACTCTACTCTTCATTCAATCAGTGCCTAGCTTATATACACAAGCCATTCCTAGATCAACTCCACATAATAAGCTATACAATCAGATCTGTCCTAAAATAACCAGTTATGATTCCTACAATCTCATCTACCCAAAAACAGATAATTTCCTACCAAAATACAGATATGCAATAATGTCACACCCCCCCTCAAGTTGGAGCATGGAGATCGCAAATGCCCAATTTGTGAAGTAAGGATGAATACTGTTGTGGCTCCAATGCCTTAGTGAAAATATCCACTAATTGGTCAGTGGTTGGAACAAATTGAGAATGTATTTCCTTTTGGACAATGGCGTCGCGAACAAAATGGCAATCTACTTCAATGTGCTTGGTTCGTTCATGAAAAATTGGGTTTTGAGAGATGTGCAAAGCAGCTTAACTGTCGCAATGCAGGGACACCGGTGTAGTATGAGGCACGCCAAGGCTAGATAAAACACCTTTCAACCATCTTAGTTCACATATGGTCATGGCCATTGAGCGATACTCTGCTTCAGCGAAAGAGCGAGACGCCGTTTGCTGTTTTTTCGTCTTCCAGGAAATGGGAGATACCCCAAGAAAGATGAACCATTCGGTTAAGGATCGTCGAGTCATCGGACAGCCAGCCCAGTCTGCATCACACCATCCATGGAGGTGCAAATCACAAGCACTACTTAACAAGATACCCTGTCCGGGGCCTTGTTTCAGATAACGAACAACGCGCACTGCTGATTGCCAATGATCCTCACACGATTGTTGTATGAATTGAGACAAAATATGAACACTGTACGATAATTCTGGTCGTGTGAAGTATAAATAGATTAGTCGTCCTACCAAACAACGGTATGGTTCCGAATCAACAAGAAAATCACTAGTAGACAGATCCAAATGATGATTTAATTCTATAGGGACACGCACGGGTTTAGCTCCCAACAAACCCACCTCTTTAATAATATCCAATGCATATTTCTTTTGATAGAGAAAGAAGCCTTTTGGGTTATGGGCTACTTCAACCCTAAGGAAATACTTTAAGACTCCCAAATCTTTCATGTGAAAACAGTCGCTCAAATATGCTTTAAACTGTCGGATAGCATTAATGTCATTACCTCCAACAATTAGGTTGTCAACATACACAAGCATACTAAGATGGGTCTTGCCCTGACTCACGAAGAAGAGAGAATAATCTGAGTACGACTGCCGAAAACTGTAGACCTTCAACGTAGCAGAGAGTTTGGCAAACCAACAGCGTGGAGCCTGTTTAAGCCCATACAAAGACTTTTTTAGCTTACAAACTTTGTTAGAAGACGAAACTTGGAACCCAGGAGGTAACTTCATGCAGACTTCTTCCTGAAGGTTGACATGAAGAAAAGCATTGTGAACATCCATTTGATGAACTTCCCAATTTCTCGCAGCCACTACTGCCAGGAATACTCATACTGTAACCATTTTAGCCACTGGAGCAAAAGTCTCAGTATAGTCAATCCCTTCAATTTGATGATTCCCTAAAATGACGAGACGAGCCTTATATCTTTCAACTGAACCATCAGACTTGTACTTGATTTTGTAGACCCATTTGCAGCCAAAAGCTTTCTTGATAGCCGGTAGATCCTCTAGCATCCACGTTTCATTAGTCTCCAATGCCACTATCTCTTGCTGCATGGCCTCCTGCCATCGCCCTACTTTCACTGCATCAGAATATGTCACAGGTTCTTGTTCAGCATGTATCGCTACAAGAAATATTCTATGCTGCAAAGAGAAATTGTTACAATTCACTTAGTGTGCAATAGGATAGGGACTACTTGAGGGCTGCTGCAGTGTGGGTGTCGATGCGGATGGACTCAACTTTTGTATCGAATGAGTGACATAATCGCGCGGTAAACTAGAGGACTTTTTCTGTCTGTGACCTCGACCCAGTAACTCCTCGGAGGAGGAGGCATCCCCATCATGTTCACTACTTGCTTGCAGTGTTGTAGTAGGTGTGGGTAAAGCCTCATCATGGTCATCTTGTCTCCTTGCTCACCTCCTCAACTCTAAATCATCACAGCCCTCAAAATTAATAGATGGATCTTAAGAATGTGAAGATAGAATTAAGTCATCATGAAGAAGAGAAGCAAGAGGAAATTCTGTTTCATAGAATTTGACATCCTGGGAAACAAAAAACTCATGTGTTTCAAGATCATACAAGCATCATCCCTTTTTTTTTGTATGGATATCCCACAAAAATACAACGCTTACTCCGACTATCAAATTTTTCGCCTGACCTTCCTTGTTTATGAGCATAACACAGGGAGCCAAAAACGTGAAGATGATCGTATGTAGGATCATGACCATAAAGAGCACTATATGGTGTCTTTCCATCCAAAACTGAGGTAGGCGTTCTATTTATCAAATAACCAGCTGTCAACACACATTCACCCCAAAAATCAATGGGCAAATTTCCTTGAAATCTTAACGCTCTAGCAACGTTCAATATATGTTGATGTTTACGTTCCACTCGCCCATTTTGTTCTGGGGTGCCCATACAAGAGGTTTGAAAAATGATGCCAGCCTCAAGAAAATAATTATGTAAACATGTAAATTCCGTTCCATTGTTAGACCTCACAATTTTCACTTGTTTATTGAACTGACGATCTACCATGGAGAAAAATATTTTCATACTCCTGGACACCTCTGTTTTATCTATTAGTAAGTAAATCCACACGACTCTAGAGTAATCATCAACAATAGTTAAGAAATAAGATGCTCCACAGGAAGAAACATGTCGATAAGGACACCATAAATCGCATTGTATTAACTCAAAAATATCAGGTCACTAATAGGAAACCTCTCTCTAGTCTGTTTTGCGTGCTTACATACATCACAGCACTTATTTAATGCAACATTATTCTTTTGAAAACCTACAGCAGGAATTTGCTTGATTACTTGCATAGACGGGTAGCCCAAACGTTGATGCCAAAGATCCAAAGACGCCACCTTGTCAATCTTCAAAGCCGAAACACGCGGAGTCCCTCTGAAGTAATAGAGTCCATTCCATCGTTTACCCACACCAATTAGCGTCCTCGAAGTGTGGTCCTAGATTACACACAAATTTCGAGTGAATGAAACAATACTATTTAAATGATCTAATAATTGGGACACAGAGAACAAGTGACAATTCAATCCTGGCACATATAGAACATTCTCAAGACAAATCCCTCCTTCAAGAACGACAGAACCCTTTTTGGTTGCCACGGCATGTTTCCCATTAGGCAACCCAACAGGACAAGGCACGATGTCATGCAAGTCATGT
Source organism: Erythroxylum alaternifolium (assembly GCA_027478495.1). Taxonomy (NCBI): domain Eukaryota; kingdom Viridiplantae; phylum Streptophyta; class Magnoliopsida; order Malpighiales; family Erythroxylaceae; genus Erythroxylum; species Erythroxylum alaternifolium. The sequence continues at coordinate 50,915,074 of JANIIA010000005.1, forward strand.
AAGAGATGTAAATTCCCCGTCATTTGATTTGTTATCCACGATATTTACTTACCGGTCATCTTCTTTGTGTTGGATGTTTTCTGACTGTTTAGCATATTTAACAACCTGTGTATTTGATCAGAACTCAGTCCAAGTGAACCCATAACATTTCCTTCTGAAACGCTTTTCGTAGCACTGTTGCCTGGAGAAGTTTGAGCTTCGTAAATTTGTACAGCACCACATCCCTCTCTAGTCCCCGTTCACTGCTGTTGTGAGGACTGATGTCCCTTACCACATTCTCCAGCTTTCCCATCATTACGTGGTCTATCCCCCCACCAGTCTGGATACCCAATGATGGCGAAGCAAGACTCTGCCTCATGTCCACTTTGCTTGCAATGAGAGCACACCACTGATTTGTCTTTCCCATTCATTCGGCTACGAACTGCAAATGCCATCACTTCTCCTCTGTCTTCTTTACCTCGAGCCATGGTCCTCACTCTCTCTTCTTGTATGAGGATCGAATAAACCTTGTTCAGATTGGGCAGTGGGTCTTGTGCCAAGATATTAGAACGAACCATGCTATATGTTGTTTCATCCAAATTCATGAGGAAAATGTGTACCCTCTCCTCTTCTTGTTTCTTTTCATACTGTGAACCAAGATTGCACTCGCACTTTCCACATTTACACATTGGCAGTTGATCATAGTTTGCTAGTTCATCCCATAATTTCTTGAACTTGCCATAATAATTGACGATGTTCATCCCTCTTTGTTTACATTCCACAACCACTGATTTTATTTGTTGAATTCTTGGGCCATTAACCACTGAGAAACGATCTCGTATATCATTCCATAAATCTGTTGCAACCTCTACGTAAGAGATTGTTGAGCGAAGCGAAGATTCAATGCTGTTTCGAATCCAAGATACCAACAAGGAATTGATGGTCCACCAATCTTCGATGTCTGGTGAGTTATCTGTAGGCAGTGTAATCGTCCCATCAACGAACCCAAACTTCTTCCCTGCTCTTAAAGCCATGCACACAGAGCGTGCCCACTCATCATAGTTTTCACCTGTCAGTTGTAACTGGGTAATCAACAATCCTAGATTATCCAGGGTGGTTATGTCATAAGGTGAGATGGTTTTCCATTGTGGAACTTCACTAGTCACCATCTGTTGGTCGGTCATTGTGTTTTCTTTGGTTTTCTGTTGGTCGGTCATAGTGTAGTCTCTGATAACATGACAAATTCAGACAAGAGATGTATTTTGGAAGAGAAAAAAACTCTGCTCTTCATTCAATCAGTGCCTAACTTATATACACAAGCCATTCCTATATCAACTCCACAGAATAAGCTATACAATCAATTCTGTCCTAAAATAACCAGCTATGATTCCTACAATCTCGTCTACCCAAAAACAGATAATTTCCTACCAAGATATAGATATACAATAATATCACAATATGTTCTTATATTAAAAGAGAAATATTTTAGCTTTAAGTTGAGTTCTCGAGTTAAAGCTCAAAGGGTGTTGACAATGGGTCATGACATTTCAATGATAGACCAATATTTATCCAAAAATGACAACTAGGTGTAGTCTCTTCTAAACTTTAAAGCAATAAAATTCCAATTTAGGTGAACATGTATAATACTCCAGTAGAATACTGACTAAAGAGGGTCTAAGCTATATAGTGAGCTTTATTGGTAAACCAATAGTTATGGATGAAGCCAAAACTAATCTTAAGAGGATAAAGTATACGAGGATTTGTGTTTTGGTTGAATTTGAATGGACCCTCCTAAAGTCATTGTGCTCATATGATTGAATAAAAACGAAGAAATATATGAAGACACCATGATCGTCTTATACCGATAAAGACCTCGATCTCCAAATCTAAGGCAAGTATGGAGAGATATAAGGAAGAAATTTAGGAATGATGAGTATAAGGCAAGAAGACTGCTCAAATCATAAATTTTGGAATTGCTGCAATTGAACCTAAAATGATAGAAACCACAGTGGAGAAAATTTCTAACGATAAGTTGGAAGGAATTCAGTCACACTATGCTCCAGATTATGGGGTGAGGATTGAAGACATCTAAATGAAGTAGGGGGTAAACATACAGGTCACTTCTGTTTCTGACCTAATGAAAAAAATGTCTTAGTTAAGAGCATAATGATAGCTCCTACATAATACCCTTGTCTCTAAAACTCAAGTACATGCTAAGTTCATTAAGCACAATATAGTCAATAAAATAATTGGTCAGAATAACCAAGAATTCAGTTTAATAGCTAAAAGGAAGACTGACAGAAAGGATAGAGGCTCTTGACCTAAACCTTCGAATAAATGATTTTTATACAATGGAATGTTAGTGGGCATAACATTCTCTCCAAACAATCATTACTTAGAGATCATATTTAGTTAATAAAACCCTCCTTGTCAGGTGTTGTTTAAGTGCTAGCATTTTTTTTGGGGAAGAGAGGGTTCTAATGAGAACTTATAACTAGTTGTAGACTAAGAAATACGGGACTATACTAGATTTTGAGAAAGATCAATTTACCATTTCGATCATTAAAGTAAGATTTCTCGATAAACCTATTAGATGCTACAAGAATGTCTCAGTCGAGAGATAGGATTTTTAATTCACCAAGTGAAGGAGACTAATGTAAGATGCTTAGTAGCTGAATTCTTGGAGAGGGTTGAGCGTCATAAGTTCGATTGAAAGGTCCAAAGTCCCAAACTAGCATGTCAGTTATAAACGATCGTAACAAGATATTGGCACCGCTTACCTCTGTAGCCATAAAATTATAGATGTCAATGGGTCGAGTCAAGGCCGGGCTCGGGCTATCCTCTGCCCTACCCAGCCTGGCCTCATTCACGGTGAGTAGTCGGCCCAGACAGCCCATGGTTTGTCTATATTTTTTAAATTAGAAAAATACAAAACGGCGTTGTTTTGGACAAAACGACTCCGTTTTGTCCACCGTGGGCCGACCATGGTCGGCCCATGGCCTGCCAAACTCGGGCCAAAATAGGGCAGGCCGGGCGGGCCGGGCCAGAATTGTCATCCCTACATAAAACAACTCATTGAATTTTAAAATGTATTACTATAATAATTTATTTAATAAAAGTTTTATTTAAATTTTATATGAAAAGTCATTTCAATTTACAAATTTTTAGTTAAAATCCATGTTATTATTTACCCTTTTCGTTTCATTATTTAGTTCAGCATACTAGACGAAATCCTAAAACAATATTTTAGATTATATTGAGTAAATGGTTAAATAGATCTTTTAAATTCAAATAATTTGACCATATACATTTACATTTATATAGGTCATTCCATATAAAACCAATTGCACCACAATGTTTTTCTTTATATTATGCTAAATTTCTTTTCAATACAATTTATTTTGCATATATCACAGAAATGATTTAACAGTCAATTCATTCTCAAAATTGTAGGCAGTTGCATTCTTTAATTGGACGAGCTCTAGTGTGTAATGAGGGAGAGTTTTGGAGTAACCAATAAAAGTTGTCCTTTTTATCAATAACTCTCTCCAAACCATCGCAAATTGGAGAGTTTTATACACCGAGTATGTTAACTTTTGACTTTAGTGTATAATGACTTAGCTGGACTTAATTGTTCAAAATCCATAGCATTAAAGTTTACTTGTTCATTTTCAACATCAAAGCCTTCATTGTCAAAAGAAAAGGAAGAAATAACACAAAGAAAGAAGTTTTAATCATTCACCAAACAAAATTACAAAGGAAAGGAGCATCTTTTGTAACATAACAAACTCGAAGACATTATTTAACAAAATATTGACCTCCACCAAACAAAATATCTCAAAAGAATGGATTGGAGAATCCAGATTCAGAATCATATAGGCTTTCAGATGTAAATTAACTAGTTCATCCAAATGGGAAAAAAAGAAACAGAGAGTTTCTCGCAGCTTGACAATGGCAAAAAGCCTGTACAGTATAGGCCTAGTCTAGAGTTCACCCATGAGAATGGCCCTTCAAGGAATATTTCCCATTCTACAGGTCGATATGATGTTCAATTTGATAGTAGCTATGTTGGTCGGTTCATTAGTACCTGCCAATCAAAGTAAGATTATGAAATGAAATTGAAGAAAGAGTCAGAGGACACACGTTTTGCAATCTGTTTCCACCAGTCACTAGTATAGGATGCTAAAATCATTAAACAACTCACCTTCCTATATAATGCAACAAAAAAAACGATTTATCTTCTACTTAATGGCAATCGCTGTTCACTTGCAACTCTTATGTTAAAGCCTAACAATCCCTTCTTTGAGTCAGCTTCAGGAACCTCTACATCCACCAGAAATCTTCCACATACAGGCCGGTGATCAGAAAACCGAGACTCCCAACGCATGTAAGCAATTTGCCGTATTCCCCCACCACACCAAAGTATTCTGTCGCACCTGGAAATCTTGAATATTCAAGAACCATAGCAAACTGTGTAGTTTAGGAAAATATGGACAAAGAAATGGCAGCAATGGTACCAAGCTGGATTTCTTCTTTTAGTTTTCTTTTCTATTCTTTCCCCTGCATATAAATCTGAATTGTAAGAGTACTTGTAGGTAGGTGCAAAGAAGATCTTTCCCTCCTTCCATCCCCTGAACACACGTCCTGCTTCCCTTTCTATTTTCAGCTGTCAAAACATGTTTTTGGAATGATGATAGAAAAGCCCAACCTAGGCATGTATACCTATGAAGACAAACTATCAAATTGCGGAGCTTTGACTTGCACAAGATTTTAATACAAGCACTAGCCTTTTTGTTCACAGGATTGAATTTTAACCGTCCATATTTAATGTATATGGTAACAACCCTGTGAAAAAAGAAACCAGCCTCGCCATATAAATAATTCTAAACCAGAGATCATCTCTTTTTGGTCAAAATATACATAGAATAATGTGATCATCTTTGAAATTTTTCTCAATGGACACATCATAAATTACTTTGCAAAGAATTGAATACATTCCGTTGCTCATTTTTCTGTATTCAAACATAATAGCCATTATTCTATTTCATTTAAAGCATTGTACCTGATCTTTGTCAAAAAGTGCATCCCAGTCCTGCTGCTCGAGAAGTTTCCGAGTCTCAGAGTAGCTCAAGGCTATTCTATAGTTCAAGTCCCCTAACCATATGATGCGACTAGGGCCAATTGTTCAGCTAGAAATCAGGTTTAACAGAAATGGCAGAAGAAAAGAAAATGCAACTCTTCATTCAAAGATTTCTGAAGGGCTTACTCATGTTCAAGTATTTTTTCAGGAACTCGACTATGTAGTGATTTGCAAATTCTTGGAAATTGTGTGTTCTTAAGGATCTCTATGACATCTGAATTTCTCCTATGCTCATCTCCTTCTTTCTCACCTGATGCCAAGTGACTGCACACAAAGCAGAAACTTGTCTGATAGAAAGACATGCTAACAGATATACATCCCTGCAAGAAGACAATCAACTCCAAATTAGAGATCAAAATAGTAGATCAAAGAGAAAGTCTAAATGATTAACATGAATGATCCAGAGGCACATAATTTTGCATGATTATATATCTCGATAATACCTTGTTTCCAAGGTAGCCCATGATTCCACGACCAACAGAAGAGATTCTCAAGTGACTTATATGTGGAGCAAGGTCTCTCTTCACCCAAATTGTAAGAAAAATTCCGACCATTTGTTTTCCAACTATAAGGCTGTACTTCATCTGATTAACACCAGCAGGGGTGGGGATTTCTGAAGATAAATAACTGCTGAGTCCATCATCCTCCTCCTCAGATGAGAGGTCTTCTTCAGTTATGTTAGTTTGTGGACACCAAAGACAAAATTCCTTGCTAGACTTTCTTTCTAATATTGGAGAACAATTGCAAGCTTTCAGCCGCTTTCGACTCTCTGTCCTGAAACTTTTGCAGATCTTTCTAAGAGAAGGCTTCTGGAAGAGAATTGAGCTACTAAGGGAGGCTGATGATTTTAGAGATCTCGAAGACACATTGAATGATTCATTCAATGACTGATTTATTAAAGCTAACCATTTGGCAGCAGGCTCATTGTCTTCTACCACAAGCACATTTCCAGCATTTAAGGGAACTATTTCCTGAAAACTGCAGTGAGAAAAGGGTGAGAAGAAAGAAAGCATAATCAAATGTTTATAGAAAGAATTTTTAGTAGAAAATAAAAACAACATGAAGGGGATTGTATTGAATAGAATTTTGTTATTCAGCACAACAATTGGAATTCAAACTCTTCTCTTTGAGATGAAATAAACCAGTCTATTTACCATGCAACTTCAAGCAAGCATTGAAATTGCAGTCTTACAGAAAGTTCACATTCCATCAGATGAGAAAACACAAGGAAACAGATCAACAACAGAATTAATTGTTAATTACTTTAGCTAGATCATGCTTGGAAGGGCACATAGTAATATAAGGCAAAAAACAAGAAAGTCTTTTGACGTGGACTTCAGTCAAATCTTTCTGTCAAAAAAGATGGAAGGAGAGAAAGAAAGGTAGAATACCCCAAAACATATACGTCTGATGGATTGTGAACCTGAAGAAAATTGTCCAGATTGAGGCCATCATGTGGTGATTTACCTCCTACATTCCATGTCGCCACAAAAACTCTAGGCAAGGAGGAAAATTGATAAGAAATTTTAGTTCCTATTCCATGAGAAATAAAAATGATGAGTTAAGTGACCAACTGTCTAAAGATGATGATTTAGGACGAGAGTAGTCATTAAAGTGTCACCTGAATGACTGAGATTGATTGATTGGCATGGGAACAGTGAAATTATTCAAAAATAAAGACTCGAGTGCTGAATCAGAATGCTCTTCTGCAAGTAGAAAGAAGCAGAGATAAATGGTACTAAGAAACACAAGGAAAACGATGCAAAAACAATACCACTCAAGAGCATTGCTCAATAGGCTGGGAAAAAAAGTTTACAAATTGCTGGTGGTAAGTGCAACATCCAATCAGTCCTCACACTCTAGCACTTGTATTAAAACAGATAAGAAGTACTTATAATAGGAAAGGAACTGGAAGATAAGAAACAAACACCCCAGTTGGGTCACAGAGAAACAGAGAATAGAGATATTGTTCAATCCAGCATTGTATAAGCGTTCAAACATGAATATATTCCCATTGTTGGAGCAAATTGCAATTATATTCTTTATTTCACATCATTTCAACTAATGCTACTCTTCTCCTTGACCAAGCCTTTTTGGGATCGTAAGCTCTATATGATTTGCTTATAAAATTAAAATTTATTTGGGAACAGTGTAAAGGTACAAAGATAGTTTCATCAAAGGCCAAAAAGTATCTCATTCCTAACCCAAATAAAGGAAAGGAATGGCATTTTTATAATAATTAACTAAAAGATAAATTCCGTTTATAAGGATCTTCCCCTGATAAAGGGACGATTCTTTTCACACCATTGATAACAAAATGGAAACATTTAAAACAAGAAAATTTCCATTAAACAGCAATGTCATAGCTCATACCGCAAGAATCAAGTGAAGATTTCTTCTCTTTCCTCCCATTTCCATCCTTTGACCAGAAAAATCTCTCTAGAAAAGACTGTAAAATACAACAGAAGAGCAAAAACCAGAAGTTAAAAGAGAAATTCAACTAGTTTTTGGATAGAACCTCGAGATGAATGGTGGATGTCATAATGCCTCTATGGTGTAGATGTCACAGATATGTACTATAAAAGCCAATATCCCGCCGACGGATGGCCCAATGGATGCTTTAGAGAATATCAAAAGGGGAAAAGAAAAGAATTGATACAACCAGAAACCAACCTTGCTTTTCTGGTCTTGATTCCTTAATGTCATGTCTCAAGCGACTTTATTGTCGACAACCTCAACGACCTAAATCTTATCCTAGACCTTCAATTTTGTATTGGAAAACAGTCAATGCATTAGAACAAGCCAGTTACGAAGTCTAATGATTCAGTCAATCGAAGATTAAATCCACACCTTTTCAGCAATCAAAAGGACATGAACACCCAAAAGAAATAAATAAAACGCAAGAATGGAACCAAAACGAAAATCAAACCCAATAACCATAATCAGAATTACCCAGAAAGGAAAATCAAAATGCAACATCTAGCACGTGTGAAGACTGTGGCAAAAAAGTCAAACCTTCTTGGCTGATATCTACCATGCTTTCATCCAGTAAAAGGATTGACCGGCAACGAAACCAGAAATAAGGATAAAATGAACCTCAGTATTCCCGTCCTAAAACTGCCAACTATTTATTACTGACGACCAAATTGTGGTCTGAAGGTACCAGTATGATAAAAATAAAAATAAAAAAAAACGGGGGGAATAATATGGACATATTGATTTAAAATATTTTGGAAAGATTCGATTCTTTAGGGATTATGATTGTTTTACGTGCGCATATTATCATGTTTCTTTTCTTGCTCTTATTATTATATTTTTATACGTTTTACGAGCTCCTTTCTTGGTCCGTTTCTTTCTCAAATTTCGAAGTTTCCGAAGTGGGTTCCTCGTGAAAATCAATCATAAAAAAGGAAACAGTCCAAGTTGAGGTTCTTATTCTTATCTTAAATGTCATCAAGAACATAGCTTTGAGGTCTATAGAGAAAAGGTGTAGTTTCTAATACCAAAAATAAGTTAATAAAAACCCTCAAAACCCGACAAAAACAAAAAAAGAGAGAAGAGTCTATTTTGTTGGTATCCTGTAAGACTGGACCGAAGAGTAAAAAAGTTATTTGCTTTTGTTCTACTTCAGTTATGTAAAGATTGTTCCATCCTTAAGAGAGAAGTCGAAGAACTTTGAAGCAGGAAGAAGGGAAAAAAGGGGCGCAAGCTCCTATTCCTATATTTTAAAGTTGGTGTACCCTTTATTTGAGTACAATCTCATCCGTCTCATTTTTGTACGCTCCATTTGTTAGATAGATAGATTTTTATAAATTAGAATAATGAAATTGTGATTTGGTCAGGGAAAAAAGTTGCTTGTTTTCTCAATAAATAAGGGGAAGTGGAACCCACGTCCTATGTGTAGGTGTGGACAGCGACACAAACAGATGTAAAAGTGAAGAGAGTGTTTCCTGGCAGTGCGGGGGCATTGTTCCCAGGAAGGATGTGCTGGTCTTGTCTTGCTCCCAAGCTTTGGACCTATCGCCTCTGTCTTTCTCTCGTCTTCTTCTGTTTTTTACATTTTTAAATCTCTCTAATTTACGGCTAAGTCCACCTTACTGCTTATAATTAAAAAGTAAAAATTAGCTATAATTTGAAAACAAAAAATAATGATGGAAGAAATTTAAAAAGAAATTAGGCAGTCGAACGTTGTCAATCAAAAAAAAGTAAACCTTGAATGATGAGTTTATTATTACAAAAAGAGGAACAATTGGTAGGTTTCAACGGACAAAATGGGGGCCAAAAACAAGACAACCTCTACTCTCCTACTCCAACATAAGTTAAGATTTCTAGTTTTGTGCTTCGAAACTTTTGGGACTTCTAGTCTTGTGCTTCGAAACTTTCTGGCGGTCAAAGCTTTTTACTTTCCGACAACAAGGGACCTCTTTGATTTAGTTAATTGCACTGAGCATCGCATCAAAAGTTTCATGAAAACAATTGCTTTTTTAGTCCAATTGACTAAGATATCATATTATAAATAAAATGGTTAGTTGCTTTCAATTTCGTTATTTGCAGATGCAAGAAAAAACTCCTGTACAAAAGAAGCTCTGATTTTGGAGATTGTCTGAAGAAGAATAGTATACTCTTCTATTGATGTGTAAAAACATGAAAAGAATGTTGCTGTACATTAGTGATTATATACATATAAAGGAAAATAAAAGATAGTACTATGCTATGATGTGTCTATTTAATGTTCTTTACATGTGTCACTCTTTCCTTTTCTGTTGTCCTTAATAGATGTACAATTCATGGTTGTTGCTGATCATCACTTTTATCCACACTTGTGTCTTCTGTGTGTGTCATTTGTTGTGCCAATGTGCCGTCAACATGTGTCACTTGTTGTGCCAATTTTGGCTATATACTAACACCCCATCCTTAAGTTGGGGACTTATCTACGAGTCCCAACTTGCCAATTGCTGTGTTGAACTTATCTGTCGTTAAAGGCTTTGTAAAATCATCGGCTAGCTGGTGTTTTGATGGTAGATGAGTGGTGTATATGAAACTTTCTTTGACCGCGTTACGAACTAAATAGCAGTCGATTTCCATGTGCTTGGTTCTTTCATGAAACACGAGATTTTTTCCGAAATGTGAATAGCTGCAATATTATCACAGTAAAAGGGTATGGGCTGGTTGATGTGGGTTATCTTGCAAGATGTAAGAAATCCATCTTAATTCACATACGGTACTGGCCATGCTTCGATATTCTGCTTCTGCCAATGAATTATTAACAATTTATTGTTTCTTAGTTTTCTATGATATTGGAGCATCTCCGTAAAAAATGCAATAGCCTGTAATTGACTTCCTAGAAAAAACACAGCCCGCCCAATCAAAATATGAGAATGCTAGAAGTTGTAGGCTATCCTGCACAGGATAAAATAGTTTTTTGTTGACTGTTCTATAAAGATAACGAAGAACTTGAGTCAGCGCGTACTAATGTGTCTACCAAGGGGCTATATTAAATTGGCTTAGCTGTTGGGCGGCATATGTGATATCCGGTCGTGTGAAGTTCAAATATAGCAGCTAACCAACAATTCGTCCATACTTTCCTGGGTTTGGTAATAAAGGCCCTTCATCAACATTTAGCTTAGTACCTTAAGTGATTGGCACTCTTGCTAATTTTAAACCATCTAACCCAACTTCTCTTATTATGTCCTTCATATATCGTGACTGTGATTACATCATTTCATCTTCAAATCTAGCTATTTCGACACCCACAAAAAATTTAGCATCTCCAAGATCTTTGATCATGAACTATTTGTGTAGGTGGTCTTTGATAGATTTTATATTATGTTCATCAGGCCCAACCAATAGCAGATCATCAACATAAATAAGTATCGAAATAAACGATTCTCCCGTACCTTTAATGAATAAGCAGTTATCTAATTCTGACTGAGAGAAACTAATTTCTTTAAGAGTGTTTGTAATCTCCTTGTTGCATTATCTACTTACTTGTTTCAACCCGTATAAAGAATTGCGCAACTCGCATACTTTCGCATTCTGGACTTCTTATCCTTATGGAGGTTTTATATAGATATCTTCATCTATTTGTCCATGAAGATATGCGTTGTTTATATCACAATGTTCAACTGGCCAATTTTTTACGACTGTTATAGCGAGCAGTATTCAGATCGTTGTCACTTTTGCTACAGGAGAGAAGACATCAACGTAATCGATTCCTGCTCTTTGATTAAATCCTTTCGCAACAAGTCTACTTTTCCTCCGTTCGACCGTACAGTTGGGATTCCTTTTTATTTTGTAAATCCACTTTGTTTCTAGGACCCTTTTTCCTGGCGGAAGCTCTACAGTTGACCAAGTGTCATTTTTCTCCAACGCAGTCAACTCGTAATTCATGGATTCGACCCACAATGAGTCCTCCTTGGCTGATTCATACGATAGTGGTTCATAATCTATCGATACGTTTGCCATGAAGGATTAAAAAGCTTGGTTAAACACAATATTTGAGTTTTCAAAGGTTGTGGAGCTGACCTGCGCGGACAATGTAGCAGCGATGTAGTTAGGAGTGGTGGTGGTGACATATGAGATATAGTCATCTAAATATATGGATAGAAATCATATTTGCTAGTTTATATAAAGGGATGGCGGGTTTTGAGATGCAGGGGATGAAGTTGTTGTGGAAAATGGTATGGTGGGTATGTCAGGTAGGTTTTGGGTTTGTGGGTCAGTGTTAAAATGCGTGGGGACAAGTGTTTCATTTTGGCTATCCACTTCTTTTGTACTGTCCAACTCACGATGGTTTTGGATTTTGTCTACTGTAAATTCAAGGTTTTGGGTTTTGTCTATTGTAAAATCAAGGTTAAATGTGGGCTTTATAGGTTGTGGACAGTGGGTTTCATTTTGGTAAAGGAATATGGTCTCATAAAATGACACATCTCTAGATATCAATATATTACCAGTTTTGAGATTCAGCAATTTGTAAGCTTTTCGGCCGAACACGTACCCCAAAAACAAACATTTGTGAGCTCTTGGTTCAAGTTTTTCTTTGAAAGGTTTGGTATTTGTGGCATAACATAGGCATCCAAATGTTCGTAAGGAGTTTAATGCAGGTTTTTTGTTGTAAAGTTTTTCATAAGGTGTTACCCATCCTAAGGTTTTAGTTGGTAGTTGGTTTATGATGAACATCGAGGTTAATATTGCTTCCCCCCAAAACTTTTGTAGTAAGTTGGCTTGGTAAATTAATACTCTTGTTATTTAGAGTAAATGCTTGCGTTTTCGTTTGCCAACACCGTTTTGTTGTGGGGTTATAGACATGATCTTTAGTGTTAGATCTCTTTGCTATTAAATAGGTTGCTGCATTTTTGGTTTACAAACTCAGATCAATTATCTGTGCGTATATTGACAATAGGTAGGCCAAATTGGGTTTGAACCATATTGATGTAAGTCTCGAGTACTCCATGTACTTGGGCTTTACTACTTATCAAATAAGTCCAAGCCACACGCGAATACTCATCAAGTATTGTAACAAAGAAAGTTGATCCATCGATGTTGGGACTTTTATACGAACCCCACAAATCTATATGAATGAGTTTGAATGGTTTTGTGGCAACTATTATGTGCTTGGGGGAATGGTTTTCGTTATTGTTTGGCTAAATGGCATATATCACATACATGGTTCGATGGAATTTTTACATTTAATTCGGGTAAATATGTTACTTTATTTTTCAACTCGTGTCCAAACCGATGATGCCATAACTCAAAACTATCACATACATGATATGTTAAGATATTGTTTAAATAGAAACTCAGTGAGGGACCTTCCAAGGATTTTTCTGGTAAAAAATTTCTCGACGTTAACTTGTAAATTTCACCCTTCGCCTCGCATATCGCTACTACATACTCAGTCCACGGGTCCTGTAAAAAAACTTTTCCATCAATAAATATTGCAGCTAGGTTATTTTGGGTGACTATTTTGTGAACGGATATCAAGTTATGATGGAACATAGGTATACACAACACATTTTTTAAGTCTAAAGAGGGTGACAATCTTGCTTCACCAACATGGGTAACGAGTCTAAAAGTTCTGTCTTATGGTAAAACAGGATTTATGGAAGGTTTTTTTATTTTATTGGTGAGTATGTCAGGGTGTTTGCACATGTGGGTTGAGGCGCCAGAGTCGACGACCCATGAATCACTATCGTAATTATCATTAAGGAGGAATGAAGTATGAGGCATACCTAAAAAACTGTTAAATGCGACATGATTAACTTCTGAAATACTCTTATCCTTGATGAAACTTATAAGTTCCTAGACTTGTTTGGCCAAAAATTCGACATCCACCCCTGTGTTCTCATCTGTCTTGTTTGATGCTTAGACATTTGTTGTGTTCTTCTCACTCACGACAGCTGCAAATTCCTTCTTTCCCTCTTTCTTCTACTTTTGTAATTCCTTGTACCAATCGGGTATCCCATGCAACAGAAAACATGTCTCTCTGAGATGTCCTTTCTCATAGCAATAATTGCAATATTTCTTGTCCTTTCTTATATTTCCCCTCATATTCCACCTTTCCTTACTTCCGCTATTCTGCTTCTTCACGTCTCCATTATTTGCTAACAAAGCAACTCACATCTGTCCTATATTGTTAGTATCAACAAAAATAATTTTTTGTTTTTCAACAGTTAATATCATAGAAAAAGTCTTACACATTGGTGGTAATGGATCTGTTAAAATGATTTGACCCACTACACTAGCATACTCTTCTTTCAATCCCAGCAAAAAGGTCATTAACTTTTCACCACTAACAACTTCAGCATTGTGCTTAGAGACTTCGCACCCACACGTTTTAATAGGCATAAAATAATCAATGTCATTCCATAATTTTTTTAATTTCGTAAAGTAAATGGTAACTGAATCATTACCATGTCTTAGACTGTTTACTTCCTGGACTAGTTCATACAAATAGGGTCTGGAGCTTTCACAATATCTGGCTTTGAACTCTTCCCATAGGTCACGTGCTGTCGTGACTACGAGAAATGAGTCTGTTATCTCTTTAGTAAGGGTGTTGAGAATCCAGGCAATAGCCATCTTGTCTGCCGTCTCCCATTTCCTGGCCAGAGTTTCATCGTTCGTTTGTTTCTTGATTTTACTTGTTATGAACCCAAGTTTATCCGTAGCTCTCAAAGATATGAGCATCAAGTGGCTCTATGATAAGTGATTGGTGCCGTCTATGGGCGTATTAACAAAGATGTTGCCTGGATTGTCTACCGATGACGTGTTTAGTGAGTTAAGATCGGGATGGTTTTGTGTGTTACTCACTTCTCTGGTCTCTTCGATTTCGTTAGCCATTTTGTGTTTTTTGGTATTAATGTTTGGATTTGAGAGAGTTGCCGGATCGAGAGCTGTAGGATTTGATACCATGTAAGAAAAAAGCTCCGATGCAAGAGAAGCTCCGATTTTGGAGATTTTCTGAAGAAAAATAGTAAATTCTTCTATTGATGTGTAAAAACATGAAAAGAATGTTGCTGTACATCATTGATTATATACACAAAAAGGAAAATAAAGGACAGTATTGTGCTATGGTGTGCCTATTTACTATTCATTACACGTGTCACTCTTTTTTTTTTCTGTTGTCCTGAATAGCTATACAATTCATGGTTGTTGCTGATCATCACTTTTTCCACACTTGTGTCGTCTGCGTGTGTCACTTGTTGTGCTAATTTGCCATATTAGTGTGTCACTTGTTGTGCCAATTTTGGCTATATTCTAACAGCAGAGCGGGTAATTTGTTGGAGTTATTTTGCAGTTTGGATAGATGATCCAAATTCATTATTTTGTTAGTAATTTTTAATGCATAAGCACTTATTAGACATGGATCCAATCGTGCTCTTTAATTCTTTACGGTGTTACTTATTCTCGATATTTCATAAAGGAAATCTTGACAGATAATTTCTCCCTTAGGAGAACTACTAAATCTCATTAGTTTTAACTTTTATTCTCTAAACAACTGGATATTATGTTTAAATTTAATGAATAAATACTAATTTAGCTTATGGTGTCAATATGTTGTCATATAGAGATTGTTATGTTTTAATACCAAGTATTTAGTCGTTGGTAACTTAATTGGTAATCATTAAATATAATATGAACTACAAAGATGTAGTTGAGCAATCAATATATGATTTATCATTCTAATCAAAGAGATTGTTTCATTATTCTCAATTAGTATTGATTTAAAAAATCTTTGATCAAGGTGGAATGACACTTTCAACATGGTTTTCGAATATCATTAAAGGGGACGATTACTAATATTGGAGAACTAATACTATTAGAATCAAACAGAGTAGACATTAATTTCATATTCTGTCTAATTAGAACATTATATAATGAAATGATTTAATTATATAAAAATATCATATATGTAAAGGTTAGTCAAAATCACTTTGGCATTCATAATATTTAGATAGTCATGATATGTAGCTAAATGTCAATCTTGATTTATGAATATAAATTGTTTAATTATAGTATTAAAGATCAATGAAAATTTTTTAATTTTTAATCTCAAATATAATTTGTGATTATAGTGTATATCAATTGTCAATATACTTATGAAACTAGTAGGTTACACGTAAGAAAGACAATAAGCCTGACCAAAAACAAAGCCTACTAAAGCTGATGATGTTAGGCTAGACTTGAAAAGTCTAAAGATGTTAAAGGCCTAAAATTTCATTAATGGTGATCCTTCAAGCATATGAACTACTTTCTTAGTTGCTAATGATTAATAAGCCATGGGCTCCTTAAATTATATACTGGTTTCTTTCTAAATTGTTAAAAAAAGAAAAGGACAAAGTAAAACAAAAAGAACTCCCCAAATATTAGGGGTCAAAGCACTTAAGAACAACTCCATTTAGTATTATCAATCAATTTATTTTTCATTTTACTTTTCTCAAAGGAGAAGGAGAAGGAATTAGAGCTTGAACTTAGAATAATGACTTTGTAGAAACAATATGTATGAGTATATATTGTGTTTATAAATAACCAAATAATTGATATGCATAATTAATAGAAAAGTTATACTTTGAGGCCTTAAAGCCAGCTATAAGAGGTTATTGGATAAGCTTAGGGGCTGTTTGTTTCTCTTTTTTTTTGTTTTTCGTTGCATGTTTTTGTAAAAAAGGAAACAAGTCAATAAAACGTGTTTGTTTAAGTTTGTTGTAATTTTTTATTTTTTAAAATTTAAAAACTACAACAGTTTTAGAAAAACAAGAAATTAACGTTGTTTTGTATTTTGGCAACACGTTTTTTTTAATAAAAAACAACATATCATTTTTAGGAAACTCATTCTGTTAAGATCGAAAACAAGTGTCATAACTATATAACATGTTCTCTAACTTCTTGTCTTCGTCTTGGGCTCACTAGTTTCTTCCTTCTTATCTTTTCCATTTTGAATGGATTTGGATGAAGATAATGCTTATCATTCTTACCTCTTCGACACGAGAGTTTTTTCTGTTATATTGTTCCGTCGTTATCGTTGTTTATTCTTACGTTTTTATCTCTTTTGGCTATGTGTTTTATTTCTGGAATCTTCTACGCAGCGTACTTTTATTACGGCTGCATTTTTCTCTCTACCTTCTTCTGCTTTTTCTACCGGCTGTGATTTCTGCATCTTCTGCCCTCTACTGCATTTTTTGCAGTCTGTGATATCCAGGTTTGTTTTCATTTGCTTATTTCTATGTTGTAACTCGTTTGCTTTGTTATTTGCATTGAAACATATATAGGTCCATCACCTTCTCTTCTTCAAAATCACGCACAAAATCTGCATGTTGTGCTACAGTAAAGTCCACCTACACTATTCACGCAATTCCCCTTCTCCCGGCTCTCTTCTTTTCCTTGTTTCTATCGCTTGCTATTCCCTTCACTGTAGTTGATGTGATGAATTAATAAGTTTGGCCTAAGCTACTGTTCACTCTTCTCATCTCTTCTCTTTGGTTCTGCCGCAACTTCTTATCTTCTCTTCTCACGCTTTATTTCTATCAACAAGAAATTTTAGCATTATTAATTCAAATTTGTTGATCCCATGTTGTTATAGAGAATTTCCTTCAGCATTTATGAATTCAGATAGTCACTAGTGGCAATTTATCTTCCATTAAGACAAGTCTTTCATGAAACTCAGCATAAGACATTTTTTGGGTTTTAAGTTTACTTGCTAGTAGGTACATAACCATGCGGCCTCTTCTTCTATTAGTAGAGAGTTGCACGATCTGTTTGTTGACATCTTAGATACTATTAAGTACCAACAATGTAGGTGCAATAATCAATAATCATTCAATTATGCCTACATAAGTTACATTCAGTACAATGCAGTTGATATACATTTGTCATGAGATATATATCAACCAAATAGATTTTTGTTTTCAGTTTTTATATTACAAATCTTAACCAAACAGTTTTTTATTTTTTTAAGGAAAAAACAAAAACTAAAAACAGGAAACAAAAACTAAGAACAAAAAAAATAAATAAAAGTGGAACCAAACGATCCCTTAATATCAACCTCGATGAAGTTATTACATTGTGCAATTAGTTCATTAATCTCATAGAGCTCAGTTCCTAGGTAATCTATAAATCCAAAATATATAAAAATTAAACAAACAAAGTGAAAGCATACCAAAGAATATAGTATTATGGTGGAAATGTAACCATAGAGCGAGTAAAAACAAAAGGAGACCACGAGGAACAAGACAAACGCTTGGAAGGGGCTGAAACTAGAAAAGTAGTGGAAGGTTAAAGCTGAAAAAACACTCATATGAATATTGTTAAAAGTCCTACCATTATATTTATGAGTTGATCATGTTATAAAATAAGTATGAAATCAAGAATTATAATAAGTATGAATTTTAGAAAAAAGAAATCAAGAATTATAATAAGTATGAAATATGACGCATACTTTATTATATTTACGAATTCATGTTATAAAATTAAAATGATTATAACTTTGGAGAAATCATTAAAAAAATATTTTTCTTTCACTGTACGCATGATAAGATCGTGTCCTGATTTTTCAACAATGGTATAAAAATTGTCTTTAATTTTTTAATAGGATTAATAATGGCTCTAGAATTGATTTTGCAAAGTTAAAAGTCTTAGATTGAAATTTTGAAAAGTTCAAATTAGCAGCATTCGATTATAGAAACTGATATGCAACAGCCTTCGTCACTAGTAGTAGTCAACAACAGCTTTCCAGGTGACAAACAACAAGGTAAATCAAAAATTTTCTGGTCAAAGGCACGACATGGTGCTCCCGTCTGTCGCCTGCGCTATGTAAGATGGAGTTGCTTTGTGATGAACGAAGAAGGGATTTAAAGCGACTTGTTGCCGGCAAGGAAGAACCAAACGTTTGGTTTCTCTACCGTCGTTGGCGACAGTGTTGTGTTGTGTGCAGTGGTGGGAGTCATCACTGGATTTATTAGATAAGTTCGATGGCCAACAGATATTATGGTGGCAGGAAAAGATTTTGTGACAATGACGTCTTAGTGGTACGGACTAGCAGATGACGATTTGGCTGCCGCTTTCTCTTACCAGTGAAGCCACCGACAAGAACTGTTTTGGTGGCAATAGCCAGGTAGTGGCAATGGAATGGTGGCCAGAGTTCATAGGATGGCTTGGATTTCCTTAGGCTGAGGACACACCTGTTGTTTGAAAATAAGATTGCCTTAACGTAAGAATCTGGAATAGGGATTACTGAGTAACTTATATTACTGCAATCTAAATGAGAATAATTCTAGAGCCATAAAAAGTCCATCCTAAGTAAAAAAATAACCTTATTTCAAATAAAATTTAAAATAGTTTGAGTTTAAGTTTAAAATTAAATTATTTTCTTAATTTAATTAAAATTAATAGTAGATTATTTTCCTAATTTAAATCTTAAAAATTATTTTCTTGAATTAGAGTTAATTATATTTCAATTATATTAAAATTAATAATTAATTCATATATTATAAAGTAAAAAATTATTGTCTCAAGAAAACTCTTTCTTAATTAAAATTATTTATTTTAATTTGACTTAAATATATCAATTTTATTATTTTATTTAAAGATTTAATATTATGTTTTATTTAGAAATTGTTTCTTTATTAATTTGAGTAATAAGTTTCTTTATTTATTGAAAAAGATATTTTCTTGATTATATTTGGAAAATAAAATTAAGAAATTGAGTGATACATTAGAAAATATTTTAAATTATTTTAAATTAATTAAGAAATCACTGTCTAAATAAGTAATATAAATGACTCCCTTAATTAAATTTAAATATTTAATTTAACTATGAAAGAAATTTCTATTTATTAAAATAAAAATTTCTTAACTTGAAAAGTATTTTTCTAATATTGAAAGGATTAGAAAAAAGTTTTTTTTAATTATATTAGAATGTCTTACTTATTCTTTTTTCTTTTGGAAAATTGTTACTTATTAAATTTTGAAATAGAGTTTTTCTAAATTACAAGAAGGAGAGTAACTTGTTAGAAATTAGTTTCAATTAAATATATTAAAGGTGTCAAGGTAATTATAAATAATTTCTAATTAAATTTAAAAATATTTTCAAATTGAATGTATTTTATTTTAAATAGAAATTTAATTTACTTAGAAATTAATGGTTTAATTTAATTTATTTTTGAAAAGAGGTGGGATTATTATTCTAAAATACAAATATTATATCAATAAAGAATCAAACCAAGGTTGATGCTTTGCATATAATTTAATTACATTTGCATAATATATTTCACGTTATGCATACGTATATATATATATATATATACATATGCAAAGCAGGGATCCAAGCACGTACTCAGGAGATATCACTTAATCAGGGAGATAATTGATAAATGTGATGTAAAGATATAGAGAGTGCCAATAGATTATAATGTGGCTGATCTTTTGACTAAGTCACTTCCTCAAGCAAAATTTGATTCTTGTGTACTCGCCTATAGTATTAGATACAAAGGTGATTGGTTTTAGTGCAAGTGAGAGATTGTTAGAGTAGTGCTCTAAAGGCAATCACCTTTAGCACTTTTGTACAAACTTTATTTTGATTAATAAAGAGAAAGGCAT
>JANIIA010000005.1:50956401-50973581 GCA_027478495.1 Erythroxylum alaternifolium
TTTTGCAATTAGCATAACTTTTCCTACATATATTGGATTTAGGTGTTCTATATATGGTTCGAAAGAGGACTTCAAGAGCTAAAATTATATGAAGACCTAAAAGACAAATTCTACCTTTTTAAGGTCAAAAATAGGACAGAATGTACATGATGAACAGTAACCTAAAAGGATATTATGAATAGTAACACAGAAAGTGTTTTTTTAAATTAGCATAACTTTTCCAATAGATATCAGATTTAGGTGTTCTATATATGGTTCGAAAGAGGACTTCAAGAGCTACAACTTCTATAAGACCTCACAGACAAATTTTACCTTTTGAATGGTCAAAAGTAGGACAGAATGTACATGATGAACAATAACCTAGAAGGAGTTTATGAATAGTAACACAGAAGGTGTTTTTGCAATTAGCATAACTTTTCCTACATATATTGGATTTAGGTGTTCTATATATGGTTCGAAAGAGGACTTCAAGATTTAAAATTATATGAAGAACTTAAAGACAAATTCTACATTTTGAAGGGTCAAAAATAGGACAGAAGGTACATGATGAACAGTAACCTAAAAGGAGATTATGAATAGTAACACAGAAGGTGTTTTTTGAAATTAGCATAACTTTTCCTACAGATAGCAGATTTAGGTGTTCTATATATGGTTCGAAAGAGGACTTCAAGAGATACAACTTTTGTAAAGATCTCAAAGACAAATTGTACTTTCTGAAGGGTCAAAAGTAGGACAGAATGTACATGATGAACAATAACCTAGGAGTTTATGAATAGTAACACAGAAGGTGTTTTGCAATTAGCATAACTTTTCTCAAAGATATTGGATTTAGGTATTCTATATATGGTTCGAAAGAGGACTTCAAGAGATACAACTTTTATTGAGACCTCAAAGACAAATTTTATCTTCTGAAGTATCAAAAATAGGACAGAATGTACATGATGAACAGTAACCCAGAAGGATTTTATAAATAGTAACACAGAAGGTGTTTTTGCAATTAGTATAACTTTTCCTATAGATATTGGATTTAGGTGTTCTTTATATGGTTAAAAATAGGAATTCAAGAAATACAACTTCTATGAATACCTCAAAGACAAAGTTTTCCTTCTGAAGGGTCAAAAATAGGATAGAATGTAGATAATGAACAGTAATCCAGAAGGAGTTTATGAATAGTAACACAAAAGGTGTTTTTGCAATTAGCATAACTTTTCTTACAGATATTGGATTTAGGTGCTCTTTATATGGTTTAAAATAGTAGTTCCAGAGATACAACTTCTATGAAGACTCAAAGACAAATTTTACCTTCTGAAGCTTCAAAAATAGGACAGAATGTACATGATAACAGTAACCCAGAAGGAGTTTATGAATAGTAACACAGAAGATATTTTTGGAAATAGTATAACTTCTCCTACAGATATTGGATTTAGGCGTTCTATATATGGTTTGAAAGAGGTCTTCAATAGCTACAACTTCAATGAAGACCTCAAAGACAAATTCTACCTTTTGAAGGGTCAAAAATAGGATAGAATGTACATGATGAATAGTAACTTGGAAGGAGTTTACGAATAGTAACACAGAAGGTATTTTTGCAATTAGCATAACCTTTCCTACAGATATTGGATTTAGGTTTTCTATATATGGTTCGAAAGAGGACTTCAAGAGAGACAACATCTATGAAGACATCAAGGTCAAATTTTACCTTCTGAAGGGTTAAAAATAGGACAGAAGGTACATGATGAACAGTAACCCATAAGGAGTTTATGAATAGTAACACAGAAGGTATTTTTCCAATTAGCATAACTTTCAGGTCAGATGTCCAAAAATTTCATACTATATACCGTTCGAAAGATAAAAGAATGATCTATGATTCTTAAGAAGGCAACTATGCCAACATATTTCTAGATCAATCCCAAATTTTCCCCTTAAAGTCCAAAGACGAATTTTACATTCATCCACCAATGTACTGCACCCAGTTCTCAACTTGATGAAATTTCGAGACTCTTAAAAACAGAATTGAAATTCGATTTCTTCATAAAAAATGTAGCCATATGTTTCTAGTGTAATCCAAGAAAATAATCATCTTATTTGGATAACTAGAAGAAACGTTATGGCTAACAGGCCGAAGCACACTCAGTGAACATTTTCCATATCACTACCAATTTTGTTTCTAAATCTTTCCTTATCACATACCACGATCAGTCTTTCTACTCCCTCTACTTCTCATTTTCAATAAAATCACATTTAACATCAATTATACCCGAAATTTGTCAATGAATGCATGTACCACTTTTTTTTATGTGCAAACATTCAATATTTATGTGCATATATACTAACATTATGCATGAGCGAGAAAATGCATTTCCTCAATCTCTCTTTGAGCTCATATGTACTGAAATTTTGGGTCCTAACCCTTAATATGAGAACGGGATGTTACAGAAGATGTTTAATATAGGCTATTATGCTAAGCTTCTTAATATGGAAGCGGAGAAGGATAAGGTAGAAGTTCATGAGGTAGAAGTGGCTTAGATGTATTCACTTGTTGTTGCTGATAGGAAGCGTTCCCTTAAATCAACCCAAGAAAATAACAATATTGATGTTTTGAATTCAGCCCCTACTATGGTCCAATCCAATGTTAAAGAGGTTTTATAAATTATACCAATCACTTCTAGCAGTTGGCTTGAGGAGGAGAATAACCATCATAGCAGGAGTACTTATAATCAAGAACAAATCTTAAACACAAAGAAAGATTAGGAGGAACTAGGTCCATCCTCAAGAAGGAAATCAAGTAGGAGAAAGGGTAAAAACAAATTCAAAGGGAATTCACCTAGAATTTCTTTGGAATTGTATCAACTATTTTGGCTATCTATAGGGAAAATAAGAATGGTTAAAATATATACTAATGTAAGTTGATCTCCATCAGATTGTCTCAAAGAGCTTATGTTAATATTTTTTTTGAAAAGGTTTAGGATGAGCACATGCTCATCTTGAGTAACATCCATTATTAAAGGACATATATTCATCCTAAATAAGTGTCCGGAGGATAAGTTAAGACAAGAAGCATTAAATGGTATATTATATGCATTTATAGTTGGTGGATCGATGTATTATGGTAGGAATGTGAGGGAGACATCAAAGCAGTTTAAAGCACTAGACATTTACTAAGAAAGTTTATGAGGCATACATGCACATTGATAACTTAAAGTTAATAAACTATTTAGAAACATGTGTTTATGGGATGTAAAGACAATAAAAAGTCTATATCTAGATATATTTTCCTACTTATTATAGATGCAATCTTATAAGAAGTAATAAATAGAATATAGTTGCCTTGTCCATTATGGTGGTCGAATTTATAACTTTTCATGAAACTACAACACAAAGTAGAAATTCATCACATATTTGAGGGTTGTAAACAACATTGCATTACCATTAAAGATTTACTATAATAATTAGTGTATTTTTCAAAGAATAATAAAAGTGGAAGTTGGAACAAATTTATGGATATAAAGTATTTAATTGCCAAATACTGTGTTAAATACAAGATAATCACCATTGAACCTTTCAATTTTGAGCTTATGATAATTGATCCTATGATTAAGGATTTGCGAGCACATTCAAATAAGATCATGTACAAAATATGATTATCCAATTAATTAGTTGATTTTAATTTCAAGTTTAAACTTTTGACTTTGTTATGGAAAAGATAATAAAATTTATGCAAATATAATATCTTATTTGAAGAATCTTGAATGAAATAAAAATATATTTTATTCATAAAGTTAAAATTTTCAAATTTGATTTTCTTTGATATTATAATGATGAAAACAAATATTCACATATTTAGAGTTTAATCGCAATAATTCATACTAGCAGAAGTTTAAGTTACAAATTTTTTAGTTCTCATAATTGTTTGTCACTTAATACTTGAGAATAATATGCGAGCTAGATGAGATAATGTTAAATAAAACTTATTTTTAAGTGTGTCTACGTATGCATATTTAAAGTTTAGATTAATTAAAGATTATTATCTTAAAATAGTTAATTAAATGAATTAATTTAATTTAAACCAAATTATATCCTACAATAATTAAAGATAATAAGTTGTTAGAGTTCCTAATTTAGTTTTTCATAATTACATCTATATACCATTTTTAAAAGGGCTACCGAAAAGAGGTATAATTTAAAAGATACCAAAATTTGTAGTTTTCTACACATTCTTGATAAATAAAATATAAAAGTTGACTTAAGTAATATGACTGAACGTATATACTTAATTTTTGCATTAAAATTATTTAAATTATTGTTGATATATATTATTTGGAGATTCAACTGAAGCAAAGAGTGATTCCAGAATCTTCACTAATGGACAAAAAACAGCTATCTCTTTTGGGTCAACACAATTCTTCTGTCCTGGTCCCACCATATCGTCTAGGTCCCTTTCAAGGTTTTCTGGCAGCTATCCTGCGCGCTCATATCCGGTGGGCGCGTTTTGCACTTATAAATTTTTTTAAGAAAAATATTTGTAACCGTTTCCTTGTTTGAAGATATGACAAGTTGGTTGGCCTGCAAATGAATTGGTGAAAGGACAAGAAAACACGTGGCGCCGTAGACTTAATTAATTGGATAATCCCACGATTACCACATGGGGCCGCTCTTACCATAAAAATAAGACCGAAATTGGCCAATTAAAAGAAAAAGAAAAAACTGAAAATTTATTTATATGTCTTTCAGGCATCCGGTCTGGTCTGGTCTGGTGCAATATGCGGAAGATGAAGCAGCGGCAGAGTTGATTTTGGCTTTGAATACTAAACATAACCACCGAAGTAAGTTTTCTTTTCACTTCCTCTCTCCCCCCGTTAGGCCTCTCTACGCTTTCTTTCTGGAGTGTCTTGTTTGTTTCCTCATCTTTTCTTCTTGTTTCTGGGAAAAGAAATCTTGATTTTTAAGTAGCATTTGGGAGTTTTAGTACGAGGGACTTCGTTTCTACTTGCAAACTGCTTTTTCTGTTGCTGTTTGGACAATCATGCAATCCATTTTGCTTCTTCTAACTCTTCGAAGCATTTTCGCTTTTTCTCTGGAGCTTTCCATGCATTTTGAGTTTCGATTATGACATGATCCCTCTTTCCTGCTTTATTTATTTATTTATTTTTTTCGGTCTATTCCTAGGGTAATTTCTGGCTTTAAATTTGGATAGTTCTGTGAAGCTCCAGTGAATTGTGATTATTGATTCGAGGTTCTAAGAGCAGGATTTGAGTCCTTTTTCTGCGTGGAGTCAATTTGTAATATTTAGTTTTGATCATTATCTTTTTTTTTGTAATGGGACTTTAATTTCTTATTTAGTGATAGTTCATTTTTCTGGGCGGTGTTTTGGGGTCACAAAGATAATTTTGTCAATTATTTTAATGGCAAAGAAAGGGATGATAAGCATCCCTTGGTTTACCTGATTCATATTAAAGGTCTTCTGAATTGGGAACGACGTAAGATAGGTTATGTTGATCGTAATTTCAGGTTCTCATTTTTGGCTGGATTCTTGAGCACTTGTTTCGCTTGCTTTTAATGCATAGTTGGGATGACTGAAGTTGTGATATTAATAACTGTGAGTTTGAGATTCAAAATGAGTTCTTAAGCTAAGGATTGTTGAATGGGGATGCACACAATGGAATCTCAGGTTGATGGCACTAGTAATGGCAAACAGTCCCAGTACCAGCCATTAGTGTGACAAAATTCGATGTACAACCTCACTTTGGATGAGGTTCAGAACCAATTGGGTGACTTGGGGAAACCCTTGAACAGTATGAACCTTGATGAACTTCTCAAGAATGTATGGACTGCTGAGGCTAATCAGTCTTTTGGTATTGAGGTTGAGGGCACGCAATTGGCCAATCGAACCGCTCTGCAGCATCAGGCGAGCCTTTCATTAACTAGTTCATTGAGCAAGAAAACTGTTGATGAGGTCTGGAGAGATATTCAACAGAGCAAAAATAGTAGGGATAAGAAGTCTAGGGAACGACAGCCTACGTTGGGGGAGATGACCTTGGAGGATTTTCTAGTCAAAGCAGGAATTGTAGCAGAGGAATCTATGGATAAAAAAGATTTTGTTCCTGATGCTGGGTTTGATGCAAGTATACCTACACGGTTCCCACAACAAGGTCTATGGATGCCATTTACCCGTCCACAATATCAGCTTGAACAACAAAGCATGATGGGGGTCTTTATACCGCCAGCCTATTCCACAGCCACTTCCCAGGGGGACTGGTACTTTGATGGATGTTCCCTATGCTGACAACCAAGCGGCTTTACCATCTCCTCTGATAGGAACACTTTCAGATACACAGTCAACTGCAAGGAAGAGGGGTACAACACAGTATATGATTGAGAAGTCTGCTGAGAGGGGGCAGAAACGGATGATAAAGATTAGGGAATCTGCTGCTCGTTCACGAGCCCGTAAGCAGGTCACTATCCACTTAGTTTTGTCTTTCAAATCCATCATTTTCCTATTGTTTTTGGCTCATTATTTCCCCTTGTTTCAATTGACAGGCTTACACAAATGAGTTGGAAAACGAAGTTTCCCGTTTGGAAGACGAAAATGAAAGGCTGAGGAAATGGAAGGTCATTATTTTCTTTTAGTTAATTGTCAAGGATATGAACTGCGATCTGTGCTATGTTCTTTCTGCCAACCCAAAGCATTTTTCCTGACCAAGACAGTTGTGCGCTTTGTTCTTATGTTTTATTTTTCCTTTGAAATTGACAACTTGCGAGTGTCAGTATCATGATTAATGCAAATGATTAGTTTAGATCTCTCAAGTTGATAAGTATTTTGCAAAATAGAAATACTGATTGGGGCTGTCATTAGGATTTATTTCCTCTTCACTGGCCTATTTATATCAACTATATTTGGAGCGTAGCTCTTTCAACTTCTTTCTGGAAGTATCTCAACTTCTCAAGGCTGTTATGTGTTTGTATAGAGTAGATTGTGCCTGTGAAAAATGTTTTACTGATAACTAATTCTGTAACATAGGCTGATGAACTCTTCTTTGGTGCCTTTTATCAACAACACGCTTTTCCAGTGTTAAGGTCAAAGATTGTGGAACTGAATCTTAAGTTTTGAAAGCATGCTCATTTTATTATGAATTGCCGGAGTCTTTGTGGGCTTTATTTCTCTTCAAGAAGGTCTTTGGTTGATTGGTATTCGACTACCAAATAAGGATATAATCGAACATATGTTAGAAACAAGTCTAGCTTTGAGTCATTTAACTTGGAGTTGAAATCTTGAAGAAATTCATATAGAATTCTAATTGAATTAGTATTTCTACCCCATATTTGATTTAATGCACTATTCCTTGCTTCTTCCGTCCTATCCCTTATTCTCTTTCTTCCCCTGGATTTCAGGTTTTAGCACTTGTCATATACTTTAGGGTGCTTTGGTTAGTCTAAGTTATAGGATTGCACTTGTTATTGATTATCGTGTTGAGTTGTTATATTAGTATCACCTTGTGGAATTCACGAGATTGAGGATTTCCTTCTATTTTGGTCTTCCTAAATTGGAGGCAATTTCTCTTAATTTATATCCTTCTGTAAATGGGTTTCTTTCCTAAATTAGAATCCTGTTTGTACATTGTAAAACTCTATTATCCTGTATAGAAAAAAGTATGAAGAAATATCATAGAAGTTATTCTTTCACATAGATGTAGGTTGAATTAACCGAACCACGTAACTCATTGTATCGTTCTTATTCCACTCTATTTTCCTACATGGTATCAGAGCGGGCGTGACCGCCGTCCTCAACGACTGATGCCACCAGCAGCTCCATTCCCTCCGAAGCTCTCGATAACAAGAGGGAGGTGTCCCTTACCTTGGGCACACAAAATTTGGAGTCTTCCTCCTTCAATCTCACAGTGGAGAAACTAAACGGAAGACAAAATGAAGTTGATGATAGATGGAAAAGGAAAAATGGGCTATCTTACTGGAGAGGCGAAGAAACCACTCACTACCGAGGCGTCGGCTCTACAACACTGGAGCTCTGAAAATTCAATGGTGATCGCATGGCTGGTGAACTTTATGCAACCCTCAATCGGAAAGACCTACTTGTTTTCGCGACAACACAAGATGTTTGGGACGCCATTTGGGAGACATACTCGGACGTTGAAAATGCTTCCTAAATCTTCGAGATCAAGACTAGGCTGTGGCAATTGAAACAAGGAGAAATTGAAGTCAAGTAGGGTTATATGGAAATGGTGGGGCTTTGGCAAGAGCTCGATCTGAGTTCAGATGAGGCATGGGAATGCCCTAACGACAGTACATGCTACAAGATGAAGGTAGAACGCAAACGTGTCTTTGAGTTCCTGGTAGGGTTGAATCGAGAACTCGACGAAGTGACGGGTCGAATCTTGAGTCAACACCCTTTGCCTTCGACGAGAAAGGCATTTGCAGAGGTGCGCGATGAGGAGAGTTGGTGGCGAGTCATGTTGAATGACAAAGAAGCACATGAATCCTCTGCCCTAGTAGCTCCCGGGTCATGATCTGACCAATATCAGCGGCAAGCGGGCTCTAGCCAAAATCAACAACTTATAAGCTCTAGCCCATCCCAGCAGCAGACTTTGGCCCGTGACCTGGTTAGGCATATCATGATCGGCTTATGACTCGCCCCTGGCTCAATCGACTTCTTTGGACTGGCCGGGTCTTTTTTGACATCCCTAATCAAAGATTAGTGGGTAGGCTAATATATCTTTCTCATACTAAATCAAATATCGCCTTTGCAATAAGCATGGCGAGCTAACAAATGCATTCAACGAAAGAGTAAGGATGTCAATGGGTCGGAGCGTCGGGTCTGCCTATATTTTTTAATTAAAAAAGTATAAAATGACGTTGTTTTGGACAAAATGGCCGGGTCAGCCCGTAGTCCTCGCGGGCGGCCCATGATCAGCCTGTGGTCCACTCATAGCCCGCCAAACTCGGGCTAAAAATAGAACGGATCGGGCCGAAATTGCCATCCCTATAAAAGAGACTCACCTTGAAGGAGTGTATAAGATTCTTAGGTACCTCAAACGGCCTCTTGGTAGAGGCTTATTCTTTATGAAATGTGATGGAAGGGTAATAGAAATTTGTACAGATGCAACTGATGATAGAAGATCAACTTCTGGATATTACACCTTTATATAGAGAAATCTAATTACTTAGAAAAGCAAGAAACAAAATGTAGTAGCTCGAAGTAGTGTTGAAGTTGAGTTCAAAGCTATTGGCACACGATATATGTGAGGGGTTATGGCTAAAGAAACTCTTGCAAGAACTACATATCACATTAGAATAACCTATGAGACTCTATTGTGATAACAAAGCAACAATTAGTATTTCCTTCGATCTTGTTCAACACGACATAACCAAGCATATAGACTTTATCGAAAAGAAAGTTGGAGGAGGGATAGTCTGCATGATTTATATCCCTACTACGGAGCAAACAACCGATATATTCATTAAAGGCATGCCAAGGCAGAATTTCAACATTTGCTAAAGTTGGGGGAGAGTGGAAATCACGAAATTGAGGGATTTCTTTCTATTTTAGTCTTCCTAAATTGGAGGCAATTTCTCTTAATTTGCATGCTTCTTCCATAAATGGGTTTCTTTCCCAAATTAAAATCCTGTTTGTACATTATAAACACTATATCTTGTACAGAAAAAAGTATGAAGAAATATCATGGAAGTTGTTTCCCAAATTAGAATCCTGTTTGTACATTATAAACACTATATCTTGTACAGAAAAAAGGATGAAGAAATATCATGGAAGTTATTCTTTCCCGTGGACGTAGGTTGAATCAACCGAACCACGTAATTCATTGTGTCATTTTTGTTCCACTCTATTTTCCTACACACCTAAAGGGCGAGAATGTGAGGTACGTACTCTAGGTGTCTGAAATGGTGCAAAAGAGAATTTGTTTTCCATTAAAGAGATTCGAGGATAATTTTACCTTCCTTTAGAGGGGCACAAGCACAGAATCTTATAGTTAATTTAACAAAATACCTGTTTACGCCAATTAGACTAGTTTTGTAAAGGATGTCTAATTGTTTAGATTGGATTTTTGGCCCATAAACATAAGGTAGTTATTTTGTGAAGATAGTCTAATGGGAATTTCATAGGAAGACTTCGGCTTTTTCACATTCTGGTTTTTCGGCATGAAGCCTGTGATAGGGTCAATTCCACCAACCTATCGTCCCCACCCGAGAATTTTTGATTTTATTTGTCTGAAATCAGGTGGTGGTAAAGTATGGAACAAAATGAGGTTTTGATTCTTATTTCTTGCATTATTTCCTAAGAAGTCTTCGTTTTTAAAATCAGATACTAATCCTGTGGTTCCTGGGAATTCTAGTTACTAACAGTGCTAAATACAGTGACTGGGTATAATTAGTTACTAGTTTATTATTTTGATTACTACTGGAATACAAAAGAGTAATAACAGTGCTAAATACAGTGACAGGGTATAGTTAGTTACTAGTTTATCATTGTTATTACTATTGGAATACAGAAAAGTAACCGCAGATGTCATAAGTGCTTAGCTTCCTTACCTTGAAGAAACTTATCCTCTGAAAACCATTTTGTACATACATGCTTAAAATTGTGATGTTTTTCTCTCCATTTTTTAGTTATGAGGGGAGATTGCTTGGTTTTAGAGCCTTGCCTCGTTTTAGAGCCTTGCCTCATCCATCACTTACATTCTTGGGCAGAGCCAAGAGAGTTCTTTTCTCTGCTTGTTATAGAACTTCGTTCTTCAATCTGATGTTTCAAGAATGTCCACTATGGGCCTAGCCATCGAAGAATGTATTGATAAAGATGGAAACCTTGCTTCTTAATCAGTTAAGATGCCTAAGATAAACATTCAGTTTGCTAGCTATATATAGTTTCTTCATCAGAAGCATTAACGAATAATCTTGAGAGTACATCTGAAATCAAATGGTAAAAATGTTTTAATACATTTGTGAATTTTCTCAAATAAGCCTTTTTTTCATTAATTATTGGAGTTGGCTACATTCATCTTTTCGTCTATTTTGTTCTATTTAGTCCGAAACTTTCCTTCATTGGAATGTTAATATGTTCTCTTTTAGTTACGTTACCAGTTCGTTTGCTTGTGCGCATGCAGATTTATATCTGTTCTTGTTTCTGTTTTTCTCGTGTCAGTGTCAACTTATGTCGAGTTATCCTCTCCTTAAAGGAAATTGAGAAAATTATGGGTAGCGTGCCTCCACCTGAACCAAAGTATCAGCTTCGAAGAACAGGATCAGCTCCATTTTAACTTTTTATTATATGAAGTTTTGTAGATAAGTTTTCTTACTTGTGCTTTTTAGTTTAGTAATTATTAGGTTAGCAGTTAAGCAAGCCTTAAAACATGGCACTTCATGAAACAGCAAGAAATTGCGGGGGTGTCGGAAGCTGTTTATTGTGTCGTGATTCATGAGGGTGCCTTTCAGATTTTGAGAAGGTGGGAAGAAACTGGCATGATAATTTATGGTTTTCACTTTCCAGTGCTGCTAAGATTTGTTTAAAACGCTCTTCCAGCTTTTAAAGATTAGTACATAGGCTCTCACTGCCTGATTACGATCTTATAATGTGTTGGAAAATTTACTACAACCATTATATATATATGATGCTTTAGATTGGACTTCGCACTAGATATGTACTGTTACAGGATTAAACCACAAGGAAGATAATCATACTTGTCTGTCGATTACTGACATTTCGTTGTGGTGATTATAGATAGGTTCCTTGTATAACTTGGACATACCAATAGTTGCTGTCTATGTTACACATTCTTAATGCATAATTTACAGAAAAAAAGAAAAGAATCTTTATCATAATATTGGTATTAGAGCTTCTGGGTGTTCTCAAAATATAATAATTTCTCAGGCAATCGACAGCCACATGATACGCAAAGAAAAAGAACTTGAACAATAAGAAGAATATAACTGTGGTTAATTTCAGAAGATAAAACATGAGAAAGCCATAGAAGAGTTGCAATAGTGATCATCCAATGTTTTCAGTGGTCAAAGTCCAAGGAAATTGCGGACAGTAATAAAAATATGGTGATAATTTCATCACTAATATTGATGAAAAGAGGGATAATAATTCCAAAATTAAAGATTCTAATATGAAGTTTGAAGAGGATCATTAAAAAATTTATACATTTATGGAAAATTTACAAATATTGATAGATCTTGATTTCTCAAATAAAGAACCACAAGCTAACCTTTTAAAGTGGACTAAAAAGAAGGATCTTAACAATCAAGGAACCAAGTTCATATGGCTTCCAAAAACATATTAATTGGCATGTTTTATACGAGCAAATAGTAAGAAGTAGAGATGATATTCATTGAAATGATTATTATTTTTAAAGAATTTATGATTTTTATCTTCATGAATCTAGCCTTCTTGTGTCCATGAAAGTCTTCAAAATGTTTATGTAGAATGTGAAAAAAAAGAATAAAGATGATCATCAAAAACTCTTCAAAAGAGTCAATTATTGAACCAAGTGAGGGAGATGAAAAGGATGAGACATTCTTAATAGATTGAAAATTAAATAAGAATCTTCATTCGAATTATATCATAAGTAGTGTTCGCCAATAGGTAACTATTAGTTCATACTTATGTCACAAATTGCTCGCATTTGTCAATTTGAGTATAAAATCTTAGTGATGAATACTTGGGTTTACACTATAAATAAAAAAATTGAACATTTCTTTAGTATATATGGAACTAAACTTATATATTACGTTAAATAGAAATATTGAGTTAAAATCTATTGATATACTAAATCAATTAGGATGTAGTTTTATTAAACCAGTGAATGATGTTATTACGAAAGGATTGGATATGATTCTATTTGTTTAAAGTCTCCTTTAATGTTTATAATAGTTCTTGATTGATATTTCCATGATTTATTAAGTGTTTTGATGTTTTAATTTAAAATTCGAAGCTTGTTTCTCAAGTTAATTAATCAACTGGTTAACTAATATCTCATTCTAGTCGACCAGTGTCCTTAAAATTCACCTTCCTTTTGCTTTTCAGCGAGTTTGCTAATTATTTGGGCACTAATTTGGACGATCACTTAGACACGTTGGTTAGTCAATGTCTCTTTATAATTGACCAATGTCACTTCACCTAGTAGTGATTTCTTTTCAATGAGTTTATAAAGAGTTTGGTTGCTTCTCTGGTTAACTAATGTCCCCTTTTCTTAAGAAAACTTTTCTTCCGATGAGTTTATGAGAAATTTGACTACATATATTGATTGACCACCAACCTTTGATGGTAGACTAATGAACTTCAATGGTTGACAAAAATAACATTTCCCTTCACAAACACTTGATAACTCAATCTTTTCTTGCTTATGCGTCACAAAACACTTGATAACTCACTCTTTTCTTTTGAAAGTGCTATCCCCCCATTGCAATTAACTACCTTATCTTAAACTTTTTCTTCCCCCTCCACGTTAAAGATTATTAACAATCACACTCTTTGGATAACACCTAAAATTTAGGATTTCTAACAATGTTTAGGCCTTTGAAATTATCTCTATAAATTACATAATTTCTTAAGTTTCTTTTTAGAATCAAGTGTAATTGCATAAAATTAAGAGTTTGTCATTCTTGGATTTCAAATTTAGGGATTTTCAAAATTTCTCTTTGTTAAGAGTTATGTTACAAATTGACACTTTCATAGTAAAACAGTAAAAGGAGTAAAGATTGCTCCTTTTTAACTATATTGATGCATTTTAATTTTGTTCAATTTTGATTTTTTTGGCGTTTTTCATATTTTTATTTTTAAAGTTTTAGGGTTTTCAAAATTATATATTTTTAATTAATTGATGGATATTGCAATTATGTTTATATTTTTTACAATTAGAAATCCTAATTATGTCAAAAGTTACGTTTGTTGCTTTAACTGAATTTTTTTAGGAACAATACCAAAATTATGGAATTTTCAAAATTATCATAATTAGGGATGTTTCTTTCAAAATTGAGCAAGTACTTTGTCTCTTTAAATATTTAATAACATTCTTTCTTGAATAAGCTTACCAATCTCCATCAAATTCATCTTAATTTTTTAACCAGTTTAACTAGACACATCATACTTTATATTATGCATTTACGGATAACTGATTTCTTTTAGATGTTTCCAAAAAGAGGGTGAAATAGTAGTGATATTATATTAAGGGGGAGTGATGAATTTTAGGGCGAATATTGTTTTGTTATTTTTTTGTATTTCTTGCACATTATGTGATAAGCTTGAGCAAATTTATATTATCTACATGTATGGATATTTCTTTGATATTAAATATCCCTTTTGTTCTTAATATTGAACTATATTATTGATATTGTATTATGTTTTATCCATGAATTAAGGGGGATTTTATCACTTTCTTGATAGTTATTTGTGTGCTTAATTTTATTATTGTTCTCTAATATCACAAGTGTTTTTTCATCATAAAAAGGGGAGATTGTTGAACCAAGGGAGCTTCTAATTGGTGTTTTGATGATAGAAAAACATAATTACTGCTACTGAGTTTATTATTTGATAAAAAGTAATATAAGAAGAAAATGAAGTCATAAACTCAAGAAGATAGCTTATGAAGTTGATAAAGATAATTTGAATTTAAAAACTGTCAAAATGAAGATCAAACAAAGAACAAAAGAAGATCAAGGCTTACTTAGGTCACTTTTTAGTTTTTAATGTTAATTGTAGTTTTATTTAATCCTTTGATGTTCTAAAAGGCTCACCATGCATAAATATTTTATTTCACTCTATTACATAGTCTTTCCATTCAAGAGGCATTGAATTTTTTGGTTTTAATATAAAAACCTCTTAATCTTTCAAACAAACTTTATGGAACATTTTGGGATGTGTTTAAATAATAATTGGATTAAACAAATAGTTTTGAGAATTCAAAGGTGTTAAAAACAATGTTTTTGGGGGATTTGTTGACCTATATGAGTTAGTGGCTGACCAATATAGGTTAAAGTTGTTAAATTTAATATATCGTGAGTTTATTGTATAATTGGTTGATATATTAGTAGACCAATTATTGGTCAACTAATATGCCAATTAGTTGACCAGTATCCAATGATTAGTGAATATGATGATTTTAAGGCATAATGGACAACTAGTACACTTCAAATAGCCATTATAACGACTAGTTCTTGGCTTTAACGACTAGTAGGGGTCTTAAACACTACAAATAGGTGTCTTCTATTAATGGGCAAGTTTTACAATTTATAAGCGCTCAAAATGAGCCCTCACATCAGTCATGGGTGTAGTATGTGAGGTGTCGATTCCTTGATGAGCGGTGAACTAATTCAATTCTAAGTTGTCTAAGCCCTTAAGAATTGCAAAAATGAAAATAAAAAGCAAACAGAAAAGTAAATGCGTGAAGATAATTGGCAGAAAATTAATTTATAAATTAATATGAAAAGAAATTAAATTGAGTTATACCAAGTTCACAATGAAATCAAGTCATTTATGTGTTAAAGAGGTGTCGATTCTAAACTAATGAAGGGGGGATTACTCTCTCTCAGGTTATAATCACAAATCCTAATTAATAATCCCTAATTAGGTTAAATACCAAACACGTAATATCTCAATTATGAATAATTCTAACCCTAATCAATTCTTAAGCTTTCTAAAAAACAATTGGGTCTCACATGAGATCTCTCTCCGTATAATAACCGATTTGATTAATTGCATGGTCTATTGAATTGCTTTAACTCTCATTAACCTAACCCAATCATTTTGCATTTGATTCACTCTCTCGATTTATTACTGAAGCATGAAGTTACAACAATTAATCACAACACCCAAATGATTAAATACAATAATAACTAGATTAACATTAAATCAAGTCAAAATCCCTAAAGAAAATTAGAACATCATTATCAAACCCAAATGCATCAACATATTCATATCCATCTTAACATTCAAAGAAAAAAGAACTCAAAGATAAATGAAATACACTTTGGAAGGGGATCGGGATGCCTCAGGAAAGCAGTAGTAGCAGAAGCCGACTCCTTTCTCATCTTCTCTCTCTTCCTTTTCTCTCTTCTTGGAGTTTTACTAAAAGTGGCAGATTGGAGAGCTCCATTAGGGTTTCTTCTTTGTCCTTTTTATACTCTTTCCTATTCTGGGCAACCCTAGGTTTTTTTAGGTCTAAAAAGTCCAAAATGTCCCTCGAAAACTTAAATCTAAAAGGTTGTCCATGTTTATGCCACGATCGTGGCACTTGATTTTTCTTTCTGTCACGATCGTGGCAAACCAAGCCATAATTGTAACGCCTTCTATTTGGTTATTTCACGATCCACGATTGTGGCCCTGAGTTTAGCTTCGAGCCTTCTTTGAATTCCTCCGTTCTTCGATATTTTTCCTAAAACACTAGCAAACACATCAAGGCACCTCAAACACATGAATTGAAGCTCAATTGTGTGCTCTAACCCATAAAACTCACAAAACTCAAATATCTAACTAACTAATATAATCCTAACCTAAACATGCACTAATTGTTCAATTTAACAACTAAACATATACTAAACTACCCACTAAAACATTATGCAATCTACCTTTATCAACATCACCACACTTTAAATTTTGCTTGTCCTTAAGCAAAGATAAACAAGAAAAACAAAAAATACACCAAGCACAATTAACAACAAAACACACATATATGTAATAATGGTTCAATGACATTAACTTTACGAAAAAAATTTAACAACAAACATGATCCATCAAGTTTTTCTAACTTATTAACTTGTGAAATCTGTGTCTAAGTATTTCAGACCAAATATACATACTAATCAAGAACTTAATGTCAAAATCATTCACTCCTATCACTTACACACACACATTAATAATTATTCAGTCAATCAAAATTGTAACTATCCTTAAGTAGCTTTTCATGAAATTCGAGCTATTCACTAAGATCAGTAGGATTTATTAAAAAATGCATTATTTTTGTAGCTTTTAATTGACATGAAGCTAGCTTTTTGACGCAAAAACAAACATTTGTGATGAATATCTCCTGGTTACTGTTGGAGTTATGTAAATATAGTGCCCTAAAAAGCAAGTGTATTTATATGTAACTTAATCTTCTTCCAGTTACAGGTTTGTAATGAAAATATTTATTATTAATAAAACAAAAGAGTTTGGTTTT
>JANIIA010000005.1:50981034-50999812 GCA_027478495.1 Erythroxylum alaternifolium
TCTACCACCATCATCTGGAAAAATAAGATCATCTTCTGGTAAACTAAAATTATACATCAAACATATCGAACAAAATGCAAAGTATACATAGTATTAGGAAAACAACCAGCTCCTAGAATGAACTAATTCACTAAATAGAAACCTCAAAATGACAATATATATATATATATATATTGATTGTATAAGTATTATCATTCCTTTTCTAGTGGGCTTACTAGAATCTAAGTTTAAGGAGGACAGCTATAGAAGTCTGTATTTCTTGAAACAGAATTGGAAGCTAATCACCAACCATTAACGACACCAAAAAGTAGAACCTTAATAACTTATGATCATATTATAATAGAAATAAAGAACATTGTTACAAAGGACCAATGTATTCACCTATTTGCTAAACTGATTTTGAATAACCTCAACCAATAAATATTTTGTGTTTATGCTTTTAATCATGTGTTTCAAAGAACCCCATTATGAGGTGAGATAATGAACTTAGAACCTACAATCAACTCTCTATGGATATTTTGGGTTATTTTAATAACATGTTACAATAATTTAAGGTTGAAGGAAACTCTCACCTAAGAAACTAATAATAGGAGCTAACAGAATATGTAAGAGACGTATAATTAACAAATCTCTCTGTGGAAGGTAACTACTACACCCAAAAAATTAAATAGAAAGATGTTTGGTTCCTGAGGAAAACACTTGATAGGCTCATGGTGACTAGCAGTGGTTGAATACTTTCATAATTAGAAAGGTGATCTTTGTTAATCCTCTCTATTCATACTATACTCCAATTCTAGTGCAAAATTTATCTAAAAGTAATTTAATGTTTCATCCTTTTAGATTCAACAATATGTTAGTGGAAGCGTATGGATTTGGGGAAGCTTTAAGGAATAGTTTAAATAATAATATACAAGGGATCGAACTCCACATTTTATGTAGAAACTTAAGCTGATAAAGGTGGAGCTTAGATCCTTGAATAAGAAAAGAGTTGGAGACCATAACCTTGTCTTTTTTTTTGGCTTGAGTGTATCTTAACATAATTTAATCATACCTGGACCTCTCTCCTACTAATTAAGCCCTTCAAAATGATGAGAGGAATGTTCTTCCTAATTATAGTAAGGCCATTAAGAACAACCATTCACTATGGAAATAAAGATTAAGGTTCAATTGGTTATTAAAGGGGGATATAAATACCTCTTTCTTTCATAATTTAGTCCTTTGTAAAAGGAATTTTAATATAATTAATAACATTACTAATACACAAAGACCAAAATTGAATATCAAAAAAGGATTCTGTAAGAATTTTTCAAGCTTTTCCCCTTCTTTCTTAGCATTCTTACCAACTGCCACTCTTTTGTTCAACTTCTATAATCGATTGTTAATGAAAAAATCACTAATCAGGAAGTTAAGCTTTTGATTAGGCCATTTTCACCCAGTGATGTTAAGCAAGTTCTACTCTTTCTACACCTAAACAAGGCCTAGGGGATGAATTGCTTCTTCTTTCAAAAGGTTTGGAATCAATTCAAAAGCTTAGTTATAGATGTTGTCCTTGAGTTCCTCAATTACATAAAATGTTAAAGAAGGTTAACAAAACCTTTCTTTTTTGCATCCTTAAGGTGGTTAATCCTTATTTTTTGAAGGATTTTATACCTATAACATGTTGTAATATAATCTATAAACTTATCTCTAAGCTTCTAGCAAACATATTAAAGGAGTTACTTCCCAAATATATTGATTTCACCCAAGATGCCTTGATTAAAGACAAATTAATTAGGGACAAAATTTTAATAACTCAAAAGCTCTTCAAAGGCTATAACAACAAGAATTCAAATAAAGATTATGCCCTTAAATAGACTTCCATATGGATTTTGACTCTATTAGTTAGAATTTTCTCATAAACACTCTCAAAACTTTTGGTTTTCCTAGCTTATTTATAACTTGTATTGAGCAATACATCTCCTTAATTTCATATAATGTTCTTATTAAGAGAAAACCATCCAAACTTATTAAATAGGCTAGGGGAAACAAAAAAGGGGATCCCGTTTCTCTTTACCTTTTTACTTTAGCAATGGATGGCCTCATAGAATTCTATGATTGACTATTAGCTAGAGGAACAATTTCAAGTATCATTTTAAATGTATAAAGCTAAAATTGTGTAGCTTTTTCTTTACAAATGATCTCATTTTAAGTACAAAGGTATATTCTAACTCCTTGCATGCATTGATGCTATCTTTAAATAAATTAATGAGAATTCAGGGCTTTTTATTAATAAGGAAAAAAATTAGATCATTATCTGCTCAAGTGCAACCCACATGGCTACCTGGTTCTCCTTACTGACTAGTTTACAAATTAAGAGACCACCTTTTACTTATCTTATGGTTCTTATCTAGGCTAAGTAATCTTCTTTCTATGATTTCCTTTCAATGATTGAAACGATTCAAAAGAGGATTTTAGCTTAGTGTAACAAAAACCTCTCATAAGTTAATAAAATTTAACTTATTATATCAATCTTGAATAACTTACACATGCATTGGTCTTCCCATCTTATGTTACCTATTGCAATTGTCAAAATAATTAAGAAATTTCCTTTTCTAAAGGACCAAAATAAGCAGACCTTGGCTGAGGTTCAATGGAGTGATCTAACAATTCTTAAGAAATAGGGTGCATTAGAAATTATCCATATCTGAATAAACAAAAAAAATGATGATTGAGAGATTATTGAGATAGGTAGTAGATAAACAATCAATATGGGTTAAGTGGATACATAAATATTACTTATAAGGGATAAAAATCTGGTCCATTTAAGTAACAATTTCTCTTAGACCTTAGTTCAACTTATGAAGCTGAGGAACATTATCATACAAGAGGTTTTCTATAAGATTGGTTTGATCAAACACTTACACTGATTTTAGTCTTCTTAAAGACAATAGGGAGCTTAAAGCTCTCTATTACTCTATCCCTATTTATACCTTAGTTAGGGAAGTCCTTAAAAATAGGCCTTACAGCTTTGAATCTCTATCGAGGTTGACACTTAATATAGCATCCTGTCTCTCTAATTATTGAAGGACTTAATATGTTAAACTAATGAGTCCTACGAGTGGTGTCATATAGAACGAAATTGGTACATTCATGACATGATTTTATAATTGTATCCAAATGTATAATATGAGCATACACATATAAATTATGAATTAAACAAATGGCACTTAATTGAAATATTCTAGGAATTTTATAATTGTATCCAAATATATAATATGAGCATACACACATAAATTGTGAATTAGATAAATGGCACTTAATTGACATATTCTAGGGTATGAAACTAAAATGACTATAATGTGAATTGTGAATTTTGGTATAATTGGATTCCAATTAGTAATTTGGAAATAAATGTTATTGATTGGGAGATTGATGAATTAATATGTACATTTAGTTTTGGAAAAATTCCAAGTGGCAAGACTATTTGATATATGAAAAATTACGATGATTAATTGAGTGACATTTGGCATAGTTAAATGAGTGACAAATGTACTAGTAATTAATTAACAAGTGGACCAATTATTGTGTGACAAGTGGGCTAATTATGGAGTGAAAAGTGGACTAATGCTAGGAGAAAAATGGTATCATATTTAATAAACAAATGGATGACATGCTAAATGACATATGTCATTAAAAGAGGAAGACATCTTGCATTATTGCATGAAGCTAATGTGGCAAAGTTTCTGCTGGAACTTTCTTCACCTCCTTCTTTGCTCTCTACCGAAAGTTACTCCTAGCTTCCTTCTTTGCATTTTGATTTAATCCTTTCTTAATTGTTACCTCCAAGCTAAACCATCCTTTACAGGATAGCTTAAGAACTAGCTACTGTTATCTTCCATCTTTGTCGAAAAATTAACTCATTGTTACCCTGAATTTGTGATAATCTTGCAAGCATGGAGGGCTTGATTAACTTGATTTTTTGAGGTGTAATTAAAGCTTAACAAGTAAGTAGACATCTGATCTTTATGACATGGTTAATAGTATGATGATGATGAATAAATTGGAATGGAATGTGTGGGATATTGATGTTGAAATGAGTTCTGGAAAATGATGTTCCAATGATAGTTTCTGATTTAGTTTTTGATGCTTGAAAGACAATGATTTGTAAGCTATAAATTGTTTAAGCTAGAATTAAAGATGATATTGATAAGGAATTAAAGGATAATTAGTGTATAATTGAGGTATAACTAATGGACAATTATAGAGGTGTTTTGAATTTGGTATCAAGGTGTGAGAATCTGGAAAAGTGAAAGAAAAAGGGTATGCACAATCATGACACCCATCCCCACGACTGTAGACAAATGCAGTAGCTTCTGTCACAATCGTGGGGAGGTACCACACGATCATAGGCAAGGTTTTAACATGGTAATTTTTGATTTGAGCAATTGTTGAACCATATGAGGACAAGTCACTTTAATTTGGTGTATTTGGACTTGATTAAGATTTGAAAGCTAAATTGATGCTTGATAAGTTGGTTAAAGTAAAAGTTAAAAATGTTAATTGATGTTATACCTTAAGGAAAAGATTGTTTGTTATTAATATATCTAAGTTGGGACTTAAAGAGTGTTAAAGGAATGAAGATGTTCTTATGAATACAAATGTATTCCAAGGGTTATGAACATTGCATTATAAATGAATGAATGAGAATTGGGAATTATAAGAATACTTGTAATGCTAGAAAATAGTTGGTAAATGTATGGTTAATGAATTGAGCATAATCATGTGTACTAAGGCATTAACCTAATTGAAAACTATGTACAAGCTATAATGTTTGAGTGATCAAGAATTGTGAAAAAGGATACATACCTGAAAATTCAATTAAGCATGCACTGTAACATGATATATATATATATATATATATATATACGTGTGAATGATTGAATAAATATATGATTGACAAATTAATGATATGTAAAATATATGAGTATTACATAAAGATAGATATACAAGATTAATCATCACCGTCTAGAAGTTTCTGGATCATGAAAGTAATGGTTAATCGGGAGTGTACTGTAAGTAACTTAGA
Organism: Erythroxylum alaternifolium; assembly: GCA_027478495.1. Lineage (NCBI taxonomy): Eukaryota > Viridiplantae > Streptophyta > Magnoliopsida > Malpighiales > Erythroxylaceae > Erythroxylum > Erythroxylum alaternifolium. The sequence goes on from JANIIA010000005.1 coordinate 50,986,100, forward strand.
TGTTCTCACTAGGATTGATGTATTTCTATTTAACTTCCATTTATTGAGTTAATAATGATCTATATGTGACAATTTTAGACATTAATGGTCTGATAAGTTCAATATTTGGGAATGTATTGGAATTGTTCTGATTGCATATGAATATAAAAGATATCAGTAGTCTTAACAGATTGTTGAATACCAGACCTATATCCGATGAATATGAAAGTGACTATATCTTAAATGAATGAAAGTTAATAAAAGTGTGATATATGTGAATTCATGCATTTCATTACATGATATGCATGATCAGATAAAGGTGTTATAACCGGAGTAGCTTATCTGAAAGAGCTTTAAGTCAGAAATCTGCACATAGAGCCTGGTTTTGAGATTAACGAGCCCAATATCCACAATGATATGGGATGGTATCTATATCTGAATGAGCCCAATATCTATTAGGGATATGGGACAGTAATAGGCTCTCAATCATAACAAAATAAAAATGACTAGAGTCTCATGTGCATTTGCATACACTTCTTTATGTATCTTATGATTGATTGATTTGATATATTCAGGTATATGCCTTATGAGAGTAGTGTGCTACACTTACAAATTATCTCACAAATTTTACTCCTTTATCAATCAGAAAGGATGATATTAGATGGTGAAGGCCCTCTAGTCTCTCCAAGCTCCTCACATAGATAGCTTCTTAAACCTCAGACCCCTCTAGTCTTATAGAATGAACTAGATTGGTTTAAGCAATCGAATCTCAAAGCTTTCAACATCTTATCTATTAAAATTAAGAGGAAGTTACGTATAACTAATAAGATCAAAAGATTTTTTTAACATATCTAGTAGATTTTCACTTTGTTGGCAAGAGGAGGAGTCTATCAATCACCTATTCTTTCAATGTATCTTCTCTAACTTTTTATGTAAAGGTATATTATAGAGAGGACACTTCCTAACCTCCCTTTCATAAATAAACTAAGAGCAGTAGGGTCATTTCAAGGACTTTTTTTTACATATAAGAGAAGAACTGATGGCTCAAAACATCCATTTAGTTTATAGTCCAAGCATGGCATTGCTTTGGACTTTGATATGAGATCATGATACTTTGGTACTTCAAGCTTACATACTGCTAATCACCTTTTTAGGCTAATATTTTAAGCCTTTAGCATCCTAACACTTATTCACTCTCACTATACTTATAACATTTAAATGTTTATAGTGTTTTAGAATGAAAATGTTACCGATTGGTTTTATTGTTCGTATGGTTATCTCAACTTACTCATCTACTTAGTTTTATAGACGAAACCCTTTTTAGTTAATGGTATATTATTTAACTTATAAAAAAGGTTTAACAAATTTAATTTTTTCAAAAGCCTAATCGTTTTTTAATAGCATTTTTCATTTAAAAATAAAAATTAGTTGGGTCATAGACTCATTACTATTTTGAGTTTAGGCTCCCAGGCTCATTAGTGATATCACTATATTATTGTTGTTTTGTTTTAAGTTAGCACTAACTATCCCATCCGATTTGATTCTTTTAGATCTTTAGTTCTAAACTTCTAAACATTTTAAGAAATTAGGGACTCCTTTTAAACAATAAATATTTAGGCCCAATTTCTTTTCCTTTACATAGTTTAGAATCTCAAAAACTATTAATTTAGTAAAACTATCTCCAATCTTTTTATTTTTAGTTTAGATATACCACTTCATTAAATCCTTTATAAAAATTCAATCATTTATCCGTGGGGCCTTTCATCCTTTTAAATAAAAAGCCTTATCTATTTTTTCTTTATTCCATTAAAATTTTTATTTTATTTATTTATCATCATTATTTATTCAAGTTGGATTTTGATATAAATTAAACATATCCATTTTTAAATAAAATTCAAGATTAGTTTCATTCAAAATCCTATTACACAAAGGAATGACAATAGGAAAAAGTGCATCCTAACTATCAATTTGATTCTTACTATTTGAGTTAATTTCCTTGGACTATGTTAGCATTGTAATTTTATAATTACTTATATCAATTTCTTTGGCCTTGTTTTGATATATTTGTAGTTCCTATTTTTAAATTAGCCTTATAACCTCTCTTGTAACTTTTTTTTTAAATGTAAAGAATTTATTAAATCAAATAATTAATTACAAACATGTCTACAACCATACATTACTAATTTCTTAAACCATTAAGGAGATAATAAAAGAGTTTTAACCAAAATATTGCTATTAACCAAGCACCATTCACGATACCTCTATTGTCACCATTGATAGATAATAAGTAGCATATTAAGCTTTAGTCTTAAGCTTTAAGTTAGCTTTATAAGCTCAGTGTTAGGCAATTTTATGAACATTTAAGGAATCATCAAGGTGTCGTACTCTTCCTGTGTGAGCCTAACCGCTACAATCTCCAGTTGTTTACTAGTGATTAACTATAAGTCTAGTATTGATTCCTTATACATTGAACAATATAGTTAAAAAGCCTTCATTTTTATATAAATTCCTTTTTAAAAATCCTTATATTCCTCTTCATCTAAAGGCCATTTCTAGTGCTACAGAGTGTTATTTTGAAGACTATCAAATCCTCCTCCTTCCTCCTCTTGTTAAGACAAAACCATTCAATAAGGCTATGCCAATTCAGTATAGGAACAATTCTATTACATATTATCTTAATTGTACTTTAAATATTAAATGAAATATCACATTAAAAAAAGAGATGCTTAGTAGTTTCTAGTTTCTAGTTATAAAAAACACACATATCAAATAAATTTGTTAATCTTTTTACCCTTCTAAAGAGCTCAATCTCCCTTTTATAGCTAGCCAAAACATGAAAAGGCTTTAGGACATGCCTGATGAAACTAGACAACATATAATAAGGAGCTTTAAAAGCATGATTCATGTAAAATATCGTAAAAGGATCATGCTCTTAAAGTCCCTTATCATATTTTGACCAATATGACAAACAAAACAATGGTCCTACGTTATGCAATCCAATAAATGAAAAAAGTAGGGAAACCAAATGCATACATGGTGTTCATTATAAAACTCCAATCTAAAGAATCAAATGCTTTGTAGAAGTCAACTTTAATTGTATATTTTTCAATTGAATACTTTCTATTATAGTTCTTGAAAAGTTATTAAACTAACAATATGTTATCCCATATTCACCTACCTTTTATAAATGCACCATATAAAGGATCATCAAATTAAACAAGGACAATTTTTAACCTGTCTATAATTATTTTGAAAATAATCTAATTATGGAAGTATAGGCAATATGAACGACCACCCTACCCCTACCCTAATAGACCTAAAGTGGAGTGTGATATCTGATCTAAATAGTGGATTCCTCAAGAATAGGTCAAGTTTCCCATATTCTTAGTATAAACATTATTCTCTAGTTTAATTGAATGTTAACAAAATAGAATTGTTATAGAATCAAAGGAAATTTTGGTCCATTTTTTCATATTTGATATTTCCTAAAAACTATCTAATTGGTGCATTTAGGAGAATCGGCTTCTTCTTTAGACTTACCTATTTGTGAATGCTTTTTACATCTACTTTACTATATTATACTTTAGTCTTTTCCAAAAGTATCACAAAAAAATGTCATTTTTGCCTTTCACTCTTTTTGCTTAACTACTCAAGAATTAAAGTTTGAAACTCCCTTCAAAGTTTTGTTTGCTCTTTTATATAGTACAATCAATCAAGCCTAACGCTAATTATACAACCATTGATTTTTCATTTCTTTCAATTTTTGATCAGAATTAGGTTAGTGTTCATTAAATTCTAGACTATTGGGATATGTAAAATCTTCCTATATTTCTAAGAATATGGTGTTTGAAGAGTAAAAGTTTAATGGCCTCTTAAAGGTGGAACACTTCTTCCTTTCAGTAAGATCCATTTGGCTAATTCATCTGAAATAATAGTGGTACTTGCTTCACAATGGCACTAGTTAATTTGTTTTGGCTAATAGAATGGTACTTGTTTCACTATAATGGTAATTAATTCATCTTACCAAATAAAATGGTACATATCTCATTCTACTGCCAATTCATTTACTCCAACCAACCATGCTAATTACCACATGTTAGAAACATGCCTAATAATCACCCTTTTAGATTTTCAAATCATATAAACAATAAATTTTAATCATTCAATAGACCCAATATATATACAAGGAATTCAATTGTAAAAGTGCATCCATAATTTAAATCATGCAAACTCACACAATTTACGTAAACGTAATCTTACTCGTTACTATTCTTTCACTTTTTAGGGTTTATCTCATATAAAAATGATGATCATCTTCTTAAAAAATTAATTTTAAAAAGTAATTTTCTAATATACTTGTTGATTAGTATGAGATACAAGCCAACTAGTGTTTCCTAGTGCCTATAATAGTTTACCTATAAGGTATAATGTTCGACTGATAATCCTAAATTAGCCCCCAAGTATCCTTTTATAAATTATAGCAAATTTTCTTATTGTCCTTCTTCCTTAAGTGTTATCACCTTAATTAATTAATCATACATCTTGTAATCATCCAATATCAATGTAAACCTTCTTTATAAACATTAAAAATATTCTTAAGATGTTAAATTTCATCAAAATATAAATATTACAAACTTAAATTTTGAAGTTTCACTGAATGCTATAATTTGAAAGTAAGTTACATACAACAATCCAAATTCGTATAAGAGAGTAAGTAAGATCTATTAATATGAGAAGTTCTATTTTTACAACTTTAAGGGGTATGTATAATTTAAACCTTCACTTTATGTTATATGATATCATTATATGAAATTCTCTTTACTTTATCTCTCTCCCCAGACCTCTCTCTCCATGTATAGATAGAAGAATTTTTCCTCTATAAAAATACAAGTAATTTTATAAGTACTTAACAATATATCAATATTTTTATTTTTCTTTTATTTATAAACAAGTTTATTGGATCTTAGTGTAGCACCCCACTCCCATTCGACACATGCTCATACGTCCATCAGACATTTGAGCATATGCTTGGTGGAAGCAGTGTGCTAGAATAATCACATCATTTATCATGGCATCATAATTAAAACACAATTACTCAATATCTAAAACTCGATTCCTCATTTTCATTTCATAAAACAAAATGTACATCGTAGCATTACATACATCATCTATATATATATACACAGTATCGAAAGCTTATTAGAGTCTACAGCTCTGTTTACAAAATATGCTACATAAATGGGGAATTATACAAAAACTCTATCTACTACTTCAGTCTCAGCTAATTGACCTTTGAGTCTTTTCTTAAGCAATACTATGTTTCTTCTAGAATGTTTTAGTAACTAAGTCAACTCTCTCGTATCAGAAAAGCCACATTGCAATTTTGATGAGTTTTACGAACTCAGTGAGTTAATCATCCTTGATGGCTCACTTATGCCAAACACAAAATAGTTCACAATTCACATTCAAAATAGTTCAACAATTTATCCGATAATTTAAAAATATACATATCAAATATATATGCAATGCCCATGAGACTCTTTTTCAATTATTACGTTGTTATGATTAAGTGCTTTTTTCACTATCTCATATCCATTGTCGATGCCGGACTCATTAATAACTATCCCGTATCTATTCAGGATTTTGGGCTTATTGTGTAAAGTAAGCTAGAGGCTCTTACCACATCCTGAGCTTTAAGCTCTTTTTTGCTAGCGACTCCAGTCACAACTATCTTTTTTTGATCATGTATTCATGTAGTGAAATGCATCAAATCTCATATATCAATCAGTCACTTATATTCACTTTAAACATTCACTTTCACATAACGTCGGACCTAAGTTTGGCATTCAACAAATATGTTGAGTGCACTTATTTTTGTCAAATTCACATACAATGAGCACTTCCAATATGATTTTCATGCATCAAATGCCTCAGACAATCAATGTCCGGAATTAACACATTCACATCAATAATAATTCAATACAAAAATTTAAACAAAACAATTAATCAATGTGAGACTGTCTAAGTTGACTCACAGTATGCTCTAGATAGATATTACCTTGGTGTCCCAACAATGTCTAGAAGTTGTCACTCTATTTGCACTTTTATGTCATGCAACACATACATATTTACACTTTACTAAGACAATTTATGAATTATTACTCATAATATACATAAAAAAAGACATCTATATGCTCGTTTCTTCACTCACGGTTTAACATATATACATCACCATTTTATGATCATTTAACCTCTAACTATCATCAAAGTGTTTCTTTTTAACACAACCCATAAGATCATCAAGATACTTACTTGTTTTAGCTCCAAAACTTCTTCAATCACACGTAAACCTAGCTCCTATGCATCGCACGATCATCATTTTTCTAGGGTAATATAGGCTAGGTTTTATCAATAAGAATGAAGGCAGCGAAAAAATGGAATTAGCAAGTGAAGGATGAGAGCAAGATTCAATGGTGATGAAGGTTGGTGAGTGTCGTGGAGATGAAGAAGGTAGCGAAGAAAATGAATATATTTAGCCAAATGAAAGACAAATTAAAGTTGATCTTTTAAATGGATTAAAAGGGATTCTGGGTGAGTGTGGCAAGGCAAATGACACTTGTCACTTGCCATTTGTCACCTCCCCATGGTTCCACTTGGTCTTTTTTAATCACTAGCCTATTTGTCTTCAATTTCTAATTTAATTGTCTCTAATTTTCTATGACATTTGTCATTAAATCCTAAAGCCATGTGCCAATTATTTCTATTGTCATTCGTCACTTATTTCGACTACCATAAAATAATTGTCTCGCAATTTGGCATTTTTCCTAGTCCAAAAATAACCAAAAGCTTAGAAATTTCCCAATTTTCACCAAAAATTCTAAATCAATAATTATACTCACCATATCAAATTTTAAGACATATAATCTACAACTCACACCATAATCATTTAAAAATCAATTATACCCCGTAATATGTCAAATGAGTGCATGAGCAGTCATTGTAATGTGTATAAAAAATCAAATTCACGTATATGTATGCTAATATTATGCATGAATATGAAATACATTTCCTAATTTTTCAATAATATCCCTTGTATACAGTATTATAAGGTTCTAAACCTCATTATGGCAAAGGGAGATACTAAAATTCTCCCCCTTAAGAAATTTCATCCTCAAAATTTTTACCTGATTGCTCGAATAGGTGGGGATATTGTTTCCTCATGTGCTCCACCATTACCCATGTAGCTTCTTCAATTGAGTGATTCTTCGAAAGAACTTTCACCAATTGAATTACTCAATTTCTCAACTGTCTCATCTAATGTCCCACTATCTTGACCAGCTCCTCAATATAACTCAGATTACTAGTAACTTCTACCTCATGGGTTAGTAATACGTGTGTCAGATTAGAACGATATCTCCTAAGCATACTCACATGGAACATATTGTGTATTCGAGCATCTTAATCGATAAGGCTAATTTGTAAGTCAATGGTTCAATCCTCTCAATGATCTCATAAGGACCAATATATCTAGTGCTGAGCTTACCCTTTTTACTGAATCTCAACACTCCTCACCAAGGAGATACTCTCAGAATCACCTTATCTCTTACTCGATAACCCACATCCCTCTGGTGCTGATCCACATAACTCTTCTTTCTGTCTTGAGCTGCTTTAATTCTACTTCGGATCAGTTTCACTTTATCTATAATATCTTGTATTAGTTATGGGCTTTCTACCATTCTCATACCCTCTTTATCCCAATACAGAGGTGAACGACATTTTCTGCTATATAATGCCTCTTACGGTGCCATTCCGATACTATTATGATAATGGCTATTGTAAGCAAATTCAATCAAGTCTATATATTGATCCCATGCTCTTTGAAACTCCAATACACATGTGCTGAGCATACCCTAAATAGTCTTAATCATCCTCTCACTTTGTCCGTCTGTTTGAGGATGAAATGTAGTATTGAAGTTCAACTTCGTACCCAAAGCTAACTGTAAACTCTTCCAAAATCTCGAGGTAAATCTAAGATGCCTGTCCGATATAATGGACACTAGAACCCCATGTAGCCTCACCACTTCGTTCACATACCTCTGGGCTAACTGGTCTAGTGAGTTATTCTCTCTCATTGGTAAGAAATAGGCTGACTTTGTCAATCGGTCCACCACAACACATATAGCATCATATTACCTCGGAGTCCTTAGCGATCCTACAATAAAATCCATCGTGATTCTCTACCATTTCCATTCCAAAATAGGTAAAGAATGTAGCTTCCCAACCGGAGCCTAATGCTTAGCCTTAATCTGTTGGCAAGTTAAACACTTAGCCACATAGTCAGCCGCTTGCTTCTTCATCCCTGGCCACCAGAAATGCCACTTCAGCGTGTTATACATCTTTGTGGTACCAGGATGCATAGCATAAGCGTGAGCTTCCTCTATAATCCCCTTTCTCAAATCATCAATATTAGGCACATATAACCTCTTGCTCAACCTCAGTGTCTCATCTCTCAATTCAAACTCAGAATTAGGGTTCACCTTCAACTTCGCAATAAGCTTAACCATTTCAGGATCTTTACTCTGAACCTTTCTTATTCTGTCATGCAACATTGGTCTCAGTCTCAATGTGGCTATCAATACCTTATTCTGCTATAGATTAAACTCAACATTCAATGCTCTCAACTGAACTAGGCTTGGTAATCTCAATATCTGCACTTGAGTTACACTGCTATCGAATTTTCTACTTAAAGCATCAGGTACCACATTAGCTTTTCCTGGATGATACTTAATCGTGCAGTCATAGTGTTCCAGCAATTCTATCTATCTCTTTTGTCTCTTATTTAACTCTTTTTGACTCAATAGATACTTCAAACTCTTATGATCATTATAGATTTGGTAAGTCTCTCCATATAAATAATGTCTCCATATTTTTAGAACAAACCTTATTTTTCTCGATACATATGCTATCAGTTTGCCATACTATATCGGTACACATCCCAATCCTTGATGTGAAGCATCACTATACACCATATAACCTCCAGTTCTAGATGGAATAGCCAACACCAATGTTTTAGTTAATTAATGCTTCAGCTCCTCAAAACTCCTCTAACATTTAACGTTCCATCTGAAAGGAACATTCTGCCTCAGAAAGCTTTGTCAAAGGGGCTGACATAAGTGATAACCCCTCGACAAACTTCTGGTAATATCTAGCTAATCTAAGAAAATTCCAAATTTTTGATACATTCTTCGAAGCTTCCCACTTCATCATTGCCTCTATCTTCCTTGGATCCTCTTGTATACTTTGTCCAAACATTATATGACCCAATAACCCTACTTGATCAAGCCAAAATTCACATTTACTAAATTTGGCATATAACTGTTTTCCCCTAATGATCTGTAAGATAATTCTCAGATGTTCAGTATGTTCCTCTCTGCTCTTCGAATATACCAAAGTGTCATTAATAAACATTATCACAAAATGATCCAGGTAGGGTTGAAATACCTTCTTCATCAAAGCCATAAATGTAGCTAGAGCATTAGTCAACCCAGATGGCATCACTAGAAACTCGAGGTGCCCATATCTACTCCTAAATGCACTTTTTAGTGCATTAGCCTCTGCTATCTTCAACTGATAGTACCCAGAACTCAAGTCTAACTTAATGAACACCTGAGCTTACTACAACTGATCAATAAAATCATTAATTCTAGGCAACGGGTACTTGTAATTCACTGTTACCTGATTCAGTTGTCTATAATCGATGCATAGTCTTAGAGTTCCATCTTTTTTATTCACAAAGAAGATTACAGCTCCCCAAGGTGATCCACTGGGTTTGATAAAACCCTGTTCCAACAACTCCTGCAACTGAGCCTTCAATTCCTTTAGTTCCACAGGTGCCATCCTATATAGTGGAATAGATATAGGAGTAGCATTTGGAACTAAGTTGATCGTAAACTCTATTTCCCTATCTAGAGGTAAACCAGATAACTCAGCCGAAAACATATCTAGGAATTCCCTAACAACAGGAATGTCCTGCACATTCTGTTCAGTTCAATTATCCATTAGGTGGGCCAGATAAGCCTCATATCCACTTCTAATCAATCTCAGTGCATTCATGAATGAAATCAATATGGCTGGCACTGCTTAATTAACACCTCAAAATACTACTCTCGGTTGATTAGAAGATTATAATATTACCTCCTTAGTACAGCAGTTTATGATAGCCCTATGAGTAGTGAGCCAATCCATGCATAGAATAATATCAATCTCTCTTAACTATAGCACAATTAAATTTGCTTCCAATTCTACCTGATCGATTCAAATCAAACATCTCTTACAAACTTCTCCTATTACTGTATTGCTACATATCGGTGTACTTGCCTCTAATCTATGTTTCAATAATTCTCTATAATAATGTAGCCTAGATGCCAGATGCGGTGTGATAAAAGAATGCGTAAATCCTAGATCTAAATGTAAAAGCTTCAAAATTAAGGATATGCAACACATCTGCAACGACATTTGGGGAGTTCTGAGCCTCCTGTCTGGTCATCGTGTAAACTCTGGCTTGAGGTTGCGATTGATTGCTCCACACCTTAGTCCTGATAGTAGGACTCCCTGAACTCACTCTACCTCTACCTTTGCCTCTCTGTCCAAATCCTCTAGCTCACTTCTACTGGACAATTGGTTCTGTTACCACTCCTCTCATTCCAGACTGTGCTCCATAAACAACAGGATAGTCTCTGATCTGATAGTCAAAAGAGCCGTATTAAAGGCAAGCTCCAAACAATTTCTAGCATTCTCCACTGTTCTTATTCCCACAATGTTCGTAATTAGGTACATGTCCCGATATTGCACCTTTTCCACTACCAAATTGCACAAAACTACCTTTCTATTTGAACCCTGACCGTTTTGATCTAGCAGGTGGTCAAAAAGATCTGTTCTGGTGCTTACTAAACCTTCTGCCAGAACCATCCTAAGATTCACTAGGCCTTTTTATTCTGGACTCTTGTCTATATTGTGCCTAACCATCTTTCAACAACCGCTTAATTCGAATTGAGGCATCTCGTAGTTCCGTAAAACTGCTCAAATTAGAAATGGCTAACCTCGTCTAAATTTCCATATTTAGCCCATCTTCGAACCTCCTACACTTTTCTTCCTCAGTAGGAATCAAGGAAGTAGCATGCCCCATCAGTTCATTGAAATTTATCTTATACTCTGCCATTGAGAGATTACCATCCTTCAGATCCAGAAATTCTTTCATCTTTCTGTCTAGGTACATCTTCGGTATGTAATTCTCGTTAAAGACCTTCAGAAAGTCTTCCCATTTTAAGCTACAAGGCTTAGTGGTACTACTTAGCACAGTCTTCCATCACTGGTATACTGGACCTTATAGTAAGGAAACTATATAGTTAAACTTCTCGTTCGACTCGTAGTTTGTCTGATTAAAAACTCTCTCCATTTTCTCTAGCCATCCTTTAGCCTCAGTAGGGTCTGTACTTCTGTAGAAGTCCATGACCCTTTGCTTTCTCAATTTATCATACATCCTTTCCTTCCTCTCAGGAATTCTTGGATGCATTCTCTTAGGTCGAGATATAGAAGACTCCACTAGTTCCTAGAGACTCTAGGTTAGCTGATTGTCCCACTTGATCACCTATAGCGGATGACCTATAATAGACAATAACTTTGATTACTAAGCAAATTTCTCACAATATATTATTTCTAATATTCCTATAGGTCCCTATGGATGCCAAACTATGCTATGATACCAAAACTTGAAACATCTCACTCCCATCCGACACATGTTTGTACGTCCAACCGACATTCGAACATGATGGAAGTAGTAAGCTAGAGCAATCACATCACTTATCATGGCATCATAATTAAAGCACAAATATTCAATGTCTAAAACTCAATTCCTCATTTTCATTTCATAAAACATAATGTATATTGATATATTTATATATACATCAAAAACTATAAAAGTATACTGTTCTTTTATACATTCTACATGAAAGAGGAATTTTAAAAAAATTGTATCTAGATCCTTCAGTCCCAGCTGATCAAACTTTGAGCCATTTCTTGAGTCCAAAATGTAGTACTAGACTTCTTCTAGATCGTCTTAGTAACTAAGTCTCCTCTCTCTTCCTTGAAAAATGGCGTTATAATTTTAATGAGTTTTATGAACTTAGTAAGTAAACTATCATCGATGTACTCACTTATATCACATAACACAACAGTTCATAGACACTTCATATAATCATATAATACACATCACTTCACTAATCATCATGTTGAATCAAATACAATTTATATTCACTTAATTCACATTTCACATTCATAACAATTCAAACACTTCATTTTGATAATTTAAAACATACATATAAAATGTATATGTAATGCACATGTAACTCACGTTCAATTATTATGTTGTTTTGACCGAGTGCCTTTTTAACTGTCTCATATCCATTGTGGATACTGGGCTCATTAATAACTGTTTTCTATCTGCTGGAGATACCGCGCTCATTATACATAGTGAGCCAGAGGCTCTTACCACATTCTAAGCTTTAAGCTCTTTTTCACTGGTGACTTTGATCACAACTGCCTTTTTCTTATCATGCATATCATGTAATGAATGCATCACATCACATATATTCAATCAGTCACTTTATTTCAGTATGCTCATTCACTTTCTCATTTTTCATTGGACTTAAGTCCGATATTCAACAATTATGTTAAGTACACTTGTTTTTGTCAGATTCATATACAATGAGCACTTGCAATATGATTTTCATGCATCAAATGCCTCGAACAATTAATGTTCAAAATTAACGCATTTACATTAATAATAATTCAATATAAAAACTTAAACAAAAAAACTAATCAATGTGAGACCATCTAGGTTGACTTACATTATGCTTCGGATAGCTATTGCCTCGATGTCCCAGCAATGTCTGGATATTTTCGCTTTATTTGTGCTTCTATATCATGCAACACATACATATTTATACATTACGAATTTGCATAATCACATTAGTACTCAATAATCCACATATGTATATGTGTTACGTATAACACATGCACAATTTGACTATTCCGGGTATATTTCCTTAATCTCATCTCTTGATCATTTATAATTCGAAACTCGTATATATCTAATTTAAACTTAGACTTACACCTCAATTATACAAGATTATTCTAAGTTCTTAACTCAATCATTCACTAAGGTTATTTTAGCATTGTAAGATCATATAATATCCAATTTCTCATTCATCTCTATTTAATACAATTCATTCATCTTCTTTGAATCACATTACCCTTCATAGGGTCACTTTCATTCTTATAACTTCTCCAAATTTCTAGATGTGAATACTTGATGTATAACAATCCATTCTTGAGTTATAACCTCAATTATCACCCTAAACATATCACACATTTAACCATTTATTCCATCATTAAATTAAGTTCATTTCAAGCTTAATTCAAGCCTAAATGCATCATCGGAAAGTACTTAACCATTTCATGTTTCAATCATTACCTAAATGATAAGAATTCACATAAATGTCCCTTCCCATGATCGTGGATGACTTCTTACAATCGTGGGTTATGTTAATAGAACAGTTGCGACATTTTCTTGCATTCCCATGATCGTGGGTTATGCATATAACACCCCACTCTCGCTGAACCCGAACCCGATATCGACAGTGATACCCGAATCCGTGCCCCGCGAGGGTGGCGTGT
>JANIIA010000005.1:51046297-51070878 GCA_027478495.1 Erythroxylum alaternifolium
CCTCTGATTTTGTTCGGAGGTAGGTTAAATGAATTTGTTTTGTTTAAGTTTGACCTAGTGGGGAATTCCTCCCTCGTAGGGCACGCGTCCAGATGTCACGTAGGACGTCGGGCCCGTAACCCGCCTAGGGAGGGGTTCCAGCATTAGTATTCCTAATTAATAACATATATTATGGAGATGGATAAATGATCATTACTAGCTTTAAGCATGGATTCACAATGAATAAGTTAATTAGAGAAAAGGTAGCTGGATAAGTGAAAGTGAGTAGGGTTAACAGTGATAAGAACTCCACCAATAGGATGCTTATAGTGTTTACTTAGAGTGGCCCAATTTGTATGCAAGAATTTTAGGCCTCTCAAGAAATTTTTTTCCTTTATTTTGGTCTAAATGAGACCAATATAATCAGGTTTCCTAGTACCCAAGAAGATTATTAGAGCTAGTTGTTTATTTGGACAATTAAATCTATGAACATTCTACATAATGTACACCATTAGTAGTTTTTGGAATTGGTTATCCTCCTCTTTGATTTGCGAATGCTAGTCCCTAGTTCCATCTATACCTCAATCTGATCCTTTGCTTTTGGAATGATTCTTATCTTTTTCAGTTTCAATTGTCATCTTCCATATAAGTACCTTATTACTAACTTTTGATGTCCTAGGTTAAATTATCTCATTCTTTTTAGGCTCCCCAATCTTAGCAGGTTTCTCTTCTAGTAAAGAGGTCTCCATATCTGTATGCTGACTAATAGAAGTGTTATGAACCTAGTTCTCAATATGTTCCTTTTCTATTGTTATCAGCTCAATGTTACCTGGATGTAAGTTGTAGTACCACTGGAATTACTTTTTCCTTAATTTTCCTCCACCTTTGTGTTTGGTTCTTTCTTGCTTCATTTTTCTTAGGCATCTAGATTTTAATGGTGTCTTTCAGTTGAGGTCTCCATATGTATGATAACCTTAGCCTATCCTTAACTAACTTCCTAATGCCATTGATTTTCATAATTGGTATATATTTAGACAACTCCTTTTTAGTATCAACTTTTATAAAAACCCTTACAAATCCTACCCTTTTGAGATTAGTTATATAATCGTCTAAGGAAAATTGTGTAACTAAGTAGCTAGCAAGGTAGCTTAGATCCTTAAAGGACCAATATTCCAGAGGAATGCGATGGAACTTAACCCATATGGGTAAGGATTTCATCTCAGATCTATTCAATTTGAACTATATTTCCCATTTCCTTTAGAAAATAGGTTGACCTTATATATTCCAGGGAACCAAATACATAATCTTTTATGCCATTTCTTTAAAAAAATAAAAAAATGAAGAGTTCATCTTCAATGATCATAGTGTTTTCTAGTCCCTATCTCTTTTAGTTCGAGTTTTCCCAGTGTTGGATAGTTAGAAAAGCCAATCTCTTATCTAGGAAGTAACCAACTAAGGCAACTTTCCACTTGGTCTCTCCCTTTATCAAAACATCATCATGAGGAGCTACAAGTCCTTCCTTATTTTATGGAATAAAGTGTAACTTGCAAAAGGTTTCTGGCTCTCCTACAACTCTTGTCTAAGACGGTTTTTTTTATTGATAGGTTTTATCAATATTAAATATACTGCAAGTGCACGATATAGCTGTAGCTAGCACAAGCAGGTATGAGTTTCTATTATCTAACTTACGAATCAAATTGTGGATTTTAATTAAAAATTTAACTAAAGAATTAAAATAGTGCCCAGAACAAGGAAAATATTAACAACAATCAATTTCAAATAATAGTGTCTAGGTAATGAATTCCCCAAAGAATACTTAATTATTAACTTTTTACTATGCAATTATATTATTGATTATTAGACCATGAAAATTCCTATCTTATGTTAATATCTTTCTTAAGAATGCTGAAAACTAATCCATCAGTTGATTAAAAGAAATCTTTATAGTTAAAACCCCCCACTGCATTATCGATTTGTGAATTTCGTTATTAAGTTTGATCCTAATCTAGAGGATTTATGTCGACCTATGTCTACGTTTGAATGTAAATCCTTCCAATTATGGTAGAACTGGTCATACAAGAGGATTTCTCAATCTTAATAATATGAAATCAAATCATGCACTAATATTCTAGATATATTAAAACAAGAATAAAAATCATAATTGAATCGTAATAAATTATTCAATAAAATTGCATTAAATAAAAGTTCAAATCATATTGCTATCATAACTTAGGGTTCATCACACTTAGACACTAAACAACTTAGTTCCTATCTGTAAAAAGCAAAATCAATGACAAATATGCAGAAAAAAACTAGAAAACAAAGAAATCATAATTCTAAATCTCCCTTTTTCTTTTAATGAATCTTCTTGTAAGCTTGGATTAGGTGAAGCTCGCTATCATATCTCTTGATGTTATCTTCATGTTTTCCTAATCCTTTGGTGTGGCATCAGCTTCTTGCTAGGTGATTGTGAAAACTTGAGCCTGTGTGTAGGGTTTACATATCTATCCTGTAGAGGCTGCTCTCTTACCTCCTGAACCTCTACCAAATGTACTAAAACTCGACCCTCTAGTATGAGAACCCATATCAACCCTACTAACTTGTGGATGTGCTAAAGATCTAGCTACGGACCTCTTCGTGGTGACTAACTGTGACCAATCTTTGATAAATTGGCCCTCCTGACCACAGTAAAAGCAACCCATCTTATTCATCCGACGCTCTTCTAAATGCCTTTAACCTAAGGACCACACTCTGGCACTGGGGTCTTAGTGTCACGGGAGTCTCTGGGCCTAATAGGTGACCCAAAGGATTCCTGGCTGGATGATCCTCCTCTACTAAACCTCTTTCCACTAGACCGTCTTGATTTATTTTTCTTTACTAGACCTTGGGATGAACTAACTAATGCACTACGCTTCTGTTCTGATCTTACATTTTGAGTAATTACTGTTTCATTTCTCTCCACTTTTATTGCAGCTTCAACTAATTCCCCATATTGTTTTTGTGAAGCTAAATACAGATGGATCTGTAATCTAGGACTCAAGCCTGCAACAAACCTCTTGCACTTCTATTCCTCACTGTTAGTAATAAACGGAACATTTTTGACAAGTTACGAAACTTTCTTCTCATAATTCATCACTAATATTAAACCCTGCTCTAGACAGAAGAATTCCTCTACCCTAGCATCCTTATAACTCTATGGGTAGAATCTATCTATGAACCCTCTCTGAAATTCTGCCCATGATACCCATCTGGATTTCGTCTCCTTATGGCTTCTCACCAATCTTTCGCCTTGTCCTTAAGGAGAAAGATGAAGAATACAACTCTCTACTTATCAATGCATCATATAATTTTGTATATCTTTATAACCCAGTCTAACCATGCGAGTGCACTATCGGGATTTCCATTTTTGTCAAAAGTTTTCGTGCCTAATTTACAGACGCTCTTAATCAAACATCCAGAGGTTTCCAAACTCTTGCGTGGTTGTCGTATCATTGTGTTAAGCCATCTGTTCTGTATTGAAACTCACCTCAGTCGGTTCTGCCAGCCCTGATGATTCAGAATGTGGCTGGTTCATCGAAGCACTCGCTAAGCTTGGCATGTGGTTATCCTCCAGTTAGGATGGGTCTCCTAAGACATCCATAACCTCGTTTGTGCATCGTAATGTGTATTCGACAAAAATAAAAATATATAAAGCTTTCAATCTTTGAAACCATATGCATGTAAATCACAACATTTTATTGGTCACCTCACTTTTAGCATAAATTAAAAACATTTTGTAAATTTAATAAACAAAAAGGAGGCATTATATTTTTTAAACAAACCTTAGGCTCTGATAACAACACTAACATGCTCCTATCCTAAAACGACTAGGCAACCTGCCTAGCAGTCCATAGTGACCCTCCATTCAATATCTAAATTAGCTAGAAAGTTCCCGTGACGCTAAGCCTATTGCCCTTTTTATGGAAAAGCTTTAACTCAACATTGTTAAATGTAAACAGTGGAGGTTTTTAAAACATCATACTAAAATTTTTTGAAGTCCCTGTAAAAGTTCAGACACTTCAATATTCATAAAAAACTCTCCACTGCAAATTTTTTTTTGACTTTAAGTCCACTCATAATAGTCTCAAAAAATTAAATCAACAAATTTTGGAAAGGCTAAACATACTTATGCATAAAGTTTACAAACATTTATAAACATGCCTTCTTTACACAAAAATACATTTCAAACATATTCATAAATATGCAATTGGTCGTAAAAGTATTTACAAGGCCAAATGCCTAAACAGCAGCACGCGATGAAGTTAACTACTTGCGAGGTGGAGTCCTTACTACTAAAGCCTCTGAGTGTGCACCTGGGAGGTTTTGTTTTAAAAACATAAAATAGAGTATGATCTAAATGAGCTTAGTGAGTGTTAAAAATTCTTTACAAATCATTTGTAATCACTGACACCTCCCTAAAAGAAATTCATTTCATTTAGTGTAAGACAATGTCAATATAAAACATACAAGGTTCTTGAAACCAAATTTCTCAATTTTACTTTTAAAGCAAATATTGGCACCATTATTTATTGTTATAAACTTCTTATATGATATAGTCGACCATAAAATTCTTTGAATTATGGTATCATTAGTTATGAAGCTGATTATGCTTCGCTTACTCATAATAGGTTAACCACTATAAACTAGTAGTTACGAAGCTGGTTTTGCATCGCTTACCTGTAATAATTTTGGCTAGCACTTTATATACTTTGTATGCGCAGAGGCTGACTCACTGGACTGGACTACTAACAGACACAATACTACTCACTGTTCATAACTAACACCCCTCAGACACTGCTATGCACATTTGGAATACTTTGACCAGTATAATATCATGTAATAAGCCTAACCATGTATCATAGGCTAAAAACAAAATCATTTCTCTTGGTACCTTAACCTTTAACATAAAGCTTAAACCATTTCATAAAGAAAATTATACAATTTCGAAATAAAAAACAAATGGGAGGTGTTTGGAGCCTATCACGATCATGACAAGGGTGTCACGATCATAATCCTACCTTTGGCCTATATAAGTTCAAAATTTTCAACATCTTACAATCTCATAATCAAACAATTGAATGCATAATTTAAAATCAAATTCCATCAAATCTTTTGCAAAGAAGTTATTCAAATGAAACAATTAAAATACACTCACCATTTAGCAACTTTATCACCAATCATACTCACACGTTCTTGCATTTCCTTTACCTACACAAAGCACATTTCATTTAGCATTTATTTCCAAATTCAGAACTAAGGCATTAACACTATATATTCAGTTTAATCGAATTCGAAATTAGTGTGTAATCATATAACACGTATACTAATCATATTCACCATGTCACGATCATGCATAATAAGTCATGGTTGAGTATAGGTTAAATTCCCTTCTATTATAGGGGTAGTATTAGGTCACCATTTTCAATCTCAAATTCCAATATCATTCAGATAGAATTTGGCATGGTCTCTTTTAGAGATTTTCAATATTATGTCTTAGGTTTCATCTCTAGTTGGAATCACCTAATTCGGAGGTCTGTAAGCCAAGTTATGGCCAAAACAATGGGATTGGTTCAAGTAAATCCAGAAACTAAAATAGGATTTCATTAAACGTGCTTATCTCTATTATCATATTTAACCAAAATAGACTTTTGGATAATATCATACTAAAAACCCTAGCCATGTCAAATTCTCTCAAGCTTGATTCCTTGGTTTAATTTCTTGATTTCAACCCTTAAATGCTTCCAAACTTATTATCTACTCCATTGCAAGTCAAAATCACCATTGATCTTATACAAAACCATTCCATGCAAAATCCACAAAACTAGAAATTAAAGCTAGAAAAACTTACTACTTTTTGTTCAATCTTTTGGGTAATTGTTGAGCACCTTTACTTGATCAAGATCTCTTCAAATATCCATCAAAACCCATCAAAAACAACAACTTCCTTCTTCTCCTTCTTCTTAGTCGTGAGTCACCCTTGCTTCTCTTTTTTCTCTTTTATTTTCTAGTCTCTCACGATGGTGGTGAAAGAATGAAGTAAGTTGTCTTATTTTTTCAGCCTTTTTTACTCCTTTAGTGCATTACATATGACACTCTCTAACTAGTCCTCTTTTATGAACCACCAATCCGCTAACTTCTTGTAAAAAGACCATATTGCCTTTACATTATGTAAAAAGACCAAATGGCCTTTAATGTGTTTAATTCATCAACTAACCGAATTAAATTCTAAAAACTTTTTGCAACTATCTTCCCATCAAATTGTCCATGAAATACTCTAATTTGGGTTAATAAGTATTGACTCGATGCTTTTAAAATTTTATTGAATGGGTTTAAAAGCATATGTATCCATTATTTTCCACAAAGGGCATTTTAAATCCTAAACTTTCGAAATTCTTGAAATCCATCTGATCAGAATTATTTTCAATTATTTTAGTATCATTAGACTCTAATACCTATTTTAGACATTTTTCAATTCTTTTTTGGGATTTGGTCCCAAAAATCACTATTTAAGCAAAAAATACTATTCACTGAACATAACAATTTGTATTCAATTACAGGAAAAGGTTTGGGGTTTTACATGTGTAGGTCCAAGTTGCTTCAAATCTTTGTTCCATGCCACAATTTCATTTGAATTCTTCTCCTTTTTCTCTAAGAAGAAATTATTACCTACAAATGCACTTGAAGCAAATTAAATACCAAAAATACTATAAAACTAGTAAATATCAAGAAAAAAACTCATTAAATATGGGTATATAAACATAATCAAATAATCATTTATCAAACATCCCCACACTTAAGCTTTTGCTTATCCTCAGGCAAATCATAATCTAAATTATCATTCTTATAAACATCCATCCCCTCTTTAACTTTAACCTGTCCATCTATACTTTAAATTATCATGTCATGCTAATCAAATTAACATACAATTAGAATCAAGTTGTCCTAAAACTAACTTCACAAGTCAATATAAATAATAATCACATCAATACTCTTTTTGAATCAAAAGCACAAATCTTTACAGTCTTACTAAGGTTTCACTCAATGCACTCAAATGTTTAGGGTGAAAAGTATATGAACTCTCAAATCAATATATAGCAGAATTCTTAACCATATGCTTGCAATATTATCATATCTACACCACCTATAAATAAATTAGAAACAAATATCAAAAAGTATTCATAAGGTTTAATGGGGCTTAGGTAAGATATGATTGGGATAATCAAAGGGTTACTAAATTTGAAAGAAATTTAAAATAGACACGATTACAAGAAATTTAGTCTTTCATAATATAAGTCCTTCATAACACGAATCTATTGGTACCATAATTCAAACACTTCTTTTTCTTCTTTTTTTCTATGATCATAATAACTTTTTCTTTCAATCAATCATTAATCATGTACCTACAATTAAAGAAATATTTGACCTTTTCAAAATTCAAATTTCAAGAAATTAGGTAATTGTAAATACTTTCATGGTTCAAATTAATAAAAAGGTTTCAAGAAAAATAAGGTAAAAGTTAATAATGGTGTTATAATCAATGAAAAAGGCTAAGGCTCAAAATTGGTTACTCCTAAGGGATAAAATATGCTAGGGTAATTTAAGAAAATTGGCTAAATAAATGTTGAATCTAAGTGCCTTTATCATTCTAGTGCTTCTAATTTAACATATGGTCTCAATATGCGTAATAAAAGCAAGTTCTAAAATTATCCAACTATAGATGATAACATATGAAATAATAAAAGAGATTAAAATTTTATGTATTTTGCTTTTAGGATTAAAAACTCCCAAAAAGTGAATCTTATGTGTATAAATAATCTGCACTTTTCATTCAAATTAAATATCTCAATGATTATTAAAAATATGACTTAAAACAACAAGTATATTTTAACTTTAGTCATTTTGCATACTTATTCAAATAAGTAATCAATGTTATCTTAAGTATTTATCGACATATTTCAACTAATTCAGAATATTAGTTAATAAGATTTGATAACAATGATTAAAATAATCTTAAGAAATTATAATTCCCTTCCCCACACTTAAAATTTTACATTGTCCTCAATGTACACAATATAAGTACATATGAATACAAAGTTTAAAAGTTAAGAAATTTGGTACTTCACTAAGTAATAAGAATTTCATATTTTCAATTTTGATGAGAGATCCATCCTATACTAGATATAATCATCCTTTCAAAATCTAAATGAAAACAGATAAAAAGATAAAAGAAAATAAAAATAATTAAGAAATATAGAAATAAAAATTAATGGAAATACAATGCATGAACATTTAAACAAAATAAATAACACGAAAATAAAATAAGAAAAATAATCAAATAAAAAGAGAAAAAGAAAAGAAAACCAAATTTAAACATTTCCATCCTATTGTAACTCTTGCATGTCTGTCGATGGAGGGTCAGTGGGTTATTAATGATGATGTACCTGTGCCAGATGATGGAGGTTGAAATATGCCTTGACAACTTACCATTAGCAATAGTAAATCCCCCCATCCATCTAACAGAGATCTCAAGCTAGGTTATCTGTTCCCCCATCTCTACCTACTGTATGCAGATAGTGCATTGAGCACCCATGATTAGGGATGACAATAGGTCAACCCTCGTCAATTTTTTTAAAATAATTTTTTAAAATTAAAAATATATAACAACTTATTTTTTTAATTGGACCCGGGTCTAGGCTATCTAGATCCAGACTTACCTGAGGCCTAACTCTTATAAGTAAAACGATGTTGTTTTTCTTAGAATAATTTTGTCACGAGTTAGTCTGGGCTTGTGCCTGACTCATGGGTCAGTCTATTGAAAACAACTAAATTTAGGCCCTTGGACCAAAAGTTGCCATCCCTACCCATGAGTTGTCCCAACTATCTCTCAAATCGAGTTATCTTCAGTTAGTCTGGTTGTGGTGTCCACATCCTAGGTATCTCAATATTATCTTCCTCGTATACTACTCCTTACATCTGGGATGGTGGTGCATGTGACTGTGGTGGCTACTTTGCTATGTATGGCTTCTTCGTAGCTTCTTTCGATGATGCTAGCTCATCAAAAATCCCAGTTAGTATGTATATATCGCTTGTATGTCCCCCTCATCTACTTAATATATGGATATGTTTCATGACATCTAAATTTAATGCTGCCATGATGCCTACTAATCACATCGGTGGTAATCTGTTAAAGACACCATCCTCCGTGCAAGTCTTGTCACATAAAGTCCCATACAAATCATGCCAACCTTCCTTTCCTTGCTTTGATGTCAGATAAACTAGGCTAACGTATTTCCCAGGTGAATTAACTTCCTCTCGCTCATACTCTAAAGATAGAGCACATCCAAGTTCTCTCCAATGCCATGGCTATCACCTAGTTTGCTCAATGTGTGGTTCAGAACTCTATGGATAAATCTAACCATTGGGTATCATAGCAACGATGCCTTGCATTTGCTCAGGTTACAATCCCCTTCATCACTGATTGTACTCTAGAACTGTGGGAAGACATCTCATACAAGAAGTCTATCTACAAGTCTAGGTAAGCTTGTATCCCCACAAACTTTGCATTGTATAGCCCCATCGTGACAGAGAATTTTGAATAACTCATTCAGACTATCTCCCCTAATAGCCAAAACTAAATGGTGATTAGGTTGGTCCCAATCGTGTCTTCCCTTCTCCACAAAGAACGTGGAGAGCACCTTGATTGTTAACTACCAATAAAAGGGCTCCACTATCTTAAAGAACTATGTCTAAGCTCTAAAATCGATAAGATCCCTAACTTGCTAAACCAAACCGACCTTCCCCAAAGCCTCCCAGTTAATGCTACGACCTGTGACAAATGTCTTTATCATAAACCCAACCTTAGACTGCGACTGGTGCCAAAGAATCAATAAACTCAAGGTTTACTGAACCCTTAGCAAGCTTAAAATACCATCAAATCCTTATATCTATAATAAAGATAAATTTTCAAAATGATCAAACTCATAATTGTAATATTCAAATAGTTCTAACAATATACAATCCTTAATTTTCTGCACATGGAAATAGGTAATACAAGGGAAATCTAACATATACAAGACTACTGCGACTCTAGAGTCAAAGGTCACTAACAAAACTACATTAAATCATTAGAGGGGAAGAAGATTGACGAAGTACCCTATTAAAAGAGATCTGAAAAGAAGATCCTGAAAAATAGTTGAGGGGAGTTAGATCTCGCTGAGTGAATTTATATTGTGGTTATGTTATGCATTCCTAAGGATTTCAAATGATACATATATAGTTATAATGTATTATATCTATAAATACAATTTCATAACATAATGAATTTGTTCATAAACATGAATGAATTTTTCATACCGATATCATGTCATATAATCAACACAATTACAAATCACAATTAATTATGGAGGACTGAATACTAACCCTATAACATATCTCTTACCTACATATTATAGCCATAGGGACTCTCTTGTTCCATACGAGTCACTTGGTCCAATGTAGTGGACTGCCATCTGAGAGCTACACTCAACCGAACTGCCACAACTTCATTATGACATGATTGTCATCTAAGAGCAAGCTTGACTGAATCGCCATAATCATGTTACTTCTCATATACCATATATCGATTGGCGTCTGAGAGCAAGTTTGACCGAACTACCCCAACTATATCTCAATTAATAAACCCAATACTAACCCAAATCTATACCTGACTAATGACTCACTGTGCACACAACCTAATGACACCCACCAGGTAACTCCTACTATAACAATCCTCTACATCATCACATATTAAAATGAGCACAACATTGCACAACAAAATATGTATACATGTGTCAATCCATATGTATGAATGCCATGCTTGTATATGATAATGATGGTGATTTCCATAATGTATATGAAATTCTAATGCATATTCATAACAATGAATTATTAACTCACAGGTAGAATATGCTCCTTCGCGTCGAACCTATTGTCTCGAAGTAGAGGGTTTCGCTCCTGATTGTTCTATAGGAAGAAAAGTAGAAATGACCATTAGGATTTAAAACCTAAACTAAATTTTCTTTTGACAACCTAAGAATAAGACCATGACTCAATATTAAGGAGCTCTATTTTTCTATTTAAAAATGATGATGTCATATTTTACAATGAGCCTACTGAAAATTTAGTAGAGTTTCCCCTGTAAAACGGACATCCCCTTCTAAAAGAAGGGTCATTCCTGTAATGAAAAGATACTTCTATAATCACCAATAACCACAACTCAATTTGGGCCTCTAAACTACAAGTTCATGCCTAATTAAGTCCATCTTTACATTGCAAAAATTTATAATAAATCCAATCATAATTTAAGTATACCAATTTCTAATCCATACACCCTCATTTAAATTCAATACATCCAGATAATCTCAATACTAATCAACAATAACTCAATTTAATCAAATTCGTACATTTTTATAAAAACATAACTCTTACGAAAAGGTGGTGACCTTCACCACCCACCCAGAAATGACGAGCTCACCTCCAGGAATCCAATGGCACCAGTCTCGAGTCGAAACTCCTCCCAGTTTGCAAGAATCGGAGGATTAAAGCTCACAGGTGATCCATTTTTGTTCACTAAAATGGGCTGATTGGTGTCGAATTTCCCTCCTTTCCTATGTTTCTAGGGACGTTAGACATGCTGGTGGTGTTATTTTTGCCTAAAAATAACTAAAAAAGAGATTGGTGACTTATTTAAATGAATTGGAACTTCCAGTCGTGATTCCTCCTAATTCAGGTCATTTTTGAAGAAATAAGTTAAGGAGTTCTGTAGAATGTCTTGAGAGCTTTCCTTAAAGCCCTAGACCATCGAAAATGGTTATCAGATGCTGAAGGTGTGAGTGTTTGAAGTTTAGAGGGAATATTAACCTATAAGGTGTGAGTGTTTGAAGTTAAGAGAGAAATGAACTTGAACTTTCTTAAACTTAACTTATACTTCTATAGGCTTTTCTCGTTGATAGTCCATTACAACTAAGTTAACAAAAATTTAGATCATTATAATCTTGTCTTTGAGCCTCTGATATTGCTCCTCATATGTCGCCACCTTAAACAATAACATCGGAGGTCATTTGGGTGGGTGGACTAAGAGAGCTCCTCTCAGATCTCCAAATGACCCTTCCCCTCGTTGTTGTTTCATAGGTACTTCCTTTGCGCATTATGGTCCCATCATTGTACCTAAAACTTTAAATAAATGTGAGAACTCCATATTGCAATTTACAAGAATACCCTTTCCTAACATTTATTTCCTATGCTCATTAAATTATTAAACGTGAAAACGCACTAACATCAAGCATTAAAATATATAAAAATAAAAATAAATTAACCCAAATAAATATAAATAATAAAATAAAATAATTAGAAAATAATTAATAACCTAATTAATCACAAAATTAAAATTAAAAATATTGTAATTAAAATTAAACTAACCTAATTGTTTAATTTATGAATTTAACCCTAAAATTGAAATTAAAACCTTATTTTAATAATTACGCAAAATTAGCGAAATTAAACATTTAATTCGCGTAAAAATCAAAATTAAAATGAAATTAACCAAGGCATAACTTTAATTAATTATAAAAACAATTAATTAACCTTAATTTTATCACAATCTAATAATCAGTGAGTAAAAAAAATACAAAATCGCAATTCCAAGTGAAATGGATAATAACACTTAAATGATGAAAATTTGCAAGAACAATGCTGGAAATATGTTGGGAGATTGAGAGGGCAACGACAAAAGAGTTAGAGAGAAAAGAGAAAGTGAGAAAAAGAGAGATTAGGGCAAATTTAAGGGTTGTCATAGACTTACATGGTCTATTGTATAGGCAAATATGAGAATCAAGATCTTCATTATCCACGAAATTAAATATCTTGAATTATTTACAATATTACTAGTTTTAAATCAAAATTATTTGCTTGAATGTGAGGCTTCTTAATAATTATTTGAATACTTGTCAATGGTAATGATAATCTCATAAAGCTATTGGTTTATTCACTATATATGGATTGTTCAATGGTTGGTTATCTAGTAGTAGTATGCAGTTCCTACTTCTTACTCCCTCAGGATCAACCATAGGTTCTTATAACTGAACGATAACTTCACTCTTCTCTTTTATATTTCTTTGTCATGTAAGCTCTATTTCTTAGTTAAGAGGAAGTATATTATTAATCACAAATTTTCACATGTGATGGTGAGATTTAGTTTTAATCACAAGCACACTATAACTATAGCTAGAACTACCGAGTATGGGTCAATCTAATAAGGACTAGAATTACTAGTACTATTATATTTCTATTACCTAGTCTAACAAATTATGGTGATTATGATTAATTAAATTTAAGATTAAAATAAAAAATAAAATAAATTAACACAATTGACTAACTAGAATGAAGATTAAACTAATAAAATCAAAGAAGACAATGGTACCGAGACTTCAAATCCCCTTTAAAACTTCTCATGCAATTATGATTTCACTACTTAATTTAATCTATAGTTTTGTTATCTCTAGTTTTGCCTACAACTCATTTTAATTATGTTAGATCTATTCATATATTATATTTTTGAATTGCAATGGCATGAAATCATACATGAATCAACAAGGTAGTAATATTAATTCGAGAATAATTAAGAACACATAATTGAATTTCAATGAAAGTAAAGAATGAATTAAATTAAAAATTACTACAAGGTCTATCCTGGGGTTCATCTAATCTAAGTAACAATAGAGGTTTAGTTCCTAACCATCGAAAACATAACATCAAAACTAAAGAAAACCAAAAAAATCAAACGATAAATGATCAAATTCAGTTTAATCTTCACGAAATCCACTTTAGATTGATGGTAATGCACTCCTAATTTGTTTCCTTGCTTATTCTTCATTTTTCAATCATTTTAGGCCATCAATTTGTGTTTTCCCAAGCCTCCTTTGAGCATCTCTCCTTTTTATCTTAGTTTTACCCTTTAATAACCAAAAAGTTAGGATTTTTAGAATCGATATAGTCACCTAAACAGCCATGTACATGATTATGTTCCTTATTCTACTTTATTTATTTGAAAAATACACAAAAATACAATTTCAAAAAGCTATACAGTTTAGGACATGGTTGCGTCCACCTCCACATGGCCGTGTCCCTAAATAACTTCAATACTTCAATTTTTTGCTTCAATTTCATTTAATTTTTGCTCCTTTTAACCCAGAAGGCACTTAAAACCTAAAAACATAATAAAAATGAATTAAGTACCAAAAATAATAAAAAATTCTCAAATAAGTAAACAAAATGCACTAAACATGTGTTTAGAAATATAATATGTTAAGCATTTATCAGTATACACTTAAAATGAGTTTATGTAAACCTCAAAACAAGAAATGAAAAGAATAAATTTAAAAAATAAAATCCAAAGTAAAAATAGAGTTATTTCATATTCGTATTAATAAATAACATAATCCTTAGCAATAATGCTAAAAACTAATTGCAAATTTTCTATCGTAAGTATACGTTGTTATGAATAAGTAATACAATGATGAAAAAATATCATCCTATGAAAATTGCACTTATTAATCACCAAAACTAATTTATAACTATTTTATTTAAACAACAAAATAATTAAATTGAATAAAATTACAATTTAAATAATAAAAAACAAAATGTGCAGAATGATTGACAATAAATATTAAACAAATTTATGAGTTTTGATTTAACAAAAATTCATTCCACTTGAATCACCAAAATTTATAGTCCCTGTACTGCCAATAAATTTATATAATATGATTATTAATATTTCTTAAGCACCAGTAACATATTCCAACTAGTAAATCTCTTTGATAACTACAAATTTAGGAAGTTTATTAAGCACAATAAATATAGTGATACACATAATTTTATAAATACCTCTATCATATAACATTGATATGATATTTCAATCAACATCTAATTCATATATTAGTTTTTAATCTCAAATTGAATCATAAATCATATAATTGTTGCTCATACAATCACAAGCACTAACCATAAAATGAAATGATTCAAAATTAAATTTAAATAAAACATCAATTTAAATAAACCTAGGCAAATTCAAGTATTTATAACCTGAATAAAAAGAAATCTAGAACATCATAAAATTAAATAACAACTTAAACATGTTGAGTCATGATTTAAGAGAAAGAAAAAAACTAAGAACTAGAGAAATTTTGGTACCAAGTTATGCATATGTGTTTCTTCTTCTCTTCCTATGTGCTTTCTACCTCTTTAAATCTCCACTAAAAAAATAATTCTCTCGAAAGAATTAAAAATATATGGCTCCTAAAAAGGTGTAAAAATCAACTCTCAAATGTAATTATCTAAAAGTCTCCTACCTCTCAAAAGCCCTAGAATCTTTTATTTATACTCTCCTTTTAAAATTAGATCACTCTAATTCTAAAGTTTCCTTATAAAATTAATTACACTAGCATAAGATCAATGTTCTAGTGGTGTAAGGCTGTTGCTCAAAATCTGGTACATAACAGACTATCATTCATACAATAAAAGCGGTTATAGACTTATATTAGTGTAAAGTTGCTAATTTTTCTATAATTTTCTAGCTACTAAGTGTGGAATTGCTTCTTTTTGGCACTTTGAATGCTTATAATTACTCCAATTGTCACTTAAAAAAGGTTGTTAAATCAAGGTGCTCAAAAATAGTCCAAAATCGATATACCATCTATTTTGTGATTTTATTATTCTTTAATTCTTTATTTTGCTCTAAATTCCCGTCAAATTGTTTATAAAATTCTCAAAATTAACTAATTTATCAAATTTAAATTATTTAATTAGTATATGTAAAATTCACTTATCAATTGCATTTGTTATAGTTCGGTTACATTTATATTTTTATTTTATAAAGGAATTTAGATTTTTAAACATCTTGCAAGTACTCGTGGAACTTTGAGGTATATAACTTTACAACTAGAATGTTTTAGTTAATATGAGTAATAAAGAGTAATTTCTTCTTTATGTAGTAAAAAGGAGGACTTATATTATTGTTACCCTACCATTTGTTAATTTCGAAAACTTGGTAGAAGTTTGATGGTTTATGTTTTAGGATAAAATGTTACTTCAAATAGTAAAGGTCTTAAAAAGAGATAAGTAAGAGCTTTTTTTTTAATGACTTGGCATTAATTAATGCTCTTTTTTTTCTTTCTCTCCATAAATTTTTAATAATTTGTGCTAGTAATTGAGCTTCTTTAGTTATGTTGATGTTGGATCTTTTTAAATTTTTAAATATGTCGATAATCTAACATCACTAATTTATAACTATCATTAGTTTTTCTTTCTTATTCTACAATGTAGAACATTATTAGTTTTCTTATAGTGATGAATAAATAGAAAATAATGTTACAAAAGTGGAAAGGAAAAATAAAACAAAAATAAAGGAATATATAACAAATTGGGTACCTATTTATAAACTTGAAATATATCAAACT
Organism: Erythroxylum alaternifolium; assembly: GCA_027478495.1. Lineage (NCBI taxonomy): Eukaryota > Viridiplantae > Streptophyta > Magnoliopsida > Malpighiales > Erythroxylaceae > Erythroxylum > Erythroxylum alaternifolium. The sequence continues at coordinate 51,062,806 of JANIIA010000005.1, forward strand.
TCTTGCTATTATGCAAATATAGCAAAAGAATCCTAACAAACTAGGAATAGACAAACATTATTAATTATAAAAGCCATTGCGATAAACATTATCCTAACAACCATTTACTATTTTAATATAAGCAAAATATGGAGAAGACTGGTAAGTAGTGATTTACTGATGTTTCTAGTCCCATATTAGATAAACATTATCCTAACAACCATTTACTATTTTAATATAAGCAAAATATGGAGAAGACTGGTAAGTAGTGATTTAGTTATGTTTCTAGTCCCATATTTAGTGCACTTTGCTTGTTTATTCAAGAGTTTGTATGTTTTTGGTACTTCATTCATTCATATTATGTTTTTAGATTGTAATTTATTTATTTGAAGCAAAAGTAACAAGTTGGAATAAGTTTAGAGAAATTTGGAGTTGTTTTGACTAAATTGTAAAGAAGCTAAACATCAACATGGTCATTAGGCATGCCCATGTTGATGGATACACATCGTACATAGTAAGCCCCTTGGGCACTTCCTTTTTTTATTTGTTCATTTGAATAATGTCTAACATTCAAAATTGGATTTTTCATACCTTGCAATAATGTTAATTAGGTTATATTTTTGGCATGATTTTAAGAGCATTTTGCTTATGTATAATGGTTTTTATATGTTTTAGTATTTAATTTGGCTTATATTGCATTTTTAGGTTTTATTTTAGCTCTCTAATAAAGAAGCAAAAAATTCAGGAGAATCAAGTTAGAGCAAGTTTTGGCATCATTTTAGAGGAAGGATTGGAAACACAATTCAAGATAATGAACAATTTCCAATTCATGTTTATGATGAGTAACACAATCCAACATAGATCTGTGTTAGTGGTGATATTTATGAAAAGGGTTTTTAGAGACTATAAGTTACGAGGAGCAATATGGATCCAACATAGACCCCGGTTGGATCCTTGTTGGTAAAGATGACAATAAAATTTTTAGGGTTTTTAAATAAAAAGAAGAGAGAAATGGGCATATAAGATAGTGAAATAGAACATCTTGAGATAAGAAAGGAGAAACTTTATACCCAAAAAAAAGGGTTTCAATCAAGATTCATGTGAAGAACTTCAAGTCTATAAGAAAGAGTTTTTTTTATTTTGGATTTTTTAATTATTATTGGTTTTCCTTATCGTAGTATAAACTGAACTAGAATAAATTTAGATCGGATAAACTTTACAACTAATTTTTTGGAAAATTCTTTGATTTATTAAAAGACTCAAGTTATCTTTTGAATTATCCAATATTACTTATTTTTTAATTGAAATTTTTTATTTTGAATTGATTTCAAATTTTATATATAAGGATTAAAAAATCATATGTATGAATAGGTTATGGCATGAATAGTAAGAGTTTCATAAAATCCTAAATATAGGACTGTATAAATCTTCTAAGTTAGCATCAAATATAATAAAGAAAATCATAAATCAAGTTGATAAATTTTTAAGGGATTTGATTATAAGGAGATTTCAATTAATCAGTTTAAGGGTCGGAGATATATTTCTTAAGACAAAATTATGGTTACGACTTTGGATTCCTATCAGTACAAGAAACTAGGGTTAATAATTAAATCAAAATAAGTTTAAGCATAGAAAAGTTTAAAAACTTTACATCAAGATTTTATTTATCAATTAATAACCTTATTTCTATTCATTGCTTTTAGATTGCTAATTTAGAAAATTAATTTACTTTAGTTAATCACTTACTTTAAGTCAATCAATTATTTTTTAGATTAAATAATAGAAAGATAGTTGTTACTACTATTTGTAATCCTTGTGGGAATAATATTCGTATTTACTAGACTATACTATAAGAATGATAGGTGTACTTGCCTAGTCGATCTTTAGTAATGTTTAAATAATGAAAATAATCAAGTTTTTAGAGCTGTTTTTAGAGTCTAACATATTAGGAGCACTTTATTTTTATTAATCTAATTAATTTTTTCTTTTTCTTATTTTATTTTAGAACTTTCTTTTTTGATATTTTAGTTTTTGAGTGAATTTCAAGATTTATGTACTTTGATTTATGAATAGGAATAGTCCCAAAGTATGAGTTAATCTAAATCCATAAATTGAAAGGACTTTAATTTAGAATTTAAGTGAGAGAAACCTAATAGTCTAAGGCAACAAAAAATTATAAGGTTATATCTACCAAATACAATAACATGATAGGGAGAAAGAATATATTATAGGGGATTATGCTATACCTTCACTTGTAGGGATAGAATATAGCATTACTAGTAAGAGTGGAGTAATTTGAAAATCAAGCTCAACATAATTTAGATGCTTCAATAAATTGTGCAATTTTGTGGTATGTTAAATGAGGATTCACATATACATATTGCCAAAATTTTAAAGTTCTTTGATACTTTCAAAATTGATAGAGCTTTGGAACATGCTATTTAGTTAAGGTTATTCTCTTTTTCATTAAATGACATAGATAAATCATGGTTAAAGTCTTTGACTTTTAGATCTATTACCATTTGGATTGGTCTTGCTAAAAAGTTTTTAACTATGTATTTTCCTCCAACATGAATAAAAAAAACTTAAGAATGACATATTTTCCTTTCAATACATGGCGGGTGAGATGGTGTATGAATTTGAGAAGATATCAAAGTAGTTACTAAGAAAATGCTCACACCTTAATTTGATTTAGGATTACAAAATTTAAATATTTCTTAGTGGATTGACTTATCCATCTAAAAAGTTGATAAATCCATTTTTTATGGGAATATCATCTTTAAAACCCCTAAGGATTTGAAAAAGAATATTGAGAATATATCTATGAATAATTATCAATAGTGGAACTCAAAGAAAAAGACAAAATCAAGTGATATTCATAATTTTGATACGATGATAACATTATATGTGAAGTTATAAGTTCTAAGCAATAAGATTGATAAAATGAATTTGGAAACTCAATCAATAGGTGATGAATTGTGATATTTATGGTGATAAGCATACTAATGATGAATGTGAGGCACTTAACAATAGGGGACAACTGACCAAGCTAATTGATTTTTATAGGAAATTAGTTTCAAAATAATCCTAATAGTAATATTTACAATATGGACTGCAAATGTGGAAACACCTCTTTCTTTCATATTTTGGACATGGAACAATATGTTACTGCGGAAACATGGAAGAATTGAAATCTTAGATCAAAACACTATGTACAGATGGTAACTATCCTAACTTTTCATGGAATAATCAAAGATATAAAAGGTAAAGACCTTCACATAAATTTTACCAACAACAGCAACAACAAAGGAAGTTAAGTCTTGAGGATTTCATGATAGAATTCATTAATGCATCTAAGGGCTTCCATAATATTGAATAGACTCTTTGAAATCAAGAAGCCTTCACTCATAAATTGGAAAATCAAATTGGACAACTTGTTATGATTATCTCTAAAATGTAGCTAGGTATTTTTCCTAACAATAATAGTAAAGAAAAAAAAGGAAATGTTTGTTGTATGAGAAGTATAAAAGATAAGGAAAAGGAGAAAGAGAATGAGATGGAGCTAATGAAGAAAAATGTCAAAGAGTATAAATTGAAAGTCTAATACTGGAGAAATTTTGAGAGAGATATAAAGGTAGATTAATTTGGAAGGTTTTTAAAGCATTTTAAATAATTATACATTATCATTCCTTTTATTAATGCTCTTTCACAAATGTAAAAATATGTGAAGTTCTTAAAGGATCTCCATTATAATAAGTAGAAATTTAAGGAGTTATCAATGATATTTAAGTGAGGAGTGCTCTATCATTTTGCAAAATAAGCTACCTTATAAAATTAAATATCTAGTAAGTTCTTCCTTGTAATTATTAGTTTGTTAATTAGAGGGTATTAGCAAACTTAGGAGCTAGTATTAACTTAATGTCATATGTTATGTTTAAGAAATTAGGATTGGATGAACTAAATTTGACTAGGATGAGTATTTAATTAGAAAATAGGTCAATTAAGTATCCTAAGGGCATTATAGATTCTTTTTTTAGTTAAGGTCGACAAATCTATATTTCTAATTGATATAGATATGGAGGATGATGGAGAGAATCCATTGCTATTAGTTACTGTTAAAGCTATCGTAAATGTGAATGATGGAAAATTAATCCTAAAGGTATAGGATAAGCAAGTAGTTTTCAAGATATTTGAGGCCATAAGATTTTCCCTTGATAAAGATGATAGTTGTTTCTCTATAGATGTGATTCATACTAAAATTTCATGTTATGCTGGAAATTCATATATGATCCATTTGAGACTTGTATCATGGAAAGAAAATAAGAGGATATGGATAGACCCATTATAATAGAGCAAGTGGCATATTTAGAAGTTAATGATCCTATAATTATGAATTAATTAAGAAGTCCAATAAAAGACTTATAAAAAAAGTATTTATTAAGAGGCAACCTAATGATTTGGGTGTTTTGGATTCAATTTAGTAGCTTTAAGGATTTTTAACAATAATTTTAGTATTTTTTTCATAATGTTGTTGTTTGTTGAATGTGTTTTGATAAAGAAAATTTAAAGTCATTAAGCTAAGTTTGCTTTGATGGTCTTTCACTGTTAAATCATGAATTGGTTATTTGGGAAAAGATCTGAGTTAGTTTTATAGGCTATAGGTATCCTACACAAGCTCGTGTTTGCCTCGTGTTATATAACACCCTTATATGTCTGTAAAGATTGAGTTAAGGAGCCATCAATGACTAACCTAAGATTATTGATTACTGATGGCATTCGAAGAGGCTTGCAATTTTTTATTATCAAGCGAGTACCAATCATCCTAATTGCCTACTTGTTCCTTATTTTTTAGTTTTTCATTGCTTTTGTATACTATCTATATTAAGGATAATGTACAAGTCAAGTTTGAAAAAGGGAATTAATTACTCATGGACCCTATTAGCTACACTTATCAATTTTATTTTAATTAGTTTAATAAGGAACAATTCTAGGAAAATTTTTAACTTTGATAGAACATTGATTGAGATCATTCATCATAAGTTCGATTTTTTTAGGATTTTATATTTTTAGGTAAGTAAGTCATGAACATTGATGATTAAGTTAATTTTAATCTACTATATTAATTTTGAAAATGGATATTTGAAGTTTACTATGATACTTGTTATATCATTTGGACCTATAATTGAGTTAAAAGTAAATTCTTTTTAATAATTTTTAGTATCCTTCAAAAAATACATTAATAAGTGAGTATAAAATGAATTTAATCTAATGGCTTCAAATTAAATAAAAAGGTTAAAGTTAAAGAGTGATACTAATAGCCATTTGAAATGGTAACTTAATTGAGTAACCTGGAGTACTCATGACAAGGTGTTTACTTTCGTATCAAATGGTTAGGTGAATTTATCATAAAAGCCTCTAATTTTTATTGTATTAATTTAAATTTAGTGTTTGATTTTCAATAAAAGTGTATAAAAATATTTAAAAGTTGAAGCATCTTTTCTCATATATGTTCACATTATACATTAAGTTAAAATTTATAGATTAAGTTAAAATTTGAAGGATTTTAGATTTAAATTTAATTAATTTATGATTTGATGCAAGTAGCTAAATGCCTAGAAAATTAATGAACATTGCTGTTAAATGAATAATGGGGATCCTTGATTGATTTTATTGACTTGTTAAGTTTTTTTCTTAGAGCTGCTACCTATTTGAGTTATTGATAATGAAATTGATTTGCTTGAGGGCAAAGAAATGTTTAAGTGAAGGGGAAAGTGATAAGTGCTAATTAGGTTTTGTTTTTAGCATAATGTTAAGAGTGTTTTGCTTGTGTTTTGATGTTGTTTATATGTTTGGGTGCTTAATTTGGCTTCTATTTGATTTTTGACCCTTAATTTAATTCCTAATAAAGAAGGAAGGAGTTTGGACAAATCTGAGTCAAGTTAGAGCAAGTTTTGGCATGGTTTTAGAGTAAGGATTTGAAACACAATTTAAGACAATAAATCATGTCCAATCTATGTTTATGTTAAGCAACATAGTCTAATATATATCCCTATTGTCAATGAATTTTATAAAGTCAAGAGTTTAAGGAGAATAAAAGTTAGGGGAGCATCACAGAAAGAATCTAAAATAAAAGAACTCATTATTATGGATCTTGAAGTCTTGAAGTTCTTTACTTGAATCTTAATTGAAATCCCTTGTTTTCTCTCTAAATTTACTTCTTTCTTATCTTAAAATGCTCTAATTTGCTCTCCAATATTCTTATTCTTCTTTTCTTTTTATATTCAAAACTCTAAAAATTTTGTAAATATCACTAGCAACACAGGTAAAAAAGCATAAGAAAATTAGAGAGAAAGTTAGAGCATTTTAAGATGAGAAAAAAACAACTTTAAAGAGAAAACAAGGATTAAGATTCAAGTAAAGAACTTCAAGATCCATAATAAAGAGTTCTTTTATTTTAGATTCTTTCTTGAATAAACTTAACGATACTCACATTTCCCGCCTAAGCAGGGTATGAGGAGGGTAAGATGTACGCAGTCATGCCCGCATCTCCTAAGAGATACAGAGACTGTTTCCTTTATAGACCCCCGGCTGTTTGGGTGACTCGAACTCAAGACCTCCTCAGGCTTTAAGTGAGGAGTTAACCAACTAGGCTACTCCTACTCTTTCTTGAATGTTTTTTATTTTCTTTAGCTTAGTATAAACTAAATTAGGATAGACATAGATGGGATGAACCTTATGACTAATTATTTGGATTAATTATCTAATATATTAAAAGACTCAAGTTATATTGTGAATTATTGATAACTACTACTTATGTTTGAATTGAAATTTGCTAGTGTTTTGATTCAATTCAAATTTTATTTATATAGGTTTAGAGGTCATTTATATGAAAAAGAGATCTTAGGATGAATATTACGGGTTGTTTGAAATCATAAAGATAGGACCATAAAAATCTTCTGTGTTAAAGTTAAATCTAGAAAATAAATCTATATAACAAGTTAATATGTTCTTAAACTTTTGATTAGAGAGAGATTTCTAGCAATCAAGTTAAGAGTAAGAGTTATATTTCTTAAGAAAGAATATGGTTATAAATTTAGAATTCCTCTTGGTCAAGAAAGTAAAGTTAATAATTGATGCAAGATAAATTTATATTTAAAAAGGTTCAATGAGGACTCTATGTCTAGATCCTATTTATCAATTGATTGTTTCACTCTTGTTTATCGCTTTAGTTTGCTACTTTAGATTAGTAATTTTAGTTTAGCTAATCACTTATTTTAATTCAATCATTCATTTTGTTATATTAAATAATATAAAGATAATTATTACTATTACTCTTAGTCCTTATAAGAGTGATACTCGTAGTCATTAAACTATATTATAAGAGTGATAGCTGTACTTGCCAAGCTAGTTTTTAATATTATTTAGATCGTGAACATACATCAAAACTTTTACTGTCATGAAGAGTCATTACGTAATTTTTTCCTAAAACTACCCCACACTTAACAAATTTATTATTAGCACTACTACTCCTGCTACTACCACTACTCTTTCTACTACTGCTATTGCTACTCCTACTACTGCTACCACTATTACTACTACTCCTCCTCCTCCTCCTACTCCTACTCCTACTACTACTACTACTACTACTATTAGGTAATAAAGTGAATTACTACTGCTACCACTACTACTACCACTACTACTACTACTACTACTACTACGACTACGATTACGACTAGGACTACGACTACTACTACTACTACTACTACTACTACTACGATTACTACACTACTACTACGACTACTACGACTACGACTACGACTACTACTACTACTACTACTACTACTAGTAGGTAAGGTAATAAAGTGAACTACTACTACTACTACTAGTAGGTAATAAAGTGAACTACTACTGCTACTACTACTACTGCTATTACTACTACTACTACTACTACTACTACTACTACTACTAGGTAATAAATTGAACTACTACTACTAGTACTACTAGTAGTATTACTACGAGGTAATAAAGTGAACTACTACTACTACTACTAGTAGGTAATAAAGTGAACTACTACTGCTACTACTACTACTGCTA
>JANIIA010000005.1:51070978-51085673 GCA_027478495.1 Erythroxylum alaternifolium
GATGCGCGCGCTGATCCAGGTCGACAGCACCTCCGTGGCCCTCACGCCCAACACGGACATGATCGTCAGCCTGTCGCGGGACGGCGGCACGACCTTCACCCAGGCCACCCTGGCGCTCGTGCAGAGCATGCCGGACGGCACGATCGTCTACGACACGGGGTGGCTGTCCGTCACCGGCCAGCCGACCGGCAACTCCACCATGACGTACAAGATCACGACGCCGACCCAGAAGGCGATCGTGCTGACCGGCGTCTCCATGCAGGTGAAGCCATGAGCGCGATCCGCCTCTTTGACGTTCTCGATCCCACGGCACCCCGCACCGCCTCCGCCAAGCAGGTCCGCTACGCCCTCACCAGCCTCGGTGTGCGGCAGGCTTTCGAGGATGCCGCCGCGAAGGCGAGCCAGGCCGTCCAGGACTGGTGGGGGTGGAGCGACCCCATCGTCGAGGACGCCCCGAAGCTCGCCCGCCTCTGCGCCGCGGCCGGCACCACGCCCGCCGCCGTGATAAATGTCGCCGTTACGGTGTGATTCACGTTGCCCTGGCGCGCAAGCGCGATCCCGTCGCCCTCGCGGCCCATGTCGCGAGCGCCTAACCTGGCGACGCGGCGTTGCTGCGCGCCGCCGTCGAGGGATCAGATAAGCCCAGCCTTCATTCGGTCTATGAATTTTCCTTTGTATTCATGGACCCCGAAATGCGTCACGGGTTCATCGACATTGGCCCAAATCTCACCTCCGGTCTTCACCCAGCGTACACAGAAAGACTCATCCTCGTGTGGATACCGGTAGAGGACGTTCGCGCATCACAACGTCTACAAATCTGAAAAACAAATACCAATCCGCGTTAACAGGTAAATCTGTACTTGTTGTATGTTTTCAGTTATACTTTTGTTGTATAATATGGCTTATTCCGCCACGTATTATAAATACACGGGCCATAGGCGATCTAACAAATTGTGCATTGTTAAGTCTTGAATTTTAGTTTGATGGTACAAGTAGTAAATTTGGAATTAATTATTACAATTGGAAAATTGACAAATTAATATGTACATTTGGATTAGGAAAAATGCAAAGTGGTAAGATAAATTGACACATTAAAAATTAGGATGACTAAGCTTATGAAATACGTGACAAATGGTATAAATAAATTAGTGACATTTGGCATGGGTAATTAACTGACAAATGGTAGCAATTATTGAATGACAAATGGACTAGTAACTAGGTGACAAATGGCAGATTATCTAGTTATAAATGTCATTGTCAAATGAAGACACCTTGCACCTAGTTGAATTAAGCTCATGCAGCAAAAGTTTCTGCTGAAATATTCATCATCTCCTCTTTTCTCTCCACTGAAATTTGCTTCTAACTTACATCCCTGTATTTTGGTTTAAGCCTAGCTAAATTGCCACACCAAACCCATACTTTTACCCTTCACAAGATAGCTAAAGAACTAGCTTATTGTTGTCTTTTAACCCTTGCAGAAAACCAACTTGTTTCTACCTTGAATTTGTGATGATCTTGCTTGTATAGAGAGCTAGGTTAACTTGATGTACTGAGGTGAAATTTGACCTTAACAAGTAACTAGAAATATGATCTTTATGGCATGTTTTAACATAATGATAATGATGATTGAACTGGGATGGATTGTTTATGATGTTGATGATGAAGTATGTTGGATTATGTTGGATGAACTTGGACACTTTTATGCTTTGTTATTGATGTATAAAAACTATAGGTTATAGTTTATTATATGGATGAATTGGATTGGAATTTGAAGTATAATGAAGGTGAATTTATGCTAAATTGGGAAAGAACTAGGACTATATGCATGATAGTGAATGATAGTTTCTGTTTCGATTCTTAATGCATGAAAGACAACAGTTTATGAGCTGTCAATTGAATAATTTTGAGTTAGAATTGGAGATGATATTGATGAGGATATGGAGTATAATTAAGGTATAATTGAGGTATATTTAATGGACTATTAAGAGGATGTTTTGAATTTGGTATTAAGATGTTAAAATTTGGGAAAAAAAATTAAGGAATTGGATGGTGAACTTTCAGTTCACTCATCCCATGATTATAGGAGTTGCATACACGATTGTAGGAAATGTCTTGAAGGGAAGAAAATGTTTTTTTTGTGTGATTTAATAATTAATTAAGGATAAGTCAATTTAGTTTGATGCATTTGGACTTAATTGAGGCTTAAAATGAACCTAGTTTGATGTTGGATAAGTTGGTTAAGTGTTGGATAAGTTTAGGTTATTAATTGATGTTATAACTTAAGTAAAGGATTGGTTGATATCAATGTATCTAAATTTGGAATTTATGATTGTTAAAGGAATGAAGGTGTTCTTATGAATATAAATGTGATCCAAACGATATGAGTAATGCACTAGGAATGAATGAATGAGAATTGAGAATGGTGTGAATATATAGAAAAGGGTTGGTAAATGTATGGTTGATGAATTTAGAATAATTAAGTTTACTTAAGGTATAAACCTAAATTGCAAACTATTTATATCTAAGCTATGATGTATGAATGGTTAAGATTTGTGAATAAAGACACATACCCAGGAAAGTCAATTGAGCATGCATTGAACATGACGTATATACATATGCATGAGTGAATAATCATATGATTGATCAACTTAGTTTTATGTAAAATATGTGTGTATTGTATGACTAAAGAAGCACCAGTTGATCGTCAACATCCAGACATTGTCGGTTCATCAAGGCAATAGCTTATCTAGAGTGTATTGTGGGTTAACCTAGATGTTTCCTCACTATGACTGAATTGTTTTTGATTAATTTTAGATATTGAACTGCTATTTATATGATTATGATAATTCCGGACATTGATGGTCTGAGGAGTTCAATATTCTGGAATTAAATTGGAAGTGCTTTCTAATTGTATGTGAATATAGAAATTGTGTAAAGTTAATTATATGTGTTTCTATTTGATATGTATGCAAAATATGAAATGTGAGCAATTGAATGTGAATTACCGAACTTAAATTCAATGAATCTGAAACAAGTGATGGAAGCTCACAAGAATGAAAGGTAATGAAGCATGGCTTATGGAATGATGCATCACATTGAAATGTATGATTAGATAAAAGAGTTGTGACCAGAGTGACCATTGAAAAAGAGTTTAAAGCTTAAAAATGTACACAAAGAGCCATAGGCTTAATTATTAATGAGCCTGGTATCCATATTAGGTACGGGATAGTAAATGAAATGAGCTCGGTATCCACAATAGATATGGGACAGTAAATAGGCGCTCGATCACAAAAAAGTAAAAATAAATGGAGTCACATGTGCATTTATATATATAACTTGATATGTATCATATGGATGATTGAATTGAATTATTTGGATTGTTCTAAAATGGTGATGCGAAATATTGTATACAAGTTATGCTTGTTGAAGCATGATAAAATGTGTTAAATTATTCAATATTTCATGATATGATTTACTTATGAATTTGAATGTGAATTGTCCTTATGTTTTGATATAAGTGAGCACATCGATGATGGTTTACTCACTGAGTTCGCAAACTCATCAAAATTGCAACGTTGGTTTTCACATATAAGGGAGATCTAGCTCTTAAAGCAATCTAGTAGAAGTATAGTATTGTCAGTTTAGAAAAACAAGAATGGCTTAAAGGTCTGGTCAGCTGATATTTGAGGAGTCTAGTAGATTTTGTTTATTTACCTTTCTCATTTCATATAGGAAATTTTGTAAAAGAGCAGTAAACTTTCAGATGTTTTGGGTAATGTAAATATATGTACTATGAAGTTTAATGTTATAGTGTAAGTTAAGTTTATGAATGAAATGGGAAAAGTTAATCTTATGACTACTTATGTTTTGTATGATGCCATAGTAAGTTAATATGATTGCTCTAACATGCCATTTTTATAAGGTATGTTCTTGAATGTTCTCTTGATATTCGGGCATACGCTCTATGGTAGTGGTGTCTTACAATTTAGAAGGGAACATATTATTGCTCAAGTCTAAAACTATCAACTGTTACAAAGAAATCCTAAGGGATTGACTATGGCATATATCAAATAACCTCTATTCCTACAATTTTGGCCACCAGGTATAAGTTTAGAGAATATCAAACATGCTAACATCCCTACTTGGATTAATTGGTATGGTTGTTCTATGTAATATTGCTCTATCAAAGGCTTAGCAGGTTAGCAAGATTTATAGACAATCTACTTTGCATGGATGTCATCATTGCTCAAAGGTTTTGGGTAGGATGTAGAAGAATAGGTTTTAGCATTAATATAGGGAAAGAACTTCCAAACTTCATTCATATCCTAAGACTTGGAGAAGGGAGACAATCTTGGAAGACATGGATAGGGTAGTTTATCACTTTAAGCCTTCCCTAAAGGAGAAAGGGAAACAATGGAAAGCAACCAGAAAAATATTTAATAGGGAAGATTATTTAAAGTTAATGGGAATAAGGAAAGCTTCTAAGGATACTAATAAAGGCATCTTGAATATTAGTAGCTAAGGGAAAACTACTAGACCAGTGTTATAGTTGATAATAAGGTGAACTCCCCAATAATAAAAAAGATAGGCAACCTAGCATCTAAAGAAAAAGCTTTTGAGCCCTCTAAAAAGATCAATGGTGAAGTAGCACTAGTTTAAGGAGAAGAAACTTTGGAACATTCCATTCAAAGTGCATCTACAATAATAAAAGCTACACCATCATTGCATGAAGATTTCAAGGTTGACAACCAGTAAAATAAGGGAGAAAAATATGTCCAAGGGACCTAAACTCATCTCTCAAATATTCAATTACCTTTTAGAATGTTAGAAAGATTAATAACCCATATAAATAGCAACTTTCGAAATATTTTGTTTTGGGTAATAAATTAGGGTTGATTGGATTATCAAAGACTAAGATATGATTAAATTAGCTCTCTAATTGGATTTTTTTTATCAGGAAATGATATGTGATTTCTAATCATCAATAAAATCATTTTAGTAGAGTGGTAGTTGCTTTTGATAGTAGCTCAATTAAATTCCAAATGCTCCAAACCATATACCAGTTTGTGTAATTGGATAACATCTAGGAGGGAATCAAAGTTTTAGTAACATTTATGTATGGATCAACTTTTCTTTCCAGAGGAGATCTCTTTAGGCAAAACTAAAAGACTTGCATAGCCTAATTGGGAATCCATGGTTGATTATAGGGGAATTTAATAGCACCCTCTAATACTCAAAAGTTGAAGAGAACGTTAAACTAAAGAATTTTTCAACAGATTTATAAGAATGTGTAGAAACGTTAAAGTAATTAATCTAAAACTAGATGGTTTAGCTTTCACTTGGAGTAATAAACAAAGAAAAATATGATACATCTAGAAAAAATGTTAGATAGAGATTTGGTGAATGGGGAACAAGGAATGGTGAATGGCTCTCTCAAATTTGAGAGTAAAAGGATGTTTTTAAACCCACTTTTTTGGGATCATGCACTAATAGTTGTTTAAAACATGTTCCATAAGAGTAAGAAACATTTCCTATTTCAGTTTAACAACTATCTAGTAGAAATAGAAGGATTTTTTTTGGTAATTCAGTAAATTTATAAATAAATAAAAATGTATGTACATCAAGAGCTTTCCAAAGATGGCAATCTCTTACCCTATCCTAAAGGAACTTACAAGAAAGCATAAGGAACCCTAAAACTGTTCGCACAGGCCAAACAAACACAATAGCACAATTAAACCACATTTAGCAACAAAAATGATCATATCAAAGACCATCTTACCAATAATACAACTATTTCCATATAAGAGTCTTATGCAACAGAAAACTAATCAAGACTTCCTACTAATCCTTCTCATTCTGGTAGTAAGGGCTCTCCTATTACTAAGTTGCCAAAGGAATGGACCTTGTACCTTGGGACACCATGCACATTCTTCAATGCTTTTGTAGGTTCAGCCATTACTGCATCTTATGCCTCTCTTGTTGATGAAGAGGGTGAGTTTCCTTTCATTTTCTTGAGGTTGTAGTGAAAATCGATGCCTTGCATATATGCTCACATTGATATATATTGCCGATGAGTGAGATAAAATTTGCTTTCCCAAACCAACTAGCACACCTGCAAAATAAAAATTAGAAGAAATAAGAAAACAAGCCAGAATCTTCTATTTATCTTCTCTCAATGTTTGAGATGAATTGTTCCATTACTTGGAAGATCACTTTAGTATTAATGTTCCCCACTTCCATGGCTACATTTTTGAAGGCTCTAAGGTTTCTCTCGAACCATAAGTTGTACACAATAACAAAAAGTAGAATGATAAAATGCTGAGGACAATGTTTCTATGGCTTTGAGGTTGGTTAAACCAAAGTATAATGGATTGGAGGTTTAGCAGGTTTGGAATGTTTATCTGAAAGTGGCTGAGGCAGTGTAGCCACATTGATTTTGAGAAGGAGCATTCAAAGAAGAGGCGGTTGGTAGACTCATTATCCAATTAGCACTAAGAGCAATGATTAGGAATATAAGTGTAAAGGAGTTGATCCCTTATTTGTAGCTTATTAAGGAAAGCTAACCACAAGATAAAGGCATACCTTAGGTTGGAACCTTTATGCCACATTAATTTATGCTAAGTTACTTTCGGCAAAGGTGGTCTCATCAAAGAGTATGCTGAAGCATTAGTGTAAATTTTTGAGGGGCTTGCAGTCCATTCTAATCTATCAGCTTGGGACCAATCAGGTTAGTATATTAAAGGCTCGAGCATACAATTGGTCTCAATTGTGGCACCTTGCCAACATCACATATTGTCTCTAATAATATCCGCTACTTTTGCATTCATTGGAAATTCTAAACCATTGATAGCTCTAGGCGTTGAGAGATCCCTAAGGCATAAAAAAGTAGAAATTCCATTTCCTATCTTAAATCTGAAATGGTTCAATAATATTTCTAACCTAAATAAGTTTCCTCCAACTCCAATAACTATTATTAGTCAGTTGAGCACTCCAAAAGTTTTTCCTTTTAAGAATAATGTTGTGGACCCACTTTACCCACAAAGCTTCCTTATCATTGAAAAGAACCCAAATCCTTTTACTTAATAAGACATTGTTCCAAGTAGTCAAATGTTTAATCCCTATACCACCCTCTATTTTAGGTCTACAAGGGTCAATCCACTTGACTTTTATATGAGTTTTAGACATTACTTTTCTAGACCACAAGAAGTTCCTAAGTTTAGACTCAAATTCTTTAATGATAGAGACAGGAAGCAAGGAATGGCTAGCCCAATAGACATGAAAAGTAGACAAGATAGAAATTACCAATTGAAGTCTACCAGCATAGGACAAGGCTTTATGATTCCATTTGTTAACTCTGGAAGGATATTTACAAGCATTTATAAGAAGCCCCACCCATAAAATTAGGGTTTACAAGTCTTTCATTTGTGATATGAAACTAGGAAAAATCAAGGAGGTTTTGAAGTTTCTTGAAAACAAATGTGGAGGAAGTACATACTAGAGTTGGTCAAAAACACATAAGTATCAAAATAGGGGTTGAATTGGAAAATTAATTGAGAAGTAAGGTGTTTCTTAGCAAGGAAAAGGAAAACTTAAGTGCATATGTAAAGGCTTTAGCTTATCACAATTTTCTAATACATTAAAGGCACATAATTCACTGGTTATAAGAAGGGGATAAAAGCTCCAAGTTTTTCTTCAGTCATATCATAGATAGAGAAAAATCAAATAGAATTATCTTAATCCTAAGCTACAATGGCCATGTTGTTTCTTCTCGAAAGGATTTAAAGGAGAAGGCACTTCTTTTCTCAAGAACTTAATTAGAAGTCCAACAGCAAACTCTTCATTAGTTCCCTTACTAAGATCTTTCATCCATAACTATTTCCCTTATGAAGATGTATCATCTCTAACCAGGCTATTCAACTCTATTAAGATTGAAAGTGTGGTCTTTGATAAAAATCCATCCAAAGCCCTAGAGCTAGATGGCCTAAATGTCTTTTTTTATAAAAGACCTGGCTCCTTGTAAAGACAATAATCGCAAAGGCTATTGTAGAATTCTTTATGCTTAAGGAAATAAATAACTCATTCCTTTATTTGATTCCTAAAGTACCTAACCTCAGCTCCTTAAATGAATTTAGAACTATTTTATATTGTAATTTTTATCCAAGATTACCTCTAAAATCATTTCCAGCAAGTGACTCCTAAGGAGCCATTATAGAAGGTAGGTCTATTGGAGATAACATACTAATGGCTTAGGAGCTTTTTAAGGGGTACTCTAAGAAAAATGAACCATCAAGGCTGATTTCTTGAAAGCTTTCAACACAATTAGTTAGGAGTTCATATGCACTTGCTTGAGGCTTTCAACTTCCTTGAGAAGTTCAGAGATTTGGTAATGATAGGTGTGCATTAGTGTATGTTTTTCTATATAATTGGCATGTGTTTCTTGCATAATTGTTTATTATTGTTGTAGTTTAGGATTCATTTGTATGTTTTCATTTAGTTTGATTTCCATTGTTATTCTTTTATGTTTGATGTTAATTTAGGATAAGAATTGACTATTTTTATGTAGGTAGGAAGATTGAGTAACTTGAAGATTGAGCTAGAGATAAAAAAGGAAAAGAAAAGAGGAAGTTTTCTGTGGCCAATCCCACGATTGTGGGAATCATGCCAATTCCCATGATCGTGGGAATTACAATCTGAGACAATACGTGGGACTATATTAAATTTAGGATTTTTGGACTATTAAAGGATAATTAAGCCTCGATCTTAGAGGGAGATGAAACTCGTCTGTAGAAACACCATCCTTGAGTGAAGAACACATGTTTGGAGCCTTGAGGAAGGATTGAAGTCAAGGATCATCAACAAGATTGGAGAAAATAGCATATCAACACCAAAGTTTCCAGATTTTGGAAAAGAAGAGGAGTTTCCTTATTCAATTTTCTATCAATTTTACTACTTCTATTCTTTGTAAAATGATTTATTTCAATGTTGATGATGTTATAGAGACCACGAGTGGCTGATTTAGTTTTAGGGATTGCTTTTGAACTATTTTGTTAGAACTCTTATTTTATTGAATTAAATGAAATTGTCTTTGATGATTGGTAATTTTATTTGTTATCTTGCAATAAATCGAGAGAGTGAGTGAGATTAATTGTGTAGGATTGTACAATGAGAGTTGCCAGCCTACAGACATACAATCATCACGTTAATTGATTAAATAGAAGAGAAATCTTGATGAATTTAATTGATTACCCATAGGATAGTTTAATAACTAGTAGAATCGGTAGAGTCATTGGGTAGGTTAAAAGATTGTCAAATTGATTCCCTTTAATTCGATTAAGGAAAATTAATTACACCTTGAGAGATGGTAATTAATACATTCAGAAATCTAGGATGAGACACAAGAAATGTAGGATGAGACACAATTTGATTAATAAAATAGGAGGGAGACAAAATAGGGAAAAAAGTAATCTTTAGTCTTTAGATTCTTAAATTCCGATTTTTCTACATTTTGGTATTGTATATTACTTGTGTTAGTCTTTTAATTTTGATTTAATTTTCCAAATTATTTGCATTAAATAATTTCGTTTCTTAAACAAAGTTTTATCTAAATTAAGTGGTGTCTAGGCATTAATCCCTGTGAGATCGATATCTGCTCTTTTTAACTACAAGTCACGACCCGTACACTTGTGATTTTTGAGTGTAAAACAAGTAGATAGGTTTTACCATCAATAAGTTTTTGGTGCCATTTTTAGGGATTGATTGTTTAGCATATTGGTTAATTTAGATTACTTTGATTTAAGAATGTTGATACTTTTCCTTATATATTTACAAGTGTATGAACACAAGGAGCATGTGAAGATCGATAGAATTTGGTAAGGACAAACTATCCAATATCACAAGGCACATCAAGACATCTTAGAATGAGGAATGAGACATCCAAAGAGTTAGATGCCAAGAAGAAATAGAAAGAACAATGATGGAAGATAGATATTATAGGGAGCAAGGAACTTTTGCAAATTACAATAAGGCACAGTATGGTTAGGGAAGTACTGATCCTTATTAGAACACATACACTCTAGAATGGCAGAACTGATCGCAAGTTTACGTGTAACTATTATAAACTTGATAATACTACAAATGCACAGGTCATTTGCGTAGTACCTAAGGTATCAATCCCACGAGGAGGGTTAATCTAGTCCTAAAATCTAAAGTTGAACTAAATTGCAACAATGTGAAATAAATAATAAATGCAGAAAATTAATCAATGAACAATCAATTATGAGAATTAAATTTCAAAAATAATAACAAAATAGAAAATCACATAACCAAATCAAGAATTAACCTAGGAATTACCAATTGAGAGAAAGGGGGTTTTAATCCGAGATTAATGAAAATCTAATCAATTATGCAATTATCGAATTATTAGGTCTAGACAGTCTTAGCGTGAATTACTCTCTCTCGAGTTATAATCTTTAAACCCTAGTTAATAATCCCTAATTTAAATTATGGAATTATGATCTCTCGACTCACAATTAACCCAAAACATAAATTAGTTCTAAAATTGTCTAATAACCTATCGAAAACCTATGCTCGATCTCTCGTTACACGATTTCAATGGTTTTATTCAATTCTTATCTATCAAATTACCTAACTCTCGTTAGCCCAATTTGATGATTTTCACTCAACTCCCTCTTAGTTTATTGCCGAATTATTAAGAATAGATATTGAATCACAAATAACTCAAATAAAGATGCATTAAATCAGATTTCATTAAAATCAAAGACAAAATCTCAAAGGTGAGTTTAGACAGTAATCAACAGGATACTTGATGTTTTCAAATCTTTTGAAGAATAAGAGGATGAAGAATAGATGATAACATACATCAAGTTGGAAGAAGTTATGAAAGTCCCTGTTCAGGAAGTGGAAGACGCAGAGGAGACAAAGGTGATTAAGGAGGAAAGAGAACAACTCATCTTCGTACAAGACAAACTGTTAGATTCAATAGAAGATTTAGGGAGTTTTGTTATTCCCTATTATGTTGACAGCTCATTTGAAAAAAGGACATTATTGAGCATAATTTATTTTCATAATGTTATCCATATTATCCTTTTGATTATTTTGCAATTTGTAGATTACTTATAAGCTACAAAACTAATGTTGAAAACGGTGGAAGCAAACCGCTTATTATTGATCATGGATGAGTTTCCAAGGAAGAGAGTTGAGCTACCGACATTAACAGAAGCGCTGCTGGGAGGCAACCTATAAAATTTTATTTTCTTTTGATTGTCTTTGTCTAATTGTTTGTTTGATTTATTAAGTTATGGTTGTGTTTGAATTGAGTTGATTGATTTTTATATGGAGTTTGTTTGGATTTCAAATTGTTTGTCAAAATTCTTGTTGACGATATTAATTTGATGTGTTTGTAAGTTGTGGGATCATCGAAAACCAATATCAAGCTTGGAAGAAGGTTTGAAATCGTGAGAATCACCACTTCTTACAATCATAGGAAGTGGATTGCTGGAGAGAATTCCCAAGATTGTAGGAATCACCACATTTCCCACGATCGTGGGTTGTATGTCCAGAAACTTTCTGGAGAGATTTTTCACAAGTTTCTGGAGAGAAATCCCATGATCGTGGGAATTGTGGTGATTCCTCCCATTTTCTTCCTTCACCCACTCTCAAAATTTTCACTTTTTCTCTCTCTAACCCATAAAAATCCTCCTCCCACTCTCTAAACTCTTCAATTTTCCTCTAGATTCTTGGTATTTTTCTTCATCTCTTTGCATTAATCTTATAATTCTTTCATCTATTCATACATTAATCATTCAAAAACACAAGCAACTGGGTAAGATTTTGCGTTCTCTCTCTTAAGTACAAGTTTCACTCAGAAGATGATGGCTAGGAAACTGGTTGATGAACTCCGTTCACAAGTTTCCGGTGAAGGTAAGTACAATTTAGCAACGACTTACTGCTCTCCCTTCCTAATATATTTGGAAGAAGAAGGTATGCATTTTCGAGACTTTTAGGCTAGAGAAATAGTCACTCCTAGGTATTTTGATTTTGAAGTGTTAGAAAACATAAGAGTGAAGTTGAAAATTGAGTGACTAGCTACAAACATAGGTTGGAATGGGTTCATCCGATGTGACGTGCCTATCCATCCTATGATGACCATTCAGTTTTTCACTATTGTCTAACATAACTTTAAAATGAACGTTTCTGGTTTAGGTTATTCGGTACTATTTACAAATTGGATTAAACTATCATGCGTAATCTTTTCGATTTGCAAAATACAAGAAATTTAGATGATCACACTGATTTTGATGTGGATTCTTATTGGAAAACTCTAATGCGGGAAGAAAATTTTGACTTTAGGAATGCAACAAATTCTTTAATACATAGTGCAAAAAATAAATTTATGTGCTTAACTGTGTTCAATAAAACTGAAAGTAATAAATGTTCAATCAAAGAAAATTTTCTTTTTGTGGTGCATTGATCGAAAAGTTAAAATCAACACACCTTTTAGAATTTTTCAATCAATAGTAAATGTTGTCAATAAAAAGAGTTCACATTTTGAAATATCGCATGTTACTGCTTTAGCTCATTATTATAACCTTAATGTGGTAGAGGCGCGTACAACTCCGGACAACATGTTTGACATATCGTATTTGAGACGTTCTGAGATTTTGGAGTTCCATTCTATAGAACTCCAAAATCCTCAGATGCGTACTGCAATGAGGAGCAAGAGGGGAACTAGTATAGCCACTTCTCAACCCTCCACATCCCACCCAATCCCAGAGCCAGAGGTAGAAGTAGTGGAGGAGGAACCGAATGCACCAGTAAAGGTTGATCGATTTTAACACATCCTCGACCAGATGGCTGCCAATCAACAACAAATGTCATCCCAACTCAATGAGCTCGGCACCCAAAAGTGGCAAGTCCACAAAGAGCAATGCAGTTTAAAGAAGAAATTCCTCAATTTCTATCAGAGGAACAATTTTGAAGCTCCTTCACTAAAACCGTCGCCACCATCATCTAAATAAGCTTTTTTTACCCTTTCATTTTTATATTTTTTTGTTTCTTTTGTTTGGTTTCATGTCATTTTGTTTTATTTGGTTTAATTTCATTTTTTCTAGGTTTAATGTCATTTTATTTTGTTTGGTTTGATGTCATTTTTTGTTTGGTCTCATATAATTTGTGTGTTTCAATTTCTTTTGTTTGGTTTGAGGTCATTTTCCCTTATTTGGTGTTTGAATTATCACATTGAGGACAATGTGAACTTTAAGAGTGGGAAGGTGAAATTGACTTTGTCAATTGCATTGTTTGCATTTTGTTAAATATGATGTATGTTGAGACATATCATGTGCTTTGTGTCAGCAATGGAATCGCATTTGAATCATTCTAATGAATATTGCCATGAGATTCTGCCATGCTAGTTGGAATTAGATTGAATGCATGCTTGAACTCAGATTAGGCTACTTGAGTAAAAAGTAAACCATATAGAGTGATGAAAAATAGTTGGTTATATAAGCTTAGTCACAAATTGGCATTTGAACAACGAGGTAAAGTAGAGATGCATAATGAGTTTTCATTTAAGCCAATGTGAGGATTGAGCCATATGAATCCATCTATAGTCATTCTATCTCTTTGTTGAGTGATACTACCTTTGGTTATTACCTTCAAAACTTGCTTTGAATCAGTTTGAGTCTACGGGATGCATGCTTAATAAAGATGATTTAGGCCCTTTTTGTATGAACCCTTAGCTTAAATGACCTACCCTTTGTATTATCCCTTACTACCCCCATTGAACCTTAACCTTTTGTTTCTTGAAAACACCCAAAATTTTAAAACCTAAAACCTCATTAACCTACCCATTCATAAGCTTAGTAGAGTATTAAGTAATACATTAGTTGGGATCGTTGTGAAAATTTTACCGAGATGAGTTGAGTATATTTCTACCTGTTAATTACATTGTATTTGTCTTCTATTATATTCATAGTTCTTCCATGTATGATGAAAAAAAATGTTGAAAAGAAAAAGAAAGGAAAGAGAGGAAAAGAAAAGAAAAGGAAAAGGAAGAACTAGTGAGTAGCATCAATAAGTGCAGAATATTAGTTATATTTGTATACATCGGAGTTATGTTTTGTTATCCCATTTTTATTCATTTTTTACTTTACTAATGCTTGTGCTTAATCCTTTTTCCCTCTTTACCCACCTTAACCCTTACCACATTACAACCCTAAACAAGTCTTTTTTTTATGCATGCAATCATTGTAGATGAGAATTAGTGTATTAGCAAGCTTATGGTAGAGTAGTTTCCTATAAGAAGTTTGAGCGAAACACTAACCATCAAACACTTGAGAGAAATAAGTGAAAACTGTAACGAAAATTCATTTTGCATCTATACTTATCTTTGAGTGATGGTGCCAATTGTTGAGTTTGCTTATGTATACTAATGAAAAAGTAGTCATGACATATGTATTAACTTGATATTTGAGTCGGCTTGATTTTGAGGGATTGTATGCTTTGATCTTTGTGAAAATGAAGTGACATAATTGAGTGGTTATATTTATTTTTCTTGAGGACAAGCAAAGATTATGGAGATGTTGATAGGTGTGCATTAGTCTATGTTTTTCTATGTAATTGGTATGTGTTTCTTGCATAATTGTTGATTATTGTTATAGTTTAGGATTCATTTTGT
>JANIIA010000005.1:51085773-51099683 GCA_027478495.1 Erythroxylum alaternifolium
GTAAAGCATAATTTTTAAATATATTTTTTATTTTTTGTTAATAAAAATTTTATTAACTTTTTATTTTATTATTAATTATATAAAATTATTATTAATAATTATTTAATAAATTTTATTTTATTAAATTTTATTTTATTTTATTCTATATGATTTATATTTAAAAATAATTTATTTTTATTTTTATTTATATAGAAATATATATAAACAATTAAAAAATAATTTTTTCTATTTTCTATTTTCATTAATTAAAATTTTTCATTTTATTATTAATTATATACAATTTATCATTAATAATATAAAAATAATATTATTAATTATTTAATAAAATTTATTATGTTAAATATTATTCTATTATATTTAATATAATATTATGACTTCGTCACAGTTGATATTACGAAAAATTATCGAGTGTATATTAGGTAATTTGTATTTATTGGTTTACGTTTCATCCTAAACTCCCCAAATCGGAGGTTTCTTATTTTCACTGTTTAGGATAGAATGGAACGTAATATGAAACCCTACGCTTCTATCTCATTTTATTCCATTATAAAACTTCCTTCCAAACGATAGAAGTGTGTTACGCTTCATTCCATTCCATCCTTAACCCTCAACTAATCAGAGCTTAAAGATTGTGTCCAAGATGCAGATGTGGTTGAGGTCATCGATGCAGTTGGGAATTTACCCAAGAACAAGAAGGTGGTAGCGAAGGATGTATTAATAAATGGTGGTTAAAAATTTGTTGATTATGAAATTAGGATTGAAGATTTTAAAATTGTAGTTAATTATAATATTTTATTAATACAAAAGAAAATATTTTATTAATTATAATATTTAAAAGTAAAATATCATAGTTATATTTGGCCTTTTTTCCCAGTCATTTCCAGAAATATACAAATACTCGTTAATTGTCCCTGGCAAATTGATATCACAAAACAACGGGAAAAGGATTTTTTTAAAAAAGCACTAAGAGGATATAGTATAATCTTATGCAGGTTGAAGGCGCTTCTGACAAAGATTTAAGTTGATGTCGTCTCAAGACTTATTGCACATGTAACCAACATTAAGTTCAAATCAGTTGATCTTAATGTTGTTTTTGATAAAAGCAAAGCAGTCGGGGACAAATTCTCCGGGACTTCTATTAATATAATATTGTTTTTGATTCCGTACAAAAGGAAAAGAAAGATGAAAAGCGAGTGAAAGCTTGGTTGTATCTGAGTTTCTTTTTCCACGGGACAATGTGAGGCATGTCTTGTTATGTAATCTTTTGCCTAAAAAATGTAGGATTCGTCTGGATTTTATTTGATTTGCTCGTAAGCCTAAAATAAGCCCCGGCAAAAGCGTCGTGCGCACGGGTTGGGAATTGAGGTGTCTGATCTAAGCCAATCGGGGCTTGTCTCACTTGAAGCCAAGCGTCACAATAATATCTCACTAGTGGATGATTCAGCCATTGTGGAATGTGGCGTCGCCAAATGTTCGCAAGGACGGACAAGTCTAAGATTTTGATTAAATTTGGAAAAGGAGTGTTGGATGATTCTCTAATCATTCCTAACTTTTCTTTCTAATCATTTATTTTTTTGCCCTTTTTCCAGGTGGTGTATAAGGTCGAAGCTTAACTCAATAAAATGGTTGGGAACATATGATATATTCTCTAAATCAATTGACTTAATTACTCACACAAGAATGCATTATATTCAAGAAGAAAAGGGGTGTAATGGTTCTGGTAAATACCGCTCTATTTCACTGGTCGTGCTTAGTTACCCAAGTAATTACGGTCTCCAATCAACAATACAAATACTCAGCTAAGCAATTTTCGATTGAAGCTAACACAACCATTACATCCTTAACCCAAATCCAAGCAATCAGTTTGAGCTCAAAACATATGTTTTACTTTTACCTACGACACCCTAATCCAAAAGGCACTAATCAATATGCTAGTGGGCAATTGCAAATTATATACACAATCCCATTATAAAATTGTAACAAACATGATTTTCAATTTCTTACCAAAAACCTAATTTTCAGGACTTAGAACTCCACTTTCCAGTTCCACTTGCTTTATATCTAGTGTCTACAGCTTACAACTTTCGTTGCCAGCCGATCATTCCCCCCTCTGTCTTTGCTTTCCAAGACAAAGACCCGGCATCGGAGTCAGCTTAATTATAATTTGCTAATAATTTCATTATAATATTAACTACATCTGGAAAAATATATATATGACTCAATTAAGTAAAATAAAATTTAAAAATAATGAAGTTTTCCTAAAAGTTAAGCTCTGAAAAACTTTGAATTCTACGGGGGCATACATGCCCAAGATCAAAGCTAGCGGCCTCTATGAGAGAACATAGCCTCAATTTCCATAAAAGTCTACTTCAACCAAATCTGGAACTCATCTTGGTAGTCAAGTTTTCCGTTTCACATTTACTTCATATCATTGAGGCATAAATAATATAGATTTTGCTTCTACTCCCATTCGCATACGTTTTGACTTACGAGAGGAAGACGAGTAATAGCCTCCTTAACCCTCAAACTTCGTAACTTGGAATTAAAACTATCGGAAAGGACTCCAAACAATGGTGGAGGATGGATACGCATCTGAAAAATAAATGGTTAATAGTTAAGAAAGATCACACAAGGGGTTAAAAGTCTCGTGTGCCATCGGTCCTTAGTGCGCAAGCTGTTTTTATGACTAACCATGTAAACTAGTTTTAAATTTTTTAATCATTAGTTATTGTTCACATGCAAACATTCTCTTATATTTTTTTTTCATTTTACGATATTTGTACTCAAATTTTTACCCCCAAGAAAATGTCTTGTTTTCATATTTCATGAAAGTTATGAACATACGATTATGTAATGATTATATTACTCAAAAGACAAAGTGAATTCTACTAGGTATCCTGATTGGAATTGGAATTGGAATGTTCCAAAACCTAATCACCGAAAGAACACAATTAATGACATTTGCGTGGCTCCGCTACGAGTTTGCATTTGTCACGCAAGAAGGTGGTGCTTGTCACATGCCAGCCCACCCAGCAAGTAAGTTCAATAACAAAACGACGGGAAGCCAAAAAATAGAACAAACATCAAGGTAACATGTCAAATTATATCTTATAATATTTAATTGTTTTTCTCAAGGATTTTGTCGAATCCCATGTCCGTCTTCACTTGTTTCCTTATTGATGTTTCCATATGGCTTGTATTTCTCTACAGACTTTGGATCAAAGAAACGTTTGTGCTAATGATTTGATTTATTATTTACGTCTACGAACTTATATAAAGTATACTTAATTTTAATTTTCTATTTTAGACTTCAATTTCATTATGTTCATAAAGTATTTGGTTAATAAATAATAAATTTCTAATTAAATAATTTACCCTTAATAAAAAAATAACTACAAGTGAAATACTTAAATAACAAAAAAAAAACATATATACTTTGTGAATTTAAATAAAAAGTAATAATTATTATTTTATTGTTTTATCCAAATATTAGTTAATAAATGGTAATTATTATGTACTAAGTAATCTACCTTTAGTGAAAACATTCTTTTATTTAAATTTTAAATTAAACTAAGATAAGCTTATGTACCAAATAACTAGATATTAAATATTTTCCTTTGTTGTATAATCAATTATATTTTATAAAATTAATATATTTACATAAAATATATTATTAATAATTAAGCATATAAATAATTTAAAAATTAAATATTTCAATATATAATACACAATTTATATCCACATATATTAACTTCTATATTTATCATTAATTTGAATCAATATACATAATATATTAGTAGTCAACAAAGTTATATTATATTAGTTGTAATATTGCTAAAGTTATAATTACATTATAAGTATAATATCAAGTAATTTATTTCCAATTTACCATGAAGAAAGGAATATCACATATTATAATTAAGGGTAATATATTAAAAATTGGTAAATTTTTCTTAATTTTTTACTTCAATGTTCAATAATTTAATATTTTTAACTAAGTGTCAAAACTTTTAAAAATTAGATAACTCAATTTAAAATATTATCTCTATTAATATTTCGACGGTGTGATTGAAAAAATAAATAAAGAATGACATTAAGAAGAGTTATGTGAATCTTCTTCTTCATCAACAAGAAATAATATTTGATAACAATAGTCAAAATCTTAGATGCTCAATTTGATAGTTGTGCAATAATATGATTTTGCCTAATAGTTTCTCCATCTCATAAATTGTATAAGTGCAATCAATGAGCTTTAGAGAGGTCTAGGATTTAAAGAGAACAGCTAGTGATAAGAAAGAGTATAGTGATGGTCTTGTTTTTAGTTAGCATTTTGAGGAGGCAATGACCTTTGGCATCAATGTACATTTCAACTCTAGCAATCGTTTATTAGATTGTGTATGCATCCTTTGCTTATGATGAAAGGCTTCCCTGTCATGAGTAAATTGATCCAAAGAACCTTTCTTAAGTTCCACTTTTTTTATAAATAAAGTCATCCTTTGCTTATGATGAAAGGGTTCCATGTCAGGAGTAAATTGATCCAAAGGACCTTTCTTAATTTCCACTTTTTTTTATAAATAATGTTGGTCCTAAAAAAATTAAATTCTTCATATGCCCTATATAATCTTTCAACTTCTTTAAGCAAGTTTGGAAATAAAAGTTCGTTATGCCCATATAAAAGCTTATAAATTGTTGAACCAAGGGAGGTTCCAATCGAAATTGTTAATGATAACAAAACATAAGTACTACTATCAAGTTTGTGTTGTTGAGGAGAAGGAATATGAGAATAAGATATCAGCTTGTCAAAGGATTATGAAAGAAAAGACGAATTTTGCAATCTTCAATATCAGGAACAAATCTATAAGAAGATCAAAATACATCGAGGTTATTTTATATATTACTTATAGGCTCATCTTTACTTTTTTATAGTCTAAAAGGCTCACCATGTATACAATTTTGACTTCAATTTATCATATAAGTCTTTTCATTTACTAAGAGCATTAAAGCTTTCATTTTTAATATAAAATCATCTTAATCTTTTAAATAAAGTTTTAGGGAAATTTTTAGGATGTTTAGTTCATAATTACATTAATCAAATTGAGTTTGAGCATTTAAAGGTGTTATGGGTTAGTTGTTGACCAATATATATTAGAGTAGTTAAATTTGATATATTGTGAGTTTTCTATAATATTGATTGATTTAATAGTCGACCAGTGTGTCATATTGATCGACCAAAATGCTTACTAATCAATCAAGGTTCCAACAACTAGTGAATCTAGAGCTTTTAATGCATATTAATCGATTTATACTTCGCATATAGTTATTGTAACGACTAGTTTTTGACTCTAATGACTAAGAAGGGTCCTAAAACACTATAAATAGGTACTTTCTCATTGGTTTTAGCATTAATAAACATTTGAGTGTCTTTTACATGCATTTCTAAGTATTTTTAATCATTTGAGCATTTATTGTCTCATTTTGAGTGTATGAGCCTTTTGTGATTATCAAAATATCGAAGTGAGTAACTTTTAGTCATAAGCTATTCTTTGGGGTTTGTGATCAATTTATTAGTACTTAAAATAGTTTAAGGTTCCTCTTTACCTTGAAGAAAGATTGAAAAAGGGGTTCTTTTTGCCAAAATAAAATATTATACAAAAGTTATTTTTCAGCTTGAAAGAAGAATTATAATAGAAATCCAAGATGAGTCTTCGAAGTGAACATAGACAAGAATTATTTGTCAAACCACTATAAATCAGTTTGCATTTCTCTTTCCTTACTCTTTACTTTATTGTTTACAAGCATAATTAAGTTCCTTTACTTTTACTTCATTCTTGTTTTTGTAATAATTGTAAACATTCGCCACCCTCTCTTTAGTGCCATTAGAGAATAACATAAACTTTGTAAATAGATAGTTGAATCTCACTTGAAACATAACAACCTAGAGAAACTTGTATCACTTTGTTTGATTTAAGGAAGAATTTGCTAAAAGATTTGAATTCCTTTATAAATACTTTGCATTTGAGATTTCATATATCCTTAATACTAAAAACGTAAGTAGAATTGTACATTTAATATCCTTTCTTATTGCATTAAAAATAGATTCTTTATGTTCTTTATCCTTCTTCTTGTCTTCAATAATGTAATTAATTTGTTATGCTCTAGCTTAGCCATCATTGAATTTTGAGTAAATATATAATGACAACCTTTATGGTAGGTATCCAAGTAGATATTATCGCAAGAGAAGTAGACAGTTACATTCTCAAACTAGAACTTGATATCAACTAAATTAGGTTTGTTAGTGTAGGTAAATGAGAGGTAATAATGATGGAAATGGAGCATCATTTAAACAATAGGTTAAGCTTTAAAGACCAAATCACATCATCATTTCCATAGCCTGACCTTTTTACTCTTTCATGGTGATTTTCACTATGTTGATTTCCCTTATTAAGCTCTACTTTTACTTTAAAAATGTTCATATTTATTAACCATAATAGAAACTACTGTTTTAAGGGTTATCTTTCATTAATAAGTAAGAAGAGTCATGCAACCCTTTTAAATATCAATCTTGACATGTTTTCTTTAGTGACATCAGTAAAATGTGAATAGAAACAATATATTGAATTGAGTTATTAAAATTTTACAAAATTTGACATTAAATTGAAATTTTTAGCTGGTTGGACATTAAAGTGAAAAATTAAAAAAACTTTTATATTTTTAATTTGTTATTCCTTATAATTATATGGCTTGTAAGTAAAATAAGAACTTCTCTCTATTTTCGAAACATATTCCTAATGAAATTTATTATAATACTATAAAAATAAATAAAGTAACATGTACAAAAAACATCAAGTTATTTTGAAAAAATTTAAAGAAAGTAAATTAATAGTTAAAGATATAAATTATAATAAAACATAGCATGGAAGGCAACAAACTTATGGAGAAACACTTAACATGAATGCTTTAATGATCTTGACTTACACAATAATATTATCAAGCTTTAGTATTTGTTTAGTTTCTTAAAAAATGTAATATGAAGTACATATTATATCTACTCATATTTTACATATACATAAAGAATTTATAATATCTATATTTATTAATAAATTTGAACTCTTACATCAAAAAATACTTTCATGTGTAGATTATTTTCAATTTTTAACTTTTTCTTTAAATTTCTCATTGACTTATTGTTCTTCAGTAAAACTTTGAGTCTTTGACTATTAATTTTTCTAGTAAACAACTAGTAGTGTAAGCTTTATAATTATTAATGGCACTTTAAAAAAGTTTTTAAATATCTAAAAATTAATTTGTATTGTGTGTGTGTATATATAGATTCCATTATAAGCTAAATTTAACAATCAGAAAGGTTTCTGTTGAAAGGAAACACAAATACTTAAAATTTTCTCAAAGAATAAAGATTAACATCTAGAATATGAGAAATTTTAATATTATCTCAATGATGATGATGATGATTATGATTATGAGTATTACTACTACTACTACTACTACTACTACTACTACTACTACTACTACTACTACTACTACTACTACTACTACCTACTACTACTACTACTACTACTACTACTATTACCACGACGACTACTACTACTACCACTACTACTACTACTACTACTACTACTACTATTACTACTACTAGTACCACTAGTACCACTACTACGACTACTACTACCACTACTACTACTACTACCACTACTACTACTACTACGACTACTACTACTACTACTACGACTACTACTACTACTACTACTACTACTACTACTACTACTACTACTACTACTACTACTACTACTACTACTACTACTACTGCTACTACTACTACTACTACTACTACTACTACTACGACTACCACTACTACTACCACTACTACTACCACTACGACTACTCCTACTCCTACTACTACTACTACTACTACTACTACTACTACTAAGACTACTACTACTACGACTACTACTACTACTACTACTACTACCACTACTACAACTATTACTACTTCTGCTACTACTAGGTAATAAAGTGAACTACTACTACTACTACTACTATTACTAGGTAATAAAGTGAACTACTACTGTTATCACTACTACTGCTACTACTACTACTACTAGGTAATAAAGCGAACTACTACTACTACTACTACTACTACTACTATGTAATAAAGTGAAGAATAAACAAAAACAAAATGTGGAGAGGAGAAAAAATAGAAAAAAGGATTACTTATTTTAACGAATTAAAGCAATATTGATGTCCTTTTATAACGAATTAGACTGCCTATTTATAGGCTTAAAACATAATAGACTTCTTACTATTCTATAACTAGAGCAAAAGATCCTAACAAAATTGAAATAGATAAACTTTATTAACCCTAACAATTATTGGGATAAACATTATCCTAATAACCATTGACTATTTTAATAGAAATAAAATAATAGAGAAGACTATTTCAATATAAACAAAGACTAGATAAGATTTAGAATAACATCAATGTTTCTTTCTTATTATAAAACGCTTCACATGAGATTGAATGGTGATGTAAAGCATTAAATATATTGAAATTTTACTGGAACATACTTAACGAGTCTTATCCTAGAGTTTAAATTGGGATATGATCCTTTAATATCTATGACTCTCCTAAAAGGCCTTTTAATAAAGAATCTTACAATATAATGTTTATACTTTTAAATATAGTTTCAAGTGGACTAGAAAATGGTAGCACCTTACTATCAGATTACTTAATTTAATCAAGCAATTACCATAATATAACATAATAAATAACACAAAAAAAGAAAACAAGTCAAGAGATCAATTCTCTATTTTTTTAATTTGTGATACGTGTTATAATAGAAATTTGAATTTTTTTTCAATTTATATCATGTTTCCATATATCTTATTATTTTTACATTGATATTAAAACCATTAGTTTGATATTTAGGCCTATGAAATTATTCTTATTCAATTTGGTATATTATTTTAATTATATGTGATATAATTTTTATATTTGAAACTTTATTTTTAATTTCTATGTTATATGAGCACCAAGTGAGGAGTTCAAATATAACTCTCACTAAATAAAGGATGCAAAAATAGAAATTATATATATATATACAAATATTATATGTATATGTATATATATAATTTCATATATATCGTAAACAATATATAGGCGGTCGATATGACTAGTAACTAGTGGCATTGCCAACAATAAGTTAACAGTAATCTAGTCTTTTTAAAGAGAATGATGGCAAGTTGGTAATTGAAAAAGAAAATGATAATATAGTATTAATATAATAATACAATTTTAATTTATCAATTGTATTGTAAAATTTTTAAAGCATAAATCATTTAGAAAAGAGTTAAAGAACCCATGTCATATGGGTTTGAGCTATGGGCCAAGTGAGCCCAAACCATACACCTAAAATGTGTAACCTAAGTTATGTATAAAGATAAACTATTCCAAATAGCAAAGGCATAACCCAAGTCATTTGGACTTGTTAGAACAAATGAGGTTCTAACAAGTAGTTTTAATGATAACTAAATAGGGTTAATTATTAAAAAAAAGTCCAAACTTTTGTCAATTTTTTAATTATAGCTCAAACTTTAAAAAGTAGCAATAAAATGCCTAAATTTTTTTTTCAATTCTAGCTCAAACTTCATTCAATTCCAGCTCAAGCTTCAAAAAGTGACAATAAAATGTTCAAACTTTCAATTTTCTTCAATTCTGGCTCGACGTTATCTATTGTTCTCTCGATGCCCTCAGCTATTTATTTTTTGTTTATTCTTCTAATGCCCCAAACTATTATCACATTATAGCGTACTACATTAGTAAGGTCAGCCCGCGTACTGAATTAGTAAGATCTTCAGGTTGCGTAATATGATTTAGGTCATTTTTAAACTTAATGAAAACACTAACATCAGGATAGAATTGAAAAAAATTGAAAGTTTGAGCATTTTATTATTACTTTTTGAAGTTCGCGTTAGAATTAAAAAAATTGAAAGTTTAGGCATTTTATTGCTACTTTTTAAAGTTCAGGCTATAATTAAAAATTTGGCAAAAGTTTGGGCTTTTTTATGTGCTTAATCTAACTAAATATGTTACTACTAATATTTTTATGTTTATTGATATGATTCACGTGAAGGTCAAAGATCAAGTTAAATGGAAGGAAAATTTGAGCGAAAAGTCAATTAAATCAATTGAGCAATCAGATGATGAATAAAATGAGAACAGTGAAACACATGTTACAACTTTAAGATAATTCAAATAAAATGGACTAAGAACAAGAAAGAATGAAACCATTCTATATCTAACAAATCATTGTAATCTTTTTTATAACATTATCTTGGTCATTTTAATGAATGAGAGACTCAATCATTACATGATCATTTACATGTAGTACATAATTTATAAATTATTTCGTAATCAAGACGAAATTATTTTGAAATTTAAAGAAAACCTCTTGGCCTTCAAACAAACTTTAAGAAACTTTGAATGATCTTAAATCAAGTTTTTATCAAATAAGGTGTTTTATGCTTTTGAAAATTATTTAAGTTTTAAAAAATGATGTTTCTAAGTGTCAAAAAATTACGCAATAGGTGATTTACAACTAGCTAGACTTTAAACTAGCTAATATTGCAACCGGTGAACTACGAGCTAACCAAATAGTTTATGTCAACTAATCGATGGTGGGTTTCAAAAGTTACGAAGAGGGACTTTCTATTTAGCTAGTGATATAGCTAGTCGATAACTTAACTTCAGAATGTTCGACTAGTCAAAGATTGTTGATTAGTTGATCGATCCTACCTAGAAACTAGTCATTATAATAGTTGGTTTGTATGTCTAACTATTTAAATTATTTTTGGATAAAAATATACCATAATTGAATTATGAACAAAAAAACGTTTGGAATATTAGAGAGTTGTTAAGATAATTGGGAGGTTATAAAATGCATAAATTCATTGTATAACATATATTAAAGCCTAGTGATTAATGGAAGACAAAGAGGTTTTGAACTATATATGGTTATCCTAACGTAGCAATTTGGAAGAATTACTTTAGGTGAATATTATGAAGGTTCCTCTTGATCTTGAACAAGAACTATATGAGGTTCCTCTTCACCAGTAACAAAAGAAGATCACTATAAGGGCACATCTTCTCTCATGGAAATGAGGATGTTATAAAGACAGTTCTTCTTCAACTATTCAAGGAAAAATATAATATATTTCTAAATGGAGTTTAGGGAGTGAATATAGGCTAAAGGTTATTTAGTTTAACCATTATAATATTTTGCCTTATCTCTTTTACTATTTTTATAGTTGTTTTGTGGTTACCTTATATGAATTTCTATTAACCATTCATTATAACAGGTAATTCCTTCATTAGTTTTCAAATAGGGAAAAAAATATACACACAAAATTCACTTTTCTGTCTTATATGCTATTGAGGGACCAATATGACTGAATTTATAGGATAAATTAGGCCATGCGAATAAGATTGCATCTATTGATCAAAGTTATTCGATGTCAAAATTATAGATCAAATGCATTCAAGCTATATGCATTTAAACCATAGGCCAAGTCCATTTAAATCCACGGTGTATATGATAAGTTTCAAAGGTACAAATCTTTTTCATGTAAAGGTATATAAAGCTTAAAGGATGTTAAATTTTAAATAGAAAACCTCCCTAAGTCAAAACTAAAGCTCTTAACCACATAAACCATATTCCATATGTTTTTAAATTAAATACACATTTATATCCAAACCATAATTGAACATATCCTTCATTCAACATGACTTTCATATACGATATTGTTTTTTCTTTGAGTCAATTTCAAAATTTAGTTTAGATAACAAGGACTTTGAGGATGGTATATATATCTGAGTAGAGATAATAAATGAACAATTTATAAGATAGTTATAAAATTAGCCTATGCTCTTAAGATATGGCTTAAGGATTCGTAGTGTGCTAGTTATATCCTATGTTATTAATTAGTTTATTCATTGTAAAGTACAAAGGATTGACAACCTTAAATGATTATGTTAGTTTAAATGATATTATTATCTCTAGATAGGAAATTATTAATAAGGACGTAATATGCTTATTCCTATCATGAGCTTTTAGTTGTGTTATGACTTCTATTAATAAAAGGAAGTTTTTAGAAGTATAAAAGTGAATCATTCTTTTCACATATTACTAGATATTATTCATATTTCGTATTTAACAATAATCATAATTAATATAACAAAAGGATTATTTAATTATCACAATTACAAAACATTAAATGGGAGTATATGTTTTAGATAAATATTTTTATTTACCTACAGATACAAATCAATAAAGTAAGTTTGAACATTAGAAAGAATTGACCAAAAAAAAGAAAGAATGGACACTGTTAGAAAAGGTAAATTGTTTTTAACTTTGAACTACATGCCTCGAGATATCACCTAAAATAATATAAAGGAGAAGATAATGATAGACGATAGGGTGATCACTGACAGGTCGATAAAGAAAAGAAGATGACAAAGAAGAGAAAATGAGTGAGGATTATAGTGATAGAGAAGAGAATATGAGGAATGATGGTACCAGTGGAAATGACAGTGATGATCTCATCCTTAACCGTACAAAAACCATAAGTTTGATCTCATCCTTATGGGATCTTTATATAAAGTATTATTTCATTTTGTATATTTGATCATAATTTGCTGTTATGTTCTAGTGAAAAACACTACAAAAATTTAATACAATCTGCGATGTTTTATTCATAAAACGTCGCGGATTGTTAATACTTTTTGTCACAGTTTAAAAATATCACGAAAAGTTTACATATTCCCCAACATTTTATGAAAACATCATGGATTTGTAAGACTTTTTGCGACGTTTTATCAATGAAATGTCAAGAAATAGAAACCGCGATGTTTTGTTAAATAAAACGTCGCAAAAAGTGTTCCGAAAACGTTCTCCTCCCATATGCAAAATGATGTTGTTTTGTTAAAATTGATTTATTAATATCAATATTACATGCCACCCTCGTGTACGAAAATGTCACTAGAGTGACCGGCACCAAATTGTCACCCTCGTGCACAAGCATGAGGGTGACAATATGATGACCTTTTACATGTTAAGCATGAGGGTGACCTTAATTTATTTATAATAAATAATATAATTATAATTTAATTTGTTATTAATTTTAATAAAACCCCCAACCTACATGTTGTTTCCTTCACCATGGCTCCGTCGTTCTTCCTCCTCTAGATTGTTCCATCGTCCGTAGTGTGCGTGTTCTCCGTCGAACTGCTGCGTCTCTGGCCATTGTGGTCGTCTTCTCCGGCGCATTTCGTGAAGGTATTTTCATCTTCTCTCTATCTCTTTAATGTATTTTCATCAGACTTAAATGTAGGATCTTTTTAGTGTTTAACATTGAAATGAAAACTCTAGTTAGTCGAATAGCTGAGTAATATATGTCCCCTCCTATTGCTAGAGATGGGTTGGTTAAGAATTGTAAATTTCTAGAACAGGTTAGCTCTATTTTGAAATTGAATTTTCTGTCCTTTCCCATACTGCTTTCCCTATCCAAATTGTGTTTTGTTTCCTCATTCTTTGAATCTTTTTACCATGTTCTTTTTCGAGTACATTCAGTTCATTTATAAAATTTTATTGTCTACTTTATCACTCCCCTAGTTTTCTTTTAAGAATCTTACCAATGTATGCTTATAGATTACTGGCAAATTGTGTTTTATCTGAATCTATTTCATCATCTTCTTTTCTGGACTCCTTCTTTTGACTTATTTAATTCTCCTCTTCTTTGTTAAAAGTTGACAATGAAGATAAATGGTCTTCAAGAAGCTTATCATATAGATATTTTCAACATGTAATCAACCTATAAATATATAATTGTTTAATGAC
>JANIIA010000005.1:51127838-51137970 GCA_027478495.1 Erythroxylum alaternifolium
ACATTTCATGTGCAAAATTCACTTATATACTATGCATGTGCATATATGAATGCATGCATATGTCACTGTACACTTATACACTCCTATTCATGGCAATAGGTGAGGGGATGTTACAATTTAACATGTTCTATTATAAATGTGCTATACCTTTCTTCATTATCAAGCCCAAAGAATTTGTTTTATAGTTATTTTCTAGTTTTCCTTTGGTTTAGGACTTGTTATGGTAAGCTGATTAGGATTCCTTTATGATATTAAGGATCATAATTGAAATAGTATTTCTAGAATTCTAATTAAGATAATATTTGTAGTTAGTGTTTTAATCTTTGTTACACTTGATAAGAAATGTTCTTTTTCTTTTAGGCTCTAGTTTTTCTTTCCTTTTATGATTCTAATTCTTTGGAAGTTTATACCTATAAAATGTTGTCTTATTGATATAACTAATGGATTATCAATATAGAAATTGATTTGAAAGTTCTCTTTACTTCTTTTAGAATTTCATCTTAGTTCTTTAATAAGAACTTAATCCAATCTTATCAAAGCAAGTTGTAGCAATCAAAATCCTTAGAACATTAGTTCTAATAACGAGTTTGATTATAGCAGTTTCCTTACTTAAGTTTGAAGACGATTCTAGGATTCTAATTCCTTATGATTCAAATTTTAGGTGATTTTCAACCTAAAATTCACATCATAAGTTCATTGAACTAACTCACTAATGAGGATTTTAAATAGGACATTACTTTTATATATGTGGATATCCTTATTACGATGATTGTATGATTGATTATTGGACTTAGTTATCAAAGTATCTCACGCATCATATTTTTATGCCACTTATGACCTTTGTCTATGGTACCTCAATCAATACTATTTAGATGTAGTATGAATTAGTAAAGATAGTAAAGTGGGTTAATAAAGGATTTGACACCCTAAAGTAATTATGAAGCATGTTTTATTATTCTTGATTAATCATAAATTGATAATTCTTTAACTAAAACAAATGGAAATTTAATTTTTTTATATCAATAATAAATCAATTAATAATTTAAAAGAGTAAATATGATTGAATTATAATATAATAGATACCAATTTTATACTTTATGTTTAATTTAAATATTATATGACAAAATGATTAAATTATACATCATAACTATGTACAAATAGATTAAGTCAAAATATTTTGACATTCCTAATGTTTGAGAGATTATGTTATACTAATAGACATTGATCTTGATGTATGATTATAAATTGTTTAATTGAAAAAAGATATTTAATTTTTTTATTTTTAATTATAAATTAGAGTTACAATTTATAATTATTGTTAATGTATTAAGAACTTAATAAGTAATAAAAATAAAGTAATTAAATAGAAATTTTATTTTAAATTAATTTAGATTTAATTATAAAGTTTTAAAAATTTTAAGAATCCAATATAACATATTTGAATTTAATAAGGTCAAACTTTTAATTATAATTAGATTTAAATTTTGATTACGATTATGATTTAGAACTTGATTTTAAATAAAAGACTAAAGACATTAAAGGACTTCTTTATCCTTCTCTAAAATAATTAAAAATCTCCTTTGTAGATACAGATTGAAGTCAGATAATTGAATGATTTGTGATTTACTCAATTATTATAATAAGAAATTGAATTAGTTTGGTGTTTTGTTCTTGATTATTATTTCGATCTATGCTATTAGAAAAATAAGAAAAATATAGAAATTATTCCGTGGGTCGACTCAGTTCCGATCATTCCTCACCATATGGGTATAGAATTTATAAAAGAAGTGTAAATTTAATATTCTACGCTTATTTTAAAATTTGAATCCAAGAACGGTCCCTATGTTATGGAGAATGGCATGGAATGTTATAAACGCAGTGGTCATTCGTCTTCCCGAAAGTTGTATTCATACAGGAATCAGTGATTTAACTTCAGAAATTGGTGGGCAATATAGCAAACCTCTTACATGACGAAGAGATGCTGAGAGAGTCGATCGTGTGATTAAAATGCAGTTTCTTCTTTGGATTCGTTGATGATAATTATTAGACCACATAGACAAAAATCTGTAGACCGTAGTATTTATCATGTAGGGTGGGCAGATAACCTTTATACAAATATATATAGTTTTATGGAACCAGTGATAAATGACAGAGTCGTAAACTCAGTAGCTATAGTTTATTCTAATTCGACACCCATTGTATGATGAATCGATGCCACCTTATGCTAATTATCTGACTTCATAGGTGTTTTTGTGTTCTCCTTCATGGTTCATTAAAGTCGTGCACTTTCCATTAAGGTTATTAAAGTCCCTGAGCTGAAACAGGTTCAAATTCCAGTATACGTGTAGTTCAATTACGGACACTGAATGACCCCGCCAACTTGGGTGTGATTCAAGATAAAAGGAAGAGAAATGTTCATAAATTGTTTTATGAGAGTCGAAAGCCACCAACGACGACAACAACAATAATAATAATCAATTGATTCCTGTCGATACGTATAAGTTTTTGAAGTGCCATAGCATGCGTTGCTGACAAAAACAAAAGCCCGAGAGCATAAAAATACTTTCCTGAAATGAGTCACAAGGTGGCGGGGTTCACTGGTTTCAAAACTCGTTTAGAATCCAAAATCAAATTCATTTTGTTGCGTGTATGTCCAACGGTATACGCTCTGCTCTGTGGTCCAACGGCCAAACTGTTCACTGTACAACATGTCCATTACCTATTGCCCTAAAGTTTGAGAGCCTCCCTAAATCCAATGCTGAAGCTGTTTTCCAAGGCCTTCTTGTTAGGGCCAGTAACTGTCCCCTTTTGCATCATGGCTACGAACTCATTGTAATCAATGGTTCCATCCTGCGTCAGTCAATGTTCACACTCATGATTTAATTTCAAATATGATGGAGTGAGGAAACAGGAAACAAAATGAAAAGAGAAAGGAATCCACTTGAGAACATGCCATAAATTCATTATTCTTTTCTAATGTCAAATAAGAAACTGCTACTACTAACACCATCTTTTAGCAGTATACTTTCTGGCCCTTAAAAAGGTTGACAAAGAAGCAACCGTTGCCTCTAATCTTCAAGTTCTCATCAATCCATAAGCATTTAGTTTCGGAAAAGAGAGTTCCTCTTGTTAAGTGAAAAGAGAACACTTCCTATTCTTTTTTTAATCTTTAAATCAAGCTCAAAATTTGTGAAGGCACAGAAGATAACATACACAGGCACATGGGAAACTATATTACTTACATTGTTCTCATCAATTTCTTTGATTAATTCGTCCAAACGAATATCCTCTATGCCAAACTCCTCACAAGCTTGTTGCAGCTCATCAAGAGTAATATAACCACTTCCATCCTTATCGAAGTATGAAAAAGCTGCAAATAGGTGATCCTCTTTCTCAACCTTGTTTAGATGCAATGTTGCAGCTATAAACTCCCCATAATCAATAGTGCCATTATTGTCTACATCAGCCTGCACAGGAAAGCATCCGCACTGTCATGTACAGAAATCACCAGCACTTAAAAGTTCATATCCTTTAATATGATTCAGCAACTCTATAATGGACAGTCATATTTACAGAAAAGTTTTTATCATATAGGCTTGATCAAAGACCACATCGAACTAATTATAAATAAGTTAAAATAGCATTTGTTTCTCTCCCATTCATTACAACGTTTAAATATATTAACTCTGGCTCTCTCCCTTTCTCTCATAGACAAGAATGTGAAAGTTCTTTTCACTGAGGTTTTCAAGTATTTTAAGTGTCTAGAAAATAGCCGTTGGTGATATTCTTGAACTACTTGAATCATTTGCAATTAAATGATTAAGTAGACGAATTAAATTGCTCATTTTAGTTAACAGAATCTAGATTTGACACGATGCTTACTGCTCGCATAAGGTCATAAATTTCAGATTCATTAAGATTAGCTCCAACTTTGTTCAACCCCTCCTTAAGTTCTTCAAAAGTGATCTGACCACTGTTATCTGCATCTATCATCTTAAACATCTCTTTTAGTCCAGCTATCTCCTCCTCAGAAAGGCTCTCTGCAATGACCTGC
This sequence comes from Erythroxylum alaternifolium, assembly GCA_027478495.1. Classification (NCBI taxonomy): domain Eukaryota; kingdom Viridiplantae; phylum Streptophyta; class Magnoliopsida; order Malpighiales; family Erythroxylaceae; genus Erythroxylum; species Erythroxylum alaternifolium. Next base: position 51,131,893 of record JANIIA010000005.1, read on the forward strand.
ATGATAGAAGAATTTATTTCGCTTTCTCAACTAAGCAAGAAATCTTGGTTGGATTCCGTTCAGTCAATAAATCCAGAACCGTCAAGTTCTTTTTCCCAGGTACTTTACCAAACAGTGTCAGAAAATAATAAATAGGAAGTTGTCCATGTGAGCTAGGCACTCTCAACCGTCACAAAGACAGATGATTTGCATCAGAATAATCCTTTAGATCCATCATGATTTCTATCCCAAAATGTGTTTCGTAGATTCTTATACTTACTCTGAGAGCCATTTTCTTGAGCTTGTTCATTGCAGAAAATTGCTTCATACGACTTAATACAGCTGAGTCCAAAGGCTTGTCAGGAGCTACACCATCTACTTGTACCCAAGGGTGGCCTACAAGGAATTGAGAAAGCGTATCAGTAGTGAAATTCAAAATATTATTGTAAATAAACAGGTTTTAAAAGCATGCTTTCCTGTTACAAAATATGACTATGGTACCAACTAAAAGAACTGCCGTCTCAGCTTCCCACCAAGCTAGATATGAAAGCAAAACTTCTGTTTAAAATATATCAAGTTACCTCATGGCTACAATTTTTCATTACTTTTTATAGTGACTTGTATCGAAATTCCAACACATAGTTACACCAGAGGAAAACTTATTTTGAACTATTCCACACATAGTTACACTGGAGGAAAACTTATTTTGAACTATCACAACTGCTTCAGTAATTCCACAATTTGGTCGTAATAGGCTAAAGTTCACTCTATCATGACTTCAAAGAGTGTGATAAGCAGTAGTTTTTAAATTAATAATATCCCTCATTTGCAACGCAACATCCTATAAAGACAACTTCCAAATGTTACAATAAAAAGATTCCTCAAATGTAAAGTTATGTCAGTTCCACATTTTAAAAATTTTTTTGAGTTTCTTTTATATTAAAATTATAAACCATGTGTCAAAAATTAAAAATATATCCCACGTGGAATGTCACATAAGCTGACTTAATGGTGCTCTATAACAAGGACTGCCGTCAAGTTATACTTGATACAAATTGAGAGTTCATGAGTTAAAATTTTTAAAGAGTTTGAACTGATTTTGGAAATTTGTTTAAAGTTGTGGATTAAAAATATATTTTCCCCAACAGAAAATGTTTAAATTAAGTATTTAGAAAGACTCACATAGAACTTCATGTGCATTTATCCGCCGTCTAGGATCACGAACAAGCATTCTTCTCACTAGATCCTTGGCACTTTCAGAGATACTAGGCCAAGGATCTGATGAAAAGTCAAGATCACCATGGAGGACCTCTTCAAATATACCCTGCTCAGTCTCTGCAACAGAATGATAATATTTGGAAATACATCATTCAGAGTCAAAATTTGGCAACTGTACAAGTCAAAAGAATAACCTGCCCAGAAGGGAGGCACCCCACTCAACAGAATGTACACAATTACTCCAGCACTCCAAACATCAGCCTCTGGACCATAACGCTTCCTCAGAACTTCTGGAGCAACATAGTAGGGACTACCAACCACATCAGTGAACTTTTCTCCTGGAAAGAAAAAGAATTCAGGCCATCTTCCAATTCCAGCATTAAAAGTAAAAATTGTGAAACATGATGATTGTAACTTGAATCAGCCCTAGAATAAGAAAGCCACATTGTTGAGGACCCAAAGGTATTATAATATTATGGCATAGGGGGCTAGGTCTCCTGAAGTGAGCCTGTAAACAGAGATGTTTATATTCAGCTATATGTCCTATTCTAAGATGGTAACATACACGTGTTCGTAAAATTGACATTTTTAAGAAACCACGTAGTTGCATATTTAGCAGGCAAGAAAACTTGGGTGTGTGCATTCCACTTGGAGTTAGGTTTGAACAGCAGAAATTTATCAACAGCTGCCACTATCTGAAAAAGTTAACTGTAGGTCAAATTCACAAGATCCAGAAGGACTACTAAATGAGAAAGCAGCAGCTTAACATTAAACAAAATTGAAGAAAAAATGAGCTAGAACTTCTTCAATCAAAATTAAGAAAAGCAAGCAATAAAGAAGTTAACTAGGGACTTCGACAACTAATGAAAAAATCACAAGAAGAATTCAACAACTAAGAAAACCAACAAATATACCTGGCTTGAAGAATATTGATAATCCAAAGTCAATCGTTTTGAGAAGGGAGTCTTCTTTTTTATCAACAAAAAGAAAATTCTCAGGTTTAAGATCCCGATGCATCACACCCAATGAGTGACAGGCTTCAACCACTCCAACTATGATTCTAGTAAGCTCAGCAGCTTTCCTTTCCGTATAATGTCCACGCTGAATAATCCTATCAAAGAGCTCACCGCCTGCACACAGCTCCATAACAACATGCACCGCTATTGCATCCTCATATGCTCCTTTGATCGATATGACATTGGGATGGCCAGCCAAATGATGCATTATTTGTATTTCCCTCCTTACATCCTCCACATCCTCATCACTGAGCAACTTTCTCTTTGCAATTGATTTGCAGGCGTACTCTTTCCCTGTTGCTTTCTCCATACAAAGGAATGTGGTCCCAAATTGCCCTTGTCCCAGTTTCCTCCCTAGACTAAAGAACTCCTTTAAGTTACCAGTTTTAGTTTGTAAAACAGAACCAACTCTCAGCCCAGCACTAGAGACCCTTTTCATTTGAGCGGGTTTCTTTGGTTTTGCATGCTGCTCTGATTTCTCCGGCTTTTCTGGTTTCTCTGGCTTTGGCATCGTTACTGGCTCTGGTGGTTTATTCTGAACTGGTGATGGCGATTCAGGGTCTTTAGTCGTCGCCTCGTGGACAGACTCTGAATGCATTTGAGACGCCGTGTCATCTGGCGATCGTGACCGCCACATTGCACCTGATACTGTCTGAAAGAAGCCATTCTTCATAATACTCGGTCCAACACAAGTATTGCCCATCTAGGATTCTCTCAATCACTTCTACATCAAGATCTATCTTATCAACTGCACTAATACAAAAGTGAATTGATGATCCCAACTTCGGAAACTGAAAAACTAAACAAGTTGAACTCTTGAACTTGTTGCTAAGTCATGCCAAGATGAAAGCTTGGTTGGTAGCTGACAAAATGAATATCAATTAGACTCACTTAACTAGAGCTAATGCCAAGAGAGTCCCGTTGAAATAAAACAATAAAGATCAATAGCAAGATCAAAGTGATAAAACTAATTATAACCCAGTTAATGTAAAGTTCAAAAGGAAAAGCGATGTGTATTCTAATCGATATATCACAACCAGATGATCAACCATGTAGTAAGCATAAATAAAAACTGAACAAAAGAAAACTAGAAAACCAGAATAGGTCAACAACCTTCCCGATTGCTTTAGTAACTAAATCTTCTTGTCAAAAATTAAATTTATGATTAGTTTAGTAATAGCCACAAATCAATTGTTGGATCTGAAAAACAATCAGAAGAAAGAGAAAATTGCAGCTGAAAAACAGAAGTCCACGGGAAAAGAAATGGGAAGCGAAGCAAGCTCCTTGCAAGAGTATTAAAAAAAAAAAACTGAACTAGAGAAACGAAAATCCAAGTGAATGAAATGAAAAGAACCCATTTGAAGATTGATAAAGGAAAGAATTCATTGCTATCTAGACACATATAATCCAGCACCAGCACATACAGAGAGTAGGTTTACCAGGTCGTTGGAAGCGAAGTTGAAAAGTTTGAGAAGAAAAAGAGGGGAAAAGAGCGAGTGGCAGGGGTGGTGGGATTGTGACTTTCTTGGAGGGTAATGCGTTGTCCCTTTTTCTTGAGCTGGTAGCTTAATGTACGTGCAAAAATCTTGGGATTTGTTTAATGTAACGTAGGTTCAGACTTCGGACAGATGGCTTCGTCGTCGTGTCGCGTGTGCATGTTCTGTTGTGCTTAATGTTTGAAAGCGCGTCGCCGTTGGATGACTGCTAACTCCGTGGTTTGCGGTTGATTTGCTCTCGAGGAAGCTCCTTTTTGGGTCAGACCCAACTCCTACCTTCCTCCTCTTCTACGCACCAATTAAGCGTTGATTTGCTTTCAAGGAAATGATATTATGGTATTTCGTGTTCCATTTTAATCAAGAAACAATATCATATTAGATTTTCTCTTCAAAAAAATATCATATTAGATTTTAGTATATCTAAATTCATATGATAAATAACGTTTGAAATCATTTTTAATATTTGCTTTTGATGATTTAGTGATAGCAGAATGGACTGTGACGAAGCCTTAAAGTATAAGGCCAAAATCATAACATTTTAAATTTCATTTACAACTTGAGAAAATGTTAAATTAGAAAGAAGTTCAATATATTTAACTCTTAATTTTAGGGATCGCAAATGTGGCTTAACCTGTTCGACCCATTCGACTTCGGCCCCGATTGACTTGGCCATGGATTGAGATTACTTAGCCCAACTAAACCATGTGTCGAGGCTATTCCAACCCATCTCAACCCATGGCTTGACGGAAATATACAAAATAACGATGTTTTGTTAAAAATGACGTAATTTTCTTATTTTTTAAAAACATAAAGTCGAGCCTGTTAGTCTGAGAATTGGCCTAGCCTATTACCGCCGCTACTTAATTTTGATTAGCTTTTATGCATTCGAAATAATACTATTAGTATAAAGAATATAATATTTATGTATAAAATTAAGTGAAATACATGGTAATCTTTCCTAGTACAAAACTATTAGTATAAAGAATATAATATTTATGTATAAAAATATGACCAATAATCATATATTTTATATTCTAATAATACCAACAAAATTAATTTCTTGCTTGATAATAAATTTCTAATTTCTTAATTACACAAACATCATTTAATATAAAACTTTTTTATCTTTTTATTGCATCTAATAAAGGTGTAACTAAATGAATACTATAGCAATATGTAAAACTAATGCAACTTTAAGTGAATATAAGTATTCATAACTTGTCACTATAATAAATAAAGAGAGTAAAAAGAAGGAGAAACAAACAATTTATAGTACTTGGAACTAATAAGTGTGATCTACATTAACCTCCCTTCTCTTTTTAGAGAATTTTATTAATTTCTTCTTTCAATAAGTGAACAACAGCCTTTATATTATTTCTTCTTTTCCGATGAACAAAAACTCTTATAACCATCTTACGTTTTAGTAAATGATGAATCCATTAGCAATGGAACTCCAGTTACTATAACTCTCAAATAATGACCCTTTTTTTTCCTTATAAGGGTGATCCAAGATGTAAGATGATATTATAATGAATGCTTCTATTGAGGCGCTTTAATACTCAAACAAAATATCAATGCAGACATTGAATTTTTGTTTTATTTTGCTTTATTATATTGCAAGTTTTACTTACTAAATTGAAAAAATATATAAGTATTTTAATTCTTTAATTCATATTTTTATTAATTTTTGCTAATTGCATTTTAAAATTACTTTATTTTGGGTTTTAAAAACTTTTTCAAATTTTGTCTTAATTAATTATCTTTTTAATTAATTTTATTTTTATCATAAAACAGATTAGTTCACTATAAGAAAATGACAAATTACCGACGGAATATTATCGACGGTAAGATTTCCGTAGGTAATTAGTGACGAAAAGAGACATTCCGTCGGTCAAGTGAATGAGTTTACGAGTTTACCGATGGATGAGACATTCGTTGGTAAACGTGGAGGGAAAATAAACCTGCGATTTTTTCGTCGTAATATAGCGCTAGAAAACATAGTTCGGTCGCAAAATAAGGCGACAATAGATGACGCGAGAATTGGTAAAATCAATGTTGCGAATACTGTACCGGACTCAGTGCAAGATTGAGTTCTAGAACGGTAATGTATCGGTACCGGTCAATACCGGGTACCGTTTCGGGCAATTTTTTATATTTATGAAATAGTCCTGAAATTTTTAAAATTTGCAAAATAGTTCACTGATATATTGTACAGTTATATACTGTACAGTTTCTTGTTTACAAGTTTACATCAACCATATTTCCAAACATCATAATAACAGATAATAATCTCAATTAGTAATTTAATATAAAATGACAATAATTTTTAAATATTTCACATATAAATAATAACCACAATTAATATGAAA
>JANIIA010000005.1:51181855-51198336 GCA_027478495.1 Erythroxylum alaternifolium
CACAATATATTAATTATTATATAATTTTAAACTATATGAAACATAAATGAAAATATATCTAACCAAATCTTTTGTATGTATTATAACATATTTGTGGGAATTATGTGTAAAACATAAGGGTAAAAGGGACTAAAAATAGGTTCATTAATTGATCTGAAAAATCTACCATAAAAAAGTGCTTTTTTGATAAGCTCCAAATTTGAGCTTCTTAAAAAATTGTATTTTAGCTGTCAAAAAAGCTATATCTATTTAAAAATTGCTTTTTCATTTTACAACCAAACACTCATTTTTCTTTAAAAAAGCTTTTGTGGTAGAAAAAAGTGTTTATTCACCCTCCAAAAGCTCAACCAAACAGGCACTTAATAAACAACTTTAGCTTCTTTGAATAGTAAGAATTTCTAAGTTATGATTATATTCTCTCTCGATCAATACAATCCATATTTCTAAATTAGATTGAGCAAAATCTTTTCGAATCAAAACAACATTTGAATTCATTAATTTGCTTCATGAATTCTTATGATAACGTTCACCCAAAAATAGAAAGATCGTGTAGTTGTCACTAATGAAACCTATTCAAACTTATCATTCATGTTATAATATAAAGATAAAAATTATCTCTCAATCTTAATGTATAAATTTGATTATTGAATTTTTAACTCCCATTTATTCAATTCAAAACAATATAAAAAAATAAATAAATTTCAAGAAACCTAGAAATTTCATTAAATCAAAGCCTCAATTCAATACATCAAATCCTGGGGTCTATCCTACTAAGATCTATATTCCAATTAGTTCATAATAAAATAAGAAAAATTTTCACAAAAATAAAAAAGAATAAAAGATGAAGAAAACATCCTGGTGGTTATTGAATCTGAATTCTTATAAGATTCCCTTTCTCTTGATCTTTAACAGCTTTTATTGTCTCTGGATGAATTATTTTCTCTTAAAAATATCTACTAAAAGAAGTTATCTTGTGTTTTTAGTTGCCTCTCTTTAAAACCTTATAAAACTAATTTTTTTTATTCAATATGACCCTAATATAGGACTTGTTAGGCTCTTTATTACTTCGCCTACCATTTTAGAACTTTTATATAGTAAATCATTGCTAATAAGGAGATGAAAATAGGCATGTCTTATCTTCATGTTGATGAACATGGGTTGAGCATGGGGGCATGTTATAGATACTTAGAGAAATAGAATACCTATTTTAACATGGCTTGAGCAAGAGTCGGTTCAATGTTACATAGGTAAAAATATTTTTTTAAAAAAATAAGGCATGTTTCAATATAGGCAGTAGCACGTTACTATGTTGCTACTATGTTTTAAGTCTTTAAATATACCAAAGTTGCTCCAAATTGACTTAAATCTTCTATAAATTCATCATTTGCCTTTGAGGGGTTTAATTAAAACTTGCAATAAAATATAAACCATTTTAAGTACCAAATACTATAAAAGTCAAAATACAAGCACATTGATCTCAAAATTATGCCAAAATTAAACTTTATTTAACACACATTAACCTTTACTATGAAATAACTCTAGGACAAGATCAGGATCCCTCTTAGAACTTAATAAGAAGAACAAGGTCTCAAGTTAAAGGGGAAAAATCTCATCAAGAAAAACTAAGATACATCCCTTAAGTAGAAGGAGAAGATCCTCATATGGTCTCACCACTTTTGAAGATACATTAAGTAAGAGGATTTAGATGGACTGGCACTATGGTTGGTTACTTTATTGATTCATAGGTGAAGAAGTAGATAGAATCTAGGTGGAACAGATTCAGACTGAAACAAACACTTATAAATAAGGAAGAGTTCTTCTTATTCAAGTTAAATAATAAAGTAAACTCTTTAAAAGTATTGAAGCTAGTTCTTTGGCATGTCAATGGAAAGCCACTACAATTGCAACATTGGAAACTAGAGATAATATTCGATATATCTAGTTTGAGGTTAGCTCCAATTTAGGCTCACTTTTGGGGTATTCCTTTAAAACATTGGTCAGCTACTGGAATAAGCTACTTTGCTAGTTCTAATGGAAGATTAATATACATGGATGAGAATAGGACATACTAAAATTTGCTTACAAGAGGAATAGGACATACTAAAATTTGCTTAGCAGTGGAGGTAAATAAAGTTTTACTAGAAATAATTACGCTCAAAAGATTAATTGAAGATGAAAACTTAATTGAGTATAAATTTATGTTACATAATAGAAAAAATTGTAAAAACATAAATAAAATCTTATACAAACTAACTAGGAAGAGGATATGAGATCTAACAAAAGGAAACAAATTGTTTCAATGATCTATAAGAAAAAAGAGCTCCATTAATTAATCGTGATCTAATTCCTATTCCATTATGCAACCAATTTCAAGCCATACCTATTGATTCAATTGTTATAGATCAAGATTTAAAGTAAAGGGGAAATTTTTCATTAGTAAGTAAAAAATGACCAAGAAGGAGAGCCAAAAGTAAGGTTAAAAAAAGCTTTAAGTCTTGTACCACCTCTTAATTTCAATAATCACATGAAATGTTAGGGATATCAATTTTCCTAAGAAGTAACGATTTATAACTATTTAATTATAAAGAAGCTAATTTTAGTTAAATTACTAGAAACAAAACTAAAAGCATGCAAGTTTAGAGAGAATCTATGACTTTTTAAAAAATCATGGATAGCTTTAGCAAACCATTAATCCCATTGTAATGGAAGAATTACAGTGGCATATGACCTTAAGATATTAAAGATAATGTATACTAGCTTCTCAGCTTAATTATTTCATCTAAAAATTAATCCAAACAGAAGCTCAACGATCCTTAATATCACTATTGTTTATGTTTTTATTCTGACTTTATAATGGAATTCTCTATAGAATGAACCTAAAAGAATTTTCCTAGACCTCTCAATCCCTTGGCTTGTATTGGGAGATTCTAATAGCACCTCATACTCACATAACTCAGAAGGATCTAATTTAATCTTAAATCACTTAATAATGGATTTAGGGATTGTGTCATCCAAATTGAAGTATATGGTCTACGTTATAAAATAAATCATTTTACTTAGAGAAATAAAAGAAACGATTCATCCGAAAGAAACTTAAGTTATGTTAAATACTAATTAGATAAGTTAATTCCTAAAGATTAAGGTACATTTAGCAACTAACTCACTTGTGATTACTTGCTTATTAAGATTCAACTTTCTACAACAATAAGTCAAATAAATGACCCCTTTAGATTTAATAATTATCTAACCAATATAAAGGGACTTAAAGAAGCAGCAGCTAAAAGGTTGGAAACAAATGCAAATGGATTTGAAGCCTATAAATCATAAAGAAACTATAAGCTCTTAAAGAAGAAATAAATGCATTGAATAGAAGGAAATTTAGCAACACTACAAGCAATATCCAAATAAAAAGGAAACCTTTAAAAATAGGCTAAGATATCTCTATATAGAAGCAAACAATGATAATTTAAAATTGAAAGAGAGCATAACATTCTAGAACTATAATCAAGCTATGGAAACTCGTCATTCTAGAAATAGAAAAAAATCAAGGGAAACTTGGAAATAGAAATACAAAATACTTTTATAATGTAATTCTAATAAGAAGAAACATTAATAAAATAGCTACACTGCCATATACTAATGACTTGACGTAAAACAAACAATCTAACTTGAAGAAGATTTTCTACAATAACTTCAAGAATACATTAGGTAGATCTGTGAATAGTGTTTCTTTTTTATAGTAGCTAAAACATTCATAATTAGCTCAATTAATACAAATCAAGCTAAATGGCTTCTCTGACCATTCAATAGAGATGATATAGACATGGCTCTCTATAGCTTGACAAATAATACAGTAGGGCCTAATCGAATCAATGTCTATTTTTATCAAAAAAAATACATGGCATTTGGTTAAAGGTCTAGTCTTAAAGGAAATCTTAGAACCTCCCTCAAAGGATAAAATGCTTAAGTAAATGGACAAAACTTTTGTTTGCCTTATTCCTAAGAATCCTAACCCTTTTACCATGCAAGATTATAGACCTACATCTTTTTATAATGTGATATACTAGAGAATTTCTAAGATGTTAGATGCTAGATTGAAGGTAATCCTAAGCTCAATCATTAATCCAATTTAAGTATCATTAATTTAAGGGAGGAATATAGGAGATCATATACTCCTGATACAAGAAATGTGAGGATTGTTATAGAAATAAATTGATAAAGAGTTATATGATGAAAATAGACATGCACAAGGAATTTGATAATATTAAATAGGAATTCATCCCTAATGTAATATAGGTTCTTGGATATACAAAACAATCAATCAAATGGATAGAGCTATATATCACAACAACATCCTATAACATTTTGGTGAATAGAGAGCTAACATAATTATTCAATAAAGAAAAAGGGCTAAGAAAAATGGATCCCTTATCCTCTTATCTATTCGTAATTTTTATAGAAGCTCTATAAAAGCTAATTGACAAGGACATCAATAATAAGGGATCCTTCAAGTAGTACTATAAATGCAAAATGATAAAGATACATCACTTCGTATTTAGAAATGATGTAATTCTCCTATATGGTGCTTATGCAAAGTTGGTAAGGACCCTGATAATAATTATAATAGAAGTTTAACGATATATTAGGGCTAGCAATCACCAACAACAAGATTTGAACCTATTTTTCGTCATGTAATCCAAAGCTATGCAATTAAATTTCGAAAATTTTTGGCCTAGAACTTGAGAAACTACCATTTAAGTAACTTAGTATCCATATAATAGTAAAAAGACTCACGTCCAAGGATTGTTAATCATTATTTAATTTCATTCATCGAATAGGTGACAGTTAGATCAACAAAAACATTTTATATATAGGTATATTGTAATTCATTATTTCCATTCTCAATAATTTGACATGTATATTAGAGCTCACACTTATACCTCCCTCGAAACCTAATCAAAGCCATTAAAATTTTTTCAAGAATTTTCTATTATTAAGAGAAGCTCACAATATTACTTAGTCCAAAATCAAGTAAAAAAGTGTATGTACTCCAAAGGATGAAGTGTATTGGAAATCAACTCTATCAAGGTAATAAGAAAATGATAATGTTAAAAGAATCTGGAAGCTATATTTATAAAAAAGAACCTATTTAGGTTTAATCTTTTGGAAGTTCAAACCAAAAGTAAAAACCACATTTGTAACACTTTGAATGCTAAAGCTAAGGGAATGATTTAGCCTTTAAATAAAGTTCTTAATAAGGAATGAGAATTATACCTCATTTTTAGGAATCAATAAGGACCCCTCTATAAGCTCCAAAAATTCAACCATCTAATGCCTATACTTATAGAGGATGCCAAAGTCAAAAAGAAATGATATAAGGGGAAAAAATAAGGATGTAATTACTACGTTTTCACTTCTATAATGGAACAAATACTAGCAATTAACCTTAAGTCCACGAAGACAATTCAATGATATGGCTAGCATACAATTCTAGGTTAGTTCACCGAAACATCTTGTTTGGAAATTTATAGACTCACTCTTCCAAAAATATCTTGGAAAACTTGAGTCGACATAACAGTTGCAATTCAAAAGACTCTTTTATTCTCTGGCTTGCAAGTGAATAGAGATTTAGAACATTAGATAGGCTAAAAGGAATCCTAATTAATGGTTCTCACTTTCTTTATAATAAAGAATAAGAGAACATTAATCGTTGCTGTTTCAAATGCAATTACATATTAATCTTATAGAAGAGGAACAAGAGATTATTATCCACTTGTTCTTTAAACACAATTATGCATCAATCTTATGGAAGCAAGTACCATACTTTTGTAATTGCCAATGCATATAGGATGATTGTGTAGGTAAACAAATTCGATTACAAATTTAAAGGAGACAAAATTTGTTGAAGATCACATTTAACTATTGTGATTATGCAATATGGATGGAGAGAAACTCAGGAATTGTTCAAAACATCCAACAAAAATATTAACAATATGTTTTATAATGTTTAGAGTTGGATTGAAGAAATTATTTATGTAAAAGCAATTAATATATAGATAAGCAGGGAGATGAAAGTTAGATGAAATGTTAGCTAATTTCACTAGTAAAATTTGAGACTAATTATGTCAGAGATAGCAACCTAAGTTGCTTCTATCCTTACTCTAGTTTGAGGACTAAATATTTCTTTCTATGTTTAGGATGGTAGCAATTTCTTTAGTTTAAGATCTCACATTATAATTAAGACTTAAGAGTCTTAACTTCCTGTAGTTTGTTCTTCTTGAAGGGGCTTTTGAAATATAATTTAACTTAAAGAAAAGATGTGTAACGCATTTTGGTTTAATTGATTGGTTGTTCATACGGGCGCCACTGATATGTACTCCAAGTTCGTTGAAACTCTAGGGGACGACAAGGTTGGTATGGTCCTGTACATTGTCATCTTCCTTCGGTGAGGCTCCCTTGGTGCTCGAAGGTGGCTTCGGTGATGTGGGGTCTCCGTAAAGATTTGACCTTTGGGAGGTTTTATTGTTGTTTGCTTGAAAGGTCAAGATATGGCTGTCAAAGTTATTCCAAAATCTAAGGTATGTGAGACATTAACTATTTTCGCTTGGCATTGGGGCAAGTAAGATATCTTCCTCTCCCTACTTTACTCTCCCAAGATTTTTCCAGGTACTTCTTTTGCTTTGTCTTTGTATTCCTCTTGCGCTTGCTGGGGTGACTATTGTGTTTTATAGATATAAGTTTTTGTGTATGGTGGATTGGGTGGTCAAGATTAGCTAGGTTTACTGCATGTTTTGTTGTGAACAGTAACCATAGTTTTTGATAATCAATAGTAAGTTCCTTGCATCGATTTATTCATAGCTAGGGGAGGTTCTGAGTGTTAAAAATGCTTATCAATAACATGCTTTTCAACAAGTTTCCTTCTTTTGAGTTATTGAATACAACCCCCTTTTCTGTTTGTCTTGAGTAACGAGGTTTTTCGGGTAGGGAGTGTCATAGGCTTTATTTTTGTTGGATTCCTTATGGCGTGTGAAACTGTTTCTCTGCATATATATGCATACATTGGCTTCGGTTGTGCTTTTCACTTCTTTTGCTCTGCAATTTGGGGTTAGGAGCTTTATTCCTTCTTCCTTATTTTTAATGGGTCTGTATAATCACAGTTCCCCTTACTCTAACGTAGTTTCTTCTCTACTTGGTAAGTTAGTTTTTTTACGTTGGTTGAGAATTACTAGTTCATGCTAGACAGATAGTAATGGTTGTGTTTTACTGCTTGAAGGCTAGGATGGCATAGCTCGTGATGTCATGTAGTTATGGAGTTCTTTACTTAGGACGTCACAGAGTGTAGTTGTAGACGGTGAGTGAGGGGGAGAGGACGAGAGAACGGGTGTCTTGATTATTATTTTTGTCATTTAGCAAGGCATTTATTTCCCGTTGTTGGAATAGCTTTTCAGACTTTGGTAACGTGCAATTTCGGCGATTCCCTTCATTGGCAATACCACCAACTGTGCCACAGCGCCCTATTCATGTGTGTAAATGACGGCTGGAGACTGTGGAAAGGATTTAATCCTCTCCCATCAGTCTTTTCCTATTTTTTACCATTAGTAACTCATACTTGTGCCATTACGAGACCTCCTTTGGTAGTCAGGGTATCTATTTATGTTGGGCATAACGTGTCTCTGCGATTTTCTTTCTATCTATAAACTCTCCAAAGACTCCCTCGCCAGCACTCTAGTTTTTTTTTTCCTTTTGAGCTCTCTTACAGCGTTTCTAATTATTATATATATATATATGTATGTATCTACTCACGACGATTTTGGTCACCATAGCAGCTATTTTATTTGGTTTTGTTTTATTTTATTTCTTTATGTACTTATTTAATTTTATTTACCTCCATTCTTAACATATCAGTTTTCATCTGCATTATTTTTTATTGTCATATTTATATGTGGGTATATTAGAAATAGTCTTTTTATTATGTAATGATAAGATTGCGTACTATCAGACCTCTCTAAATCTTATTTTATTGCGAAATTTCAAACTGAAAGATAACGATAATAATAATAATTTTCTGTTTCTCGACGGTAAGCAAATGCCAACAGTTGTCAGCTCTTCTTATGAGGTCCACCTTCACAATTTGTGTAAGACAATTATATAATATAGATAAACAATAAAATATTAATTAATTAAATTATCCTAAATGCTTGTGATCTTCGTAATTGGGATTTGCACGCTACATGTTCACGGGAGGTAGGAGCTCGCATCGAAAACCCTGTCTATAGCACACTGTACTCCCTCCATTGCCAAGTATGGCAGCAGCAGCGGCAACTCACATTTGCAATGCTTACTCCCCAACAATCAATACCCGTTCTTACCACTACCTTCACACTCTACCGCTTGCCTTCAAACCCAAAGGTGAAATTTGTACATATTATAATCCCATTTTGATTGTTTATCTGCTCACGTCCATTTTGTTGTAGCTGCTGCTGCTACAGTATCAAGACTTGGGAAGAATTTCTCAATCACAGCAGTTGACTCGCCCTCGGATGAGAAGCCCTATGAGATTCTGCCAACTGGGAAAATTGCGTACTTGGATGAGCTAGACGTTGTCACTTTTCTCGACCCTCCTAAGGACTTGATTCCTCTTGACCCTGCCTCTTATAGTCCTGCTGCTTATCTCTGGTTTGTCATACCTTTTTTTTTTTTGTTTTCAAAACCAACTTCTATTCTTCTGCAACTAATTGTTCTTCTGAATGAGAAAAGTACCTATTTTGGTGCACGACCTTCTTCAGACTTCCTGATATAATCAACTTTCAGGAAAAAAATTGAAGAAATTCCACAAGAAAGGCGCCACAGATTGCTGCGGTTGCTTAACCCTAGGTTGGTCCCTACTTTCAGTCTCTGTTCAGTTGTGTAACTTCTGTAAGAGTTTATTCATATGAGTTCTGGACTAATTTAATGATACTTCAAATCTAGGAGTGATATGCATGTGAAAAGATTTTGTGGATTAAATGGCAATCGGGACCTTGATGCAGGCTTATATCAAAAGCTTGGCAGATAGCAGGTGCGCGATATGCTGATCCAAAGTTAGCAAAGAGAATTGCGTCCAACTTATTGCATTGGAAAGGGGAAGAAATGCCTGTTGAGCTTTATAACTGCAAAAGTAGTGGAGGTAATTCTTCTACATTGTTGTTTTTGCTAGTGCTTGGATGATTGAGTGAGTCCATGTATGACTTGCCCAACAATTGGAAATGCTGTCTTAATGCTTTATGCTTTTTGAAGAGGGTAGTCAAAGATAAAGTGGAATCTTAATCTACAGAAAAATTTGTTGGATACCTTGAGAAATTTACGTTCGTGATTCTAATAACCATTACAAGGAATAGGATTTAAAGGCCAGTTCCGGGTTTTCCTTTTCTGTTGATTCTAAATGATTGATACTCCAAGAAGAGGAACTAAGGGCTTAATTTGTGTGGGGCTTGTTCTTTTTCTGGTCATATACTAAATAGTCAAATAGTGTTTGTAATCATCCAAACAAGGATTTTGTGCAATGCATGAGGAATTCTTGGTGTGATCCTAAGGAAGTTCTATCCTTTCGAAATTTGAAGCAACTTCAGATTAATTTCATTACTCTAACACCTTGAAACCCATTAAAATAAGACTATGCTAATACTTTTCCTTTTTGTAAGTTGTTTAGATAATGTTTGCGTGTTCTCCTCCTCACCTTCCTGCTATCAAGAAGTAAAAGGTGATAACAAGAGACATGGAAAAAGAAAGAGGATACCCACTACTTTTTGGCAGTTGTTATCTTGGGCATTAAGTTTCTGGTCTGAAATCCAAATAATTACTAGATTACCCTATATGTGATAAACATTCAGCTCTTTGCTTGCATCCTTTGTGCCTTAAAAGTCAATGGAAGTAGCTATGGCATTTCTCTCCAATAGTTACTCATTTTCTTGTTTCTTTTTCTCTCTTTTCATCATTTTAGTAGAGAGTGACAAAGGAATGAAGTCATGCTGCGTAAAAGTCATGCATTATCAGTAGGAGACAAATAACGGAACTTATATTGATAATAAGTGAGCTGATAAAGAGACTGGAGGGAGATAGTCTAATAAGGGATAAAGGTACAATACTTTGGTCAAGTAAAACTTATAGGAAATTCTAGCAAGAGAAACTCTCAAATCTAAATTAAAAAAAAAAATCAAATAATGCAAGATTAATATTTGAAAAAGGGAGCTCCTGATTTCAACTTATTCAGATTCATAATATTATACAAAATTAATGAACTTGTACTTGTGAGTCATTAAAATCAAGATTCCCAGAATCATTGTATTTACCTTAGATGCATTCTAAGTTTCTACAACTGATCCAAGAATTGACTTCATAAAATTCAATTATGATTGTGTCAATAAAATGGTCTGTACTTTCGGATTTTTTTCTGGCCCGTAATCATTCCTTTCTCTCCCTGTTGTTTGTTATTAATAATGTTTGTTTTGTTGCTCTAAATTTTTATTTTTATGTTTCCATCTTAATAGATTTATGCATGTTTAAGTTCCCCAGGCCTTTTGTATATTGATGTGGGAAATTGTTGAATAGGACCTTTGCCCATTGCTTGGATAAACTTTTTCAAGAAGGTCAGTTGTCAATTGTTTCTCTGTTGTATTAAGATCCTACTCTCCTATCTCAGTTTAGTAATAGTTTTATGATGTTGATGCGTTCGAAAGGTCCCAACTTTACAAGTTTGTGCAATTAAACTCTCCAAGTTCAAATTGGTTTAATCTAGTAGACATTTTTTATAACTAACTAACGATCAGTCATAGTTAAAATATTAGGGTTTCTATGCCGAATTATACAATATGTTTGGAATTTATGCTTTTACCTCGTCACAACTGGTAATTTACTCACTCTAGATGTTCAACTCCTGATTTAAATTCCCCACTTAGTACAAAAATATAAATTGTGAACAAATTTAAATTTTTCCTTAGTTGTGCAAGCACACAAACTTCAAGGACTGACTGGTTCATTAAGCCCATGTTTATTGATTCATTGTTTCTTTTGTATCTTGTCATGTTGTTGATATTCACATTGACTTTTCCTTTTCTTTTTTCTTTATAGGCTATATTCTATTGCAATAATGGGAACCTGTATGGAAGGTTTATTGGTATGCTCACCACTTTGATGATCACATTTACACTTCACTCAGTTATGAATTTGAAGCATTGAACATTCCTTAAGATACTAAATGCGTGAATTTCTAATTGCAATTAAACATGTTGAAGAAAAGCACTATGCAAAAAACATGAAATTGTTCAAATTTTGTCTCTATTGTGAAATATCATATTTTATGCTTGCTTTCTCCTTTGATATGATTAATCTCGGTCAGCAGAACTTTTCAAACTTTTTTGACTTCCTTCTATGCTCTGATAAGCTGAGAGTTTGAGACAAAATCTCACTTGCTTGGAACCAGACAAGTGGTTCACATTCTTATTTTCGGAGGAAGCATACCCAGGGTATTCAAACAAGAATCTTGCATGCCTTGTTTTCAAGGATTATAAAAAATTGGAATGCTTGAACTCTACTGTATTTAGTTGCAGATGAAACATCTTCTTCTCTTACAAATGACAGAACAAGTGAGAGAATCTGTGTTAGCTAGAATTGCATACCACACTAGCTTTTATCTGCTCATTCGGGAATTATTCTAACTGTAGCTTGTTCCTGCATACACTTAAAGTGCATGCATAGCTAAAACCTTAACTTATTTTCCCTTAAAATATTTGTGCAAAATTTACGTTGTCAAAGGGAACATTGCGGCAATCACAATGTTGGCTATTTGCTTTTTTCAGTTTTTGGAAATCTGTATTGAGCATTATTATAGATGCTTCCTGGTTTGATATCATCTGCATTCATACTATAGCTTGTCTTTTTTGTTTGTTTCTTAATGTTTTTATTTATCGCAATGCCAATTGTTTCTTAATGATTTGACACTGAGCTGCTGAATCCAGGTGGATCAGTGTTGGCTCCCATTTCTAATACCCTGTCCCCATTGTACTTTATGGTGACACAACGTAAGGAAGTTATGCCAACAGAACAGCCCTGTGATTTAGCTTATGAATTTGGGGATGGACATTTTGATCTCCATACATGTCCAAAAGGCTTTCCAAGACCAGGTAGGCTATAATTGTAACAGAGATGCATTGAACAAGATTTAATTCATTCATTATCCTTGTTGAGTAGCTTTAACAATCCTTATTTGTTCACTTTTATCTAACTTCATTAGCTTTTCCCTGGGATATTTTATTTCAAAGTTTCTTCCCATTTCTATTTATCTTTTATCAGTTTCAATTCATTTACCATATATCATGATCCTTTTCTTTGTTGTAGTGAACCTTTGAAATGGAAAATGAACCATTTAGCACTTTTTTGTTGAATGCATGGGGCAGGAAGCTATTATTTTCGTAGTTGGAACTCGACATATGCTGGGTGCTAATGTAGCTGGAATTGTTTATATTGATTTTGTTTCTTCAATCAGTTCTTTTTATGCCAAACATGATGAGAATTAACTGAAACTCTAGAAGAACAAAAACGGAAAGATTGCTCAATTTGTAGGAATGGTGCAAAAATTGAAGTACTATTTGTAGAATGGGGTTTGTAGCAACAATGTCCATGGATACTGTTCAGGCTGCATCACTTTTGAAATTCTTGCAAATTAGCAATGTTGGCTTACGGTCAATAATGTCTCCAAACTAGTGAAATTTTGTAATTTCATTATAGATCTTTTCTTTAACATTAAGTTCTAGCATCAAGTTACTGCCGAAAGAACACTAGTGGGAAGGACATTTTCCAACGGCACACAATTTCAAAGGGTCTTGCCTTTATAAATGGGATGTTACATATTGACAAGCTGGATATGAGGAACATAGGTGCTAGTGCATCTTTTTGAATGTGGAGGGTTGAGTATCAACCTTAGTTATGAACATCTTTTGGAGTTAAATGAGCTCGGTTAGTAAGAATTCTGTCCCGAGAAGGCCAAATAGCAGTAAAATCTTGTCTTACCTCTCAAAAATTTTTCTGGGACTTGTGAGGGAAAGAAATAAAAGTTTCAAGAGAAGTTATCTTCTTTCATGTAGATTATGGCTTTATTTTGCAGTCGCAGCATGTTTAGGAGGTGCAATGTTCTTAATCATTCTTCTATAGTGAGACTTTTAGATCACAGTTTCAGTGATGTCAGTTATTTCCCGAGTACTAATTCTATCGCTAGATATTCACTTACATCTTTTGGTTTTTCTTGATTAATTGTTTGAAGATCAATTATTAGGAAGACCCTTTCTCCTTTGAGGTACATTTTCAATGCACGTGTTTTTGCATGATTTGTTGTATCATCCAAGCTATAGCATCATTAACTGCATCGGGATAAATGAAAATTCTTTTGACTTCTGGATTCCTGTTTTTGGCTACTATTGATGACAAAGGAAAAGGTTCTTGTGTGTTGCAGTGAAGCATCCATATCCCTTCAACGATCAGGTTGTCGTATACATTCGTCATATTGGACCTGGGGTGTCAGTTGGGCAAGCATGGCAGGAAGGAAAGAAATTGCAGCAAGTGCCTAAGAAGTTTTGCGGGGAGATTTTAATGGTTAAAGATTATGCTCAATCCCCGCAAAATTGAACGACCCCATGCTTTCAAACTGTCGCATTATTGCCAATAGTGAAGAGCAGCTTGTAAGTTCTCAAGTAGTTCACGAAAAACGTTGGTTGGTAGATTTTGGAATGATTGGAGACAGGTAATTTTGCTTAGCCTGTCAGTTATAAATAAATGGATGTTTATATAGAGGTGCTTGAACAGAACATAAATCAGTTTAAGAGAGCCACCAAAAGAGGAACAGAAATTGCGCTTCCTTAAAGAGATTTGCTTTAATAGATAGATGGTACTATATCTGGAGGGATACTTGTAAATTAGTGTATTAATTTTAAGTGAATATTCAATAGGATCTTTCTAGTTTTACTTTAAACCAAGTATCCAAACTCTTATAAAAGTGCTACAAATTCTTTCTCCAATATTCTCTCCGGAAGTTTTTGACAGAAGTTGATAGTAACACGTACGTACTTCAAAAGGTTTGATCGATGTCAAAACTTGGCATAAACGGTCAAATTTAATCTTTTGAAAAAATGCAACTTAGTACTTTTTTAAGAAATCATTCCTCAAGTTTACCCGTTATTCACTTGGCTTTTCTACTACTAGTATTGTCTCTAGTCCTAAGATTAAGGCACTAATATATATGGGAAACACGATCATGTAAGTTGTTAATGATCGTGCAAGAAAAAGGGAACAGTAAAAAGAGGACGTATACGGACCTGCTAGATTTAGTCTTTAAGTCAATAATATATATATTACATAAAAGGGTAAGATTAGGTATTTTCAGGAAGTTTGATGTACAAAAGTTGAATATAAAATATGTTGTTAAATTTTAAATATTCATATTAAATTAAGGAGGTTTAACTTTTTGATTTTGATTATTACATAACATTATTGCTAGTTATATATTTATTAATCTTAGAAGTAACATTGTGAGATCAAAAGTTTACAAAGAATTGCAAATACCAAAGAAAAGTCATTCTAACAAAATATGGAAGACATGAAGAAGGTAAGAAGAAAGGGAAACTAACTTGAAGTAATTAAGGATGTTGAATAACAAAATTTTGAAGAATTAATTTTCTAAAAATTTTTCAACACTTTTTCTTTAATCTGAGCAAATATTTTCGAATTGAGTGTTGAGGGACTAAAATGATGCTCTAGAAAGTTAAAAATAGTGAAATTTAAGACGTTAGATAATTGAAAGTGTTAATATTTATTATTTTTATCTCATTATGCTTAAGTTTTATATTATGTTTTGTTACCAATTAGAGTTTATTATTTTTATTATGATAAATTAGGAGGTTTTAGAAGAGAAGTTAAATAAAAATGTAATCTGCGGATTTTGGTGAGACCTTCTTAACATTTACAGGAATTTTCTTTAGTTTCTAACTAATCTTTGATCGAGTTTGTTTGGGCCTCCAAAAGTACAGTCGCATGTCAAAGCTTTGAATATTGCTACGATGTATAGCTTAAGTTCTAGGGTATTGGGAGGATAATTTACTTATTCTAAAACCTTAACACCCTTTGGCTTTTATGATGGCGCGTTAGACATTGCTTTGTCTTCAAGAAGATTTTAAAACTTTTTGTAGTTTGACGAGTAATGTTTATAGTAATAATAATTTTTTTTTCATTTTGTTAATTTGTTCATCACATGTTAAAAATGAGAGATATTGTTTATTCGTATATTCATTACCAACTGGGTGATGGTGCTTCCATATGGGTTTGGTATGATAATTGGATATGATAATTCGACTAACTTTAGTCTATTAATATGAAGAAATGAACTAACGCATATCAGACGATGCATCCCTCACAATGCCAAAGTCACGTCACTCATTTATGAAAGGCAATGGTCTAGACAATTAAGAAGATTTCTTACACTCTGTCAGTTATTCCCTCATCTCCACAATAGAAGCAATGAGGATACAATCGTGTGGAAATTCCACCCCAACGACTCTTTTACTAACAAGTCCTGCTCCAACATTCTCTAAACTATTTCTCCAGATGTTCCCTAGTACTCTCTTCTCTGGCAGCAATGCATCTACCCTAAAGCTTCCATGTCTACTTAGTTAGCAATCAAGAACATATTAAGCACCAAAGATAGGTGGCACTAGACTTTCAACCCTATATGTGAATTATGCAAGGCACCAGCAGAATATAGAAACCATTTATTTTGCAGTTGCATGTGCTCCTCTACTATATGGAGTCAACTTCTTCATAAACTTGCACAGTGTAGCAACGTATATGACTAGAATAATGCTCTGCAATGGATCATCAGCGTATCTAGCTCTCAGAGGACGAACATCATCATCATCATGATCATTATCACCCAGTCTAAAATCTCGCATTGAAGCGGGGTCTAGGGAGGTCCAATAGTCCGCAGCCTTACCCCTACACAGTAAAGAGGCTATTTCCGGTAGACCCACATGTAAATGAGACAATATACGAATGATGCAAGATACAGAAAAATAAACAGAAAATAAAATAAAATATAAGGAATGGGGAATACCTGACGGGGGAAGGTTGAGCGAGCCGAATAGCTACCAATTCCCATCCCTCCTTATCTCGAAGTAGGTAAGATGGCCATCCTCAGAACCCTTATTTGGGGTGGCCTCTTAGTGACCCTCCGCACCTGTCGTGTAAACTGCACAGCATGCCCCAGCATCTCCTTGGCAGTACTGTACAGCTTTTGAGAATTTGGTACGGTTAATCCTTTACCCTTATTCGGTCTCTCTAAACTTTTCTACAACTAGCTACTACCTCATTAAGTGCCAATGCGGACATATCCTCTTTGATCACTTCTAGCCAATTCTTGTAAGGCCGCCCCTCTTCTCCTCTTACATTCATTAAGAGTAACT